>JBBBDQ010001385.1:482500-705000 GCA_037127315.1 Ascarosepion bandense | reverse complement strand
AAAAGACTTTAATGAAAATTTGAAGAGATCTGATTAATTTAACGAAGCATAGAAAAGACATTTTTATTTGAAGATCAAAGCTCTGATATTTTGAACACACACACACACTCTCTCTCTCTCTCTCTCTCTTTCTCTCTCTCTCTCCGTTGTAAACTGGCATTCCGACAAACGTCTATTGAACAGGTGAAGCGGCTCATCCCTTGTTCCCTGTTCAGGATATGGTTTCCGGCTTTCTCCTTTCCAATCTTTTCACTCTTTTCTTTTTTCTTTTTTTCAATTGGAGTAGAGAGACTAAACTATCGCCCGGTTCATACTCCACCCACGTCTATTGAACAGGTGAAGAGGCTCACCCCTTATTCCCTGTTCTGGATATGGTTTCCGGCTTTCTCTTTTCTCTTTTCCAATCTTTTCACTCTTACGTAGCCCCCTGCGCATCAGTGGCGTTACCGCCTTGCTCGGGGTGATATGATTAAAAAAAAACTGTATTACCTGCTCCTGTAACTAATAATTTTTTTTATAAAGACTTTCTTCGTAACTCTCCAGGCGTCTTCAACCTTATTCGTCTATTTTATTTGTTTTTTTTTTGTTTGTGTGTATTAATTGTGGTTGTATTTCGCGCCAGTGGTTGTTACTAATAGAATGTATTTTGGCAAGCAGGTTTTTTTTTATCGTAAAGTGCTCGATATCGGGGTGGAGATAGAACACTGATAGGTACAAAGAGTTTATCTCTTTAACTGAGCAGATTCATGCAGACTTCAAAGTTTCGTGAAGACATCGTTTTGATGTTCTCAGTCGTCAGTGCTGTTTGTCTGTTTACATATCTCTCTCTTTCTCTCTCTCTCTCTCTCTCTCTCTATATATATATATATATATATATATAACTGTAAATTTATCTTGAAACATATCTCAAAAAACCCACCGAGTATAAGCGCGGGGGAAAAAATGGAAACAAAAAAGAAATGAACTAAGCACTTGAACATTAGTCAAAGTACTTGTCGAAAGAAAAAAAAAACCCGAGACGAGGAACCTAACACGTAAAGCGCTCAATACAATAGCAGAGCAAAGAAATAAGTAAGTAGCTAACCTAGAGCCTACGGACCTACCTAGGTTTCACCTCATGGATTATCAGGGCAAGTTGGCTATATATATATATATGTTCACTTCCTACAATGTATACACACACACACACACACACACACACACACACACACATATATATATATATATATATATATATATATTTATATGCATACATACATACATACATACGTATATGTATATAAGTATATGTATATATACATATACTTACTTCATACAATTCTTAACAAGCTTTAATATATTTTATTGTTTAGGCCTTTCATGAGAGCACAAAACTATTTAACTCCAAGAAAACTTCCAAAAAGAGATCCCAGATATTGCATAAAATCTTACTTCTATGTCAACTCTTCTCTGTCTGGACTTGGTGTACATTTAAATACCTATTTAAATTCCCAACGTGATTTACAGATATAGCAGATGTGTCCCTGAAATTGATAGACGCATATATGAGCCATGTAATTAATACGTCTCACTTCAACATGAGGTCCCTCATGTGATTTCAGTTCAACTTTCAAGTTAATTCTCACCTAGTTTTAAAAAACCTAGCAGCCAAAAAAAAAAAAAAAAAAAGATGTGTCAAAAAAATGGTTTTTATCTTGACATCACTCTTACCGTATAAACTCCGGTAATTTATATATATTTACGTTTAGAAGTTTAAACCCAAACATATGAAATTGAATTTATACATTATTCTCGAGAATTGACAAATAAAAAAATTAAACTATATTTATTAGATCATTTCTTACCAAGTATAAATTCATATTTGCAAAATTTGATCTACATTAATTCTCATGCTTGTTGGCGGGAAGTGAGGAAAGCCTGGTAGTCTTGGTTTTGCTCAATCTTACTGAGTTCCGTCTAGTTAAATTTGGGTTCGATTCTCCTTGGAACTGTTCGTGGTACCATTTTATTATTTTGAAACAATTTTCTCAACCCAATTCGTTTTTAATTTTCTTCTCAATTTTTCAATCCAGTTTTTTGCGAATTTCAATTATCATTGAGTTAGTTGTCTCTTCTGATTAAAACTCTGAGGTTCCATAGATGAAGTCTCTTTTTGCTAGCATTTCTCTGTCTTATATAGAAGATTCCCAACTCAATTTTAAAATATTACGAAGAATACTTTTTATATGCTTTCAATTGACATAATATGTTACGCATAAATTGTCCATGTTTTCTTTTTAAACGCGCAGTTAAAAAAGCGACTCTTACTCAGTACTAAAATGAAATAGAAAAAACTGGTTATTTAATTCTTTATGGGAAAAGAAGAGAAATGTATTAAAATATTTTTGAGTTGTCTCTGAAGAAATTAAACTAGGTGAAAAATGTATATAAAAAAGTGGAAACTTACAAAAGTTCCTACAGAAGTTGTATAAATCTTTGACAGAGCGTATAAAATATTAGCGAAGTTTGCTGACAAACGATATTTATCTTTTCTGGAATTGATAGGGAAACCTTCATTATTTCGTGGGAAAAACAGCATAGCCTAATGAAGAAGGCCACAAACTTAACGAAACAAAGTTTTATCGTCAACAAGTTGATGGTAAGGTGAAAGACCAAAGTATTTTTAATTATTTTTTAAATTGGATGTGATATAATAATTAAGTGGAAACGAAATTTACGAGCCCAAAATTACAAAGATTATTAAACGTAGTGGCGCTATTTTTAAAATAATTTTATTTACTTAATACGTTTATAGTGGATTATCCGTTCTAGTGAAGTGTAGTTGTATGTTGAAACAGATTAACTGAATTTGGCCTTATTAGTAAATAGCCCACTATAAGGGGGTTATAAAACAAGAAAATCAAATTGTGTATAGAAACAACACACACACACACACACACACACACACACACACACACATATATATATATATATATATATATATATATATATATATCATTCAATCAGTCAAAACACTTAGATAATCTATAGTGGGTTATCCGTTCTAGTGAAACGTAGTTGTGTGTTGAAACAGATTAACTGAATTTGGCCCTGTTAGTAAATAGCCCACTATAAGGGGGTTATAAAACAAGAAAATCAAATTGTGTATAGAAACAACACACACACACACACACACACACATACATATATATATATATATATATATATATATATTTCATTCAATCAGTCAAAACACTTAGATAATCTATAGTGGGTTATCCGTTCTAGTGAAACGTAGTTGTGTGTTGAAACAGATTAACTGAATTTGGCCCTGTTAGTAAATAGCCCACTATAAGGGGGTTATAAAACAAGAAAATCAAATTGTGTATAGAAACAACACACACACACACACACACACACACACACACACACACACACACACACACACACATAATATATATATATATATATATATATATATATATATATATTTATTTCATTCAATCAGTCAAAACACTTAGATAATCTATAGTGGGTTATCCGTTCTAGTGAAACGTAGTTGTGTGTTGAAACAGATTAACTGAATTTGGCCCTGTTAGTTGATAGCCCACTATAAGGGGGGTATAAAACAAGAAAATCAAATTGTGTATAGAAACAACATTTATATATGCACAGATAACAATTAAGATTTTTTTTACAAATAAAGTAATGTCTTTAGGATGGATTCAAAGGACGTTAAAATGTTCGTAGCAGTAAATGCCGAAAAGAGAGTTTGTGCGTGTGAATGTGGGAGCGTTTGTCAGTTAGGAATGTCTTTGCTGTCTTCGCTTCGTTGATCGAGTAAATAGCTCAAGGGACAGCGAAGAAGAAGGTGAGAAAGAAAGGAGAGGCGAGCATAGTATGATCGCTTGACGAGGTCAAGGGACGTGCTAATTATGCTCGTACTTTCGCAACTGGCGATGCTTTCTGTGTCAGCTTTTTATTTCGTCTTTGTGGGTCCCAGCAGGTCATTTGGGAATTCGCACCCGTATTTAATTCTGGGCTTCCCACTGGACGATAAATAAAATTCGCGTCGGCTTGCGAAAAGGAATTTGATATTTATTAATTTTTGGTTTTCTGTCGGAACATATGCGTGGAACCGGGTGCGCAAAGACCAGTTTTGGTCATTTGCTTTCTGGATCTCTGAGGGCAAACATCCGGCCCCTCGCTTTGCTCGGTATCACCACATGTCCCTTATTTTCATGTATGATTACCATTATTATGAAAAGATTACGTAATTTAAGAGTTTTGTTCCTTCTCTTAGATTTATGAAAACTGTCGTTTATAGTTATGCGTAACAGCTGTCATCGCTTCGTCATTCAACAGTCCGTCAAACGTTCGATCAGATGAACACGACCAATAGTTAATAATTGGTTGTATGTTAACTTTTTATGCACTCAGTAAGTAATATTTCTTTAAAATCAATTTAATTTAACTTTCAATTTTCTAATTTTACTAAAATAAAGTGTCAGAAATCTTTTGAAATCTTTTTAATATCAATGAATTTTTGTTTGTTTACAAATTTCTTAAAATTATAAAAATGGCTGCTTTTAAGAAAATTTTCAGAAATCAACATTAAATGTGCCCTTCCAATCTATGTAATTTCTTTCCGAAATATACCAGAAGTTTTTACTTAATGGAAATAATAAAATTAATCATTAAGCTTTTAATTCAATCTAAAATGAAATCTTCAAGAATGCTTTTTCATTATAAAAATTTCATTTTAAACTTAGTTATCGAAAAATTTATGCCGAATTAGTGAAGGTACCTAGGCAACACAGTAGTAGAAACATCCGTTTGTTGAATGGAAGAAGTTACAGAATGATTGTTTTTTTTTGCTTTGTTTTTTTGTTCTGTTTTTTTTTTTTTTTTTTTTTTTGCTTTGTTTTTGTTTTCTTGTTTTTTTTGGGGGGGGTTGGGTTTTTTTGGGGTTTTTTTTTTGTTTTTTTTTTTAATTTTCGGAAGTTAGTAATATTTTGTAGAGAAATAATTGAAACTCAAGTGTTGTATTTATAACATTAAAATCTTAATCCTGTTATGGGTTTGTTTCAGACCAACGTGTATGTTGTTCCATAATTCTTTGCGATGTCACGGCTATCTCAGAAAACAGCGTCTTCTTTTCTCAATTTAGTGCTAAGCTTAATTGTCTGCTGACCTACATCTCGCCTTGACTAGTCACTTATTAACAGAAGTGTGATATAGTACTTAAACTAGTCGACGGCTTCTCTTGTAAGCGTTCCGGTCAGCCCAGTTTTCGAAATCATTCTTTTTGATAGTAGGAAGTAATCTGCGTGGATGTGCGTTGTGGTGCAATGAACGAGAAATCGCAGAGCCGAGTTCGAATTCCAGTTGAAAATCTTGCATTCACTTACGCACAAATACCCTTTGGAAAGGTATTAATCTGTCTCTTCCCTCTAGTTATGGGTTAAATAATAGGACAGATTTGGTTCTATAGCTTTGCTCGGCAACCAGTCTACCGCAGAAAGCAATGACAACCTACTGCAGGATAACCTTCTGCCTAGTCAGTCATGTCTCTTTCGAGACATGATCGCCCAAAGCGTGTATCACGTAATGGCACTTGACTGACTGACTGAATATAATAGTTAGAAACATGATTAAGTCTTCTACTGGCATAAAGTGGGTGATCAGTTTTATTTTGTTTTGAAGTAACAAACTGATCTCCCATTAATTACTACTAAATAATATAATACATCTCTCCTCGCTCTACTTATAAATCAAATGACAACCTACTGCGGGATAATCTTCTGCCCAGTCAGTCATGTCTCTTTCGAGACATTATCGCCCAAACGTGTATCACGTATGGCACTTAACTGACTGAATGTAATAGAAATATAATTAAAACTTCTACTGGGTATAAAGTGGGGGATCAGTCTTATATTGCTATGAAGTAATAAACTGATCCCCAACTAATTACTACATAATAATATAATACAGCTCTTCCCCTTCTAGCTATGAGTCAAATAACAGGACAGATTGGGTTCTATAGCCTTGGTCGGCAAACAGTCTACCGCAAAAAGCAATGACAATCTACTGCGGGATAACCTTCTGCCCAGTCAGTCATGTCTCTTTCGAGACATGATCGCCCAAAGCGTGTATCACGTATGACACAACTGACTGACTGACTTGTTTTATTGCTCTTAGCGAGACATTGTGTCAACACAATCAGGTTAAGAAGCCACACTTATAAAAAAAAAGTCCCAATTGAATACCTCATTGTTTGGTGATGTCTTCGCTCTAGATAGCGGAAGATTATAGAAGGTTATTTTTTATTATAAATATTTATACAAAGGAACTACACACACACGAATTGGAGATGAAGAAATTAAGTAAGCACGAAAATTTAAATGAAAAGTGATTTAAAAGAAGACGAAAATGTGACACGGAAACGCTAAGGCGCTTTCGAATAGTCAGTGATGCCTTCCAAAAGCTAAAATGTTGGGGATCACCCCTTTTTGAACATAAGAATGGACTCGCCTGATGTGTACATATAATCTTGCCTATACAGAGAACAGAAAGGAGTAGTAGTTGTAAAGGACAGTTGAGTCGTTGTACAGCCGCTTAGTTGGTCAGTGAGTTGGTATATCTTAAGTTGGAGTTGTTTTGGATATAGACTCATTACCCGGACATAATTCTTCACTACAAGACTATATATTGATTCCTACTAACAGTATTCCTAGTATTCCTGAATTGACTAACCCGTGTTCCAGTTTGTATATTTTTGTTCAATATAACTTACATTTTCTATCTCCTTCTTTTTTTTTGTTATTCATTATTTTGTGTGGTTTCTCAACCAGAATCCACAATATAAACAAATTAAGAAACTGTAAAATTTCGTTAGAAACAAAGAAAAGTGTGCTGACTGCTGTGCAACAACAGTTTTTCGATCTTTTTTCTTTTTTTTTTAATCGTATCACCCCGAGCAAGGCGGTAATGCCACTGATGTGCAGGGGGCTACATAAGAGTAAAAAGATTAATTAGAAGAGAGTGAAGAGGAAGACGAACCAGTTAGAAAGGAGCAAGAGAAGGATGGAAATACAGGTGTGATGACAGTTGCAAAGGTGGAGAGAAAGGAAAGGATATACGGGGTGGTGAAAGAACTAGTCAAGTGGTTAATAGATGAGTATTGACATTGCATTTAAATTCTTGGAGGTTGTAGCCGTCAGGAAAGCAAGAATATGGGAGCGAGTTTTACAGGCGGAAAGTGCGAGAGAAGAAGCTGTAGGAGTAGAATTGTCGTCAGAATTTGGTTAATCTAACTGTGAATGGGTGGGACCCAGTTGCCAATCTGGTTGCACGAGTAAACACCTGTTGCAGAGGCACCAGTGACTTAAGTTCGTTGGAGTAGAAGCCATGAAAGTATTTATAGAACAGACAAAGGGAGGCCACATCTCGTCGATGGGGAAGTGGCTGTAGTCGAGCCGCTAAGTCGGTACCTATCGCATTACTGATTCTCCTTGAAGCCTGTCGAGAACACTGAGTTGAACCAGATTGTGCAGCATTCACTGCAATCTCGTTCCAGATGAAGAGGAGACATGCTGCAAAAGAAATATAGTTTTACAGAAGAATGCTGAGAATACTATGGACCGAACATCTGAGCAACGAAATATGAAAACAAAAAGAATTTTTAAAGATTTTTTAATCTAGAAATGTTTTTTGCTTTTTTTTTTTTGTATCTTTTAAGAAATGTCTGTGCCTCGCAGTATAATGAATTGTGCCGCCGAGGTACTCAAAGCTCTTCACAGATGGAGTGACCTTTATAAATAAAATATAAATATGTGAAGCATTGAGGTAGATCAAAATTACAATTAAGTAATATAGAAAACATACAATAATATATAAGAGTAAATAATGAAATGATAATAATCATAATAAAAATAATGATAATAATAAAACAAATAATAATAACAACAACAATAACAATAATAACAATATCCAGAATGCGGCCAATAAACCCAATGTTGTAGGTACCTACACTGAATCGCTAAGAAAATAGCATAGTACGAATAAAAAAAGGCCCCAAACTTAATAAAAACGAACTTTTTCCATCGAAATATTTATATTATTATTAAGAGGAAAGATCCAAGTGATTTTTAATTATTTAAAAAAATGTTTAATCCCTTCTGACAGGTTCGAAATTTTGGCAAAAAAATTTATTTTGATTTGAGTTAGCGGATAACCATAAGAGTTTACAATGGAAAACGTAATATTACGTCACTCACTTTTTTTCCGGTGACAAGCATATTAATTTGGAAATTCTCGCAAAAATCAAATAATTGACGAATTTTAATGAAACTTTCAATACTCATTCACAAGTAATGCAATTATTTTTGAAATCATTATTCTTTAAAAACTCTTCGCAAAAATACTTTTTTCTTACATCTGTTACCCACCTCCAAGTAAATCCATAAAATTTTAATAAATTTTATTTTGTTGCTGCAAATGGTTTGATTACTTAAACGCAGGACTCATTTGGGAATATAAATCATCTATTTTGATGATACTATTTTATTTGATATTATTTAATCTGATATTATTTAATTTGATAAACTTTTAATTGCTTGAATAAATAATAAAATTAAGAACATTATAGTCTAAAATAAATTCGATTACTAATGAAATTTTAAAAGAATTGTTTTCATTTTTTAATTATAATAATTTATAAAGTTTCAAAAACATTTTAAAAATACTTCAAATATGTGTTGCGGTTATATTTTTAAGTTAATAATTGAAGATTACATTGCCTATCGAAAACTGAAAAGTTTAATACAAATCGTTTGGTCTTCATATTTTAAAATAACTTAATTTTTTGTGTGGGTATTTGAAGATTTTTTTGTATGATAATTTCTAAGTGCAAATTAAAAGGTCACAGTTTCCACCCCTTACCCGAAAAAAGCGTATAATTTTGTCACTTGTAAACGCCATACACTTTTATCTTATCTCTAAACAACAACCTGTCAACACGTTTGATATACGGCGGTGAGGTCAAAAAGTTCAACCCTATGATTAAGAAATAGGTTTATTCTAAATTTCACGCTATAAATAAGTAATAAGATTAATTTAACGTAAAATTTGCTATTTTTTCAAATATAATTTGTCACAGATGTATCTTTTACTTTTGCAAGATTTTTAAAATAGAGAATTAACTTTTGTTTTAAAAACTTTTTATTTTCAAAAGTTCAATTTAAAATTTAGATATCGACAATGACTAAGGGTAACTAGATAAAGTTAATATTCATCGATGGTTACAAGCATCTGGTTTAAAGTCTGAAACTAAAAGCTTTATTCCTGCAGCAGAAGACGAGAATCTTTTCACTAAGAACTTTCATGCAAATATCATAGATAATAATGTGAATCCAATATACAGGTTCTGTGATATAGACCAAATTATCGCCCGGTTCACACTCCACCCACATCTATTGAACAGGTGAAGAGGCTCATCCCTTGTTCCCAGTTTAGGATGTGGTTTCCGGCTTTCTCTTTTGCAATCTTTTCACTCTTTCTTTTTTATTTGTTTTTCAATTGGAGTAGATAGACCAAATTATCGCCCGGTTCACACTCCACCCACATCTATTGAATAGATGAAGAGGCTCATCCCTTGTTCCCTGTTTAGGATGTGGTTTCCGGCTTTCTTTTTTGCAATCTTTTCACTCTTTCTTTTTTATTATTTTTTTCAATTGGAGTAGATAGACCAAACTATCGCCCGGTTCACACTCCACCCACGTCTATTGAACAGTTGAAGAGGCTCATCCCTTATTCCCTGTTTAGGATGTGGTTTCCGGCTTTCTCTTTTCCAATCTTTTCACTCTTTCTTTTTTATTATTTTTTTCAATTGGAGTAGATAGACCAAACTATCGCCCGGTTCACACTCCACCCACGTCTATTGAACAGGTGAAGAGGCTCATCCCTTGTTCCCTGTCTAGGATGTGGTTTCCGGCTTTCTCTTTTCCAATCTTTTCACTCTTAAATAGACCCCTGCACATCAGTGGCGTTACCGCCTTGCTCGGGGTGATATGATTAAAAAAAAAATACCAAAACATAATAGATCATCTAATCTCGGAATGTTCTCTACTTGACACAAATGAATATAGAAATAGTTACGATAGAGTGGGGCAATATTTACCCTGGACAATGTGCAAACACTTTGGAAAATATGTAAACAAACACTGGTATGAACATCACCCAGCTCCGGTTAAAGAAATAGAAGATGTCACCATTCTATGGGATTACACCATCTATACGGACAGAAAAATTGAAGCAAATAGATCGGATATTATTGTCAAAAACTAAAAAAAAACAAAAAAACTTGGCTACCAACTAATAAGGTCTGCCCAGCGGATTGTAACATAGCAACCAGTGAATTTGAAAAACTATCAAAATATAAAGACCTAGAAACTGAAATGAAAAAAATGTGGGAATTGAAAACAAGTATCGTACCAGTGATAGTAGGTGCACTTGGAATGATAAAAAAATGGACAGAACAACACATTGAAAGAATCCCTGGAAATCCCAGCTTAAGAGATATACAAAAAATTGTCTTGTTAAGTACAGCCCACACACTCAGGAGAACTTTGTCTATGTAACGCTAGGGATGTTATAAAAGATAGAAAAATCATGAAAGGTAATCATAACACACCACGACTTACCTTAGATCTTTCAGCAGACTTGGTAGGTAGTATGACCATAGCAGAAATTAAATTATGATGAAAATGATATATAATAAAAAACAAATATAATAATATATATTAATAGTGAGAAAAAAATAAAGAAAATATTAGGAGTAAATAGGGAGAAATAAAGAGAAAACATTATTAAATTAATTATGAAATAAAATAGAATGTAGTTCATATAGAGAAAACAACACAATGTTCACAACATAAAACACAACATAAAACACAACAATGTTTACAACATAAAACAGCATAACAATGTTTATAATATAAGGAACTATCTTTAGATGATTTAATATCAAAGTTTAGTAGAGGCATTCATTAGCAGCATGAATTTTGTTCCGGACAATCGATATACATCATCTTTATATGTTGGAGACCTGCATCCTGCAGTAACCGAACAACTTTTATACAGTGTGTTTTCCTTCTACGAAACTATCGTCTCGATTAAAGTCTACCACAAGCCTTCCAAAACTCGGTCGCTAAAGTATGCTTTCATCAATTTCCTTCATCCAACGCTGGCTAAAATGGCAATGAATTTGTTAAATTTTGAACCATTACTTGGTCAGCCAATCCGGATTATGCGTTGGCAACGAGACCCATCTACCAGAAAGTCTGGTGAAGGTAATGTTTTTATTAAAAACCTTGACAAAAATATCGATAACCGTTCGTTCTATGATACCTTTTCATTTTTTGGCGAGTTTTTGTCCTGTAAAATTGCAATGAATGAAAGCGGTTCTAAAGGATACGGCTTTGTACACTTTGAAAGTGTTGATGCTGCACGGAACTGTATCAGCAAGATAAATGGAATGTTGCTAAATGGCAAAAAAGTATATGCTTGTAAATTCTTACCACGAGAACAAAGAATACAGTTGCCAACTAACAACAAAGCTGATAAAAAACAGTGTGTATGTCAAGAATTTCGCTGAAAGTTTAAACGACCAAAGTCTGGGATCATTTTTGAAAAATATGCCCCGATTGTCAGTTTGAAAGTTATTAAAGATTATTTAATATCTATTATTATTTTGAATTCATGAATTATATATATATATATATTTGTAAAAATATGCAGAAGTAATGTTTTAATCGCGTCTTTATAGTTGGTAGTAATGCTAATAATATTTTCAAAGTACTTCTTCCTTGAAAAGTTATGTTTTTTTTAATTAAACTGGCATTTGAGAAATCAAAATTGTGTCCTACGTTATTTCGATGTAATACAAGAGAATTGGAACGTGTGTCCAACGTGAGTCCCTTTTTTGTTCATAGATACGCGCTTTTAGATCTCATTATTTTCATTATCTATCTATCTATCTATCTATCTATCTATCTATCTATCTATCTATCTATCTATCTATCTATCTCAGTCTGTTCTATCTATCTATCTATCTATCTATCTATCTATCTATCTCAGTCTGTTCATATCTATCTATCTATCTATCTATCTATCTATCTATCTATCTCAGTCTGTTTATAACTATCTATCTATCTATCTATCTATCTATCTATCTATCTATCTATCTATCCCAGTCTGTTCATATCTATCTATCTATCTATCTATCTATCTATCTATCTATCTATCTATCTATCTATCTATCTATCTATCTATCTATCTATCTATCTATCCCAGTCTGTTCATATCTATCTATCTATCTATCTATCTATCTATCTATCTATCTATCTATCTATCTATCTATCTATCTATCTATCTCAGTCTGTTCATATCTATCTATCTATCTATCTATCTATCTATCTATCTATCTATCTATCTATCTATCTCAGACTTAAATGTCATATTTCTCCTACTGTATCTTTGTCTCTATGTAAGTCAAGTTTTAGTTGGTATTAATGTTATTAATATGTTTTCAAAATAATTTCTCCTTAAAGGTTATGTTCTTTTATAATTAAACTGGCATTTGAGAAATCAAAATTGTGTCCTACGTTATTTCGATGTAAT
The DNA here is from genome assembly GCA_037127315.1 of Ascarosepion bandense. Lineage (NCBI taxonomy): Eukaryota > Metazoa > Mollusca > Cephalopoda > Sepiida > Sepiidae > Ascarosepion > Ascarosepion bandense. The sequence goes on along the minus strand of JBBBDQ010001385.1, from coordinate 692,340 downwards.
ACAAGAGAGTTGAAACGTATGTCCAACGTGAGTCCCTTTTATGTTCATAGATACGCGCTTTTAGATTTCGTAATGTTCTCCCTATATATACGTTATTGCACTGTAGGTACTGTATTTTGTAAATCCCGGCATTTAAATTGTACATTAAAATGTAATATATTCTTCTTTTTCTTCTATGTGCCCTGTCCCTTCAAGACGTAGGCGATCATGGTTCTCCACGTCTCCCTATCCCTTGTGGCTCTTAGTATGTTTGCTCTTGTTACTCCTGGCAACCCCACTTCCGTCATTCACCTGATCAGGCCCTGCAAATATGTTATCCGCTGCCTTCCTCTGTCTCTCTTTCCTTCTATCTGACCAGTCAGTATCAGGTTCTCCAAGATCTCCTTCCTCATTGCGTGTCCTAGGAACTTCAGTTGTCTCTTCCTGATGCTCAGTATTAATTTCCTTTTTGTTGCCATTCTTTCCACCACCTCATCGTTGCTTGCATGCTCAGTCCACGATATCCGCAGCATCCTTCTGTAGAACCACATTTCCGCTTCTCCAGTTTTGTCCTCATTTTCGATGATATTGTCCAGCATTCACTGCCGTATTGAAGAACTGACATCACATAGCAATCCAGCACTATTTTCTTTGTTTCTAGTGGAATTTTCCTGTGTGTTAGTACTTTACTCAGCTTCTGGAACGTGTCCTTTGCCATGCCAATTCGCCTTCGGATCTGTGTCACATTTTCCGTCTCCTGTTAGAACACTTCCTAGGTATTTAAATTTTGTACTTGCTTGATTCTGGTATCCCCCACCTGTATTTGGGTTTTTGGGTTGCACCTTTTGCTGATGACCATGCATTCAGTTTTCTTAAAGTTTATTTGTAGTCCTTTTTTGTCACTCTCCACCGCTACCTTCTGTAGGAGGTCTTGTAGTTTCCTTTCCGTGTCTGCAATCAGCACTGTGTCATCTGCATACCTTATGTTGTGTAAGTTGTGGCCTCCAATAACAAATCCTGGCATGTCACATAGGGTCCTTAAAATATTCTCGCTGTACAAGTTGAACAGGTCCGGTGAAAAGACACATCCTTGTAATATATTAAATACTCCCAAACTCTTTTCAGTATTCTTGCTAATTATTTTATGAATCATTATTTTATGTTTATGGAATGGGTGTAAGCGTAACGTAGTGGTTATGCTTACAGATAGGGGCGGACTGAGCCATCGGTCAATCGGACTATGCCTCTGTTATACACTTTAATGCATGCAGTCTTGCTGCACATTATTGTGTGTGTGTGTGTGTGTGTGTGTGTGTGTGTGTGTGTGTGTTTCATACATGGCCGTAGCTGACTCCTTTTGATTTCGCCGCACTCCTTGCCGGGTTGAAGGGAAGACGCAATAACTCATTTTAACCTTCCAAGAATATTCGGATGACTATAAACCTGGCGCCTCTGTAGTCTGTAGTGCCGGTCAAGTCTTGGCGAACAATCTAAAGGGGATCATTCAGTCCTTCTGCTCCCCTCTCCGTCACTCCCAAAAATCACTAAAATCTTCATATTATTGTTAGAATTTTCAAAGAAAGGACACCTTTTTCCTAACTCCTGTCTGTTGCCAAGCATTTTAGTAAGTTAAATTATTGAATTTTGTCCGACATATCATTATGCTTTGTTGTTACTATCAGCATGTGTCCATGAACATCTTGATGACCTTGAAGTTTTCAAATCTTTTTATGAATATAAACACCTATGTATCTTGGACTAAAGCCCTTACTTAGTTATGCCAATATGCACAGTTCTCCTGTTGCACACCCTCTACATGTGGCATTTGACTGTAAAGAGCGGCGAGGGGTCATTGTATTTTCTGCCCGAGAGCCTATAACACTCTCAGTCTGCCCCTGCTTACAGAAAAAGAGATTGGTGTTGCGTTCACTTTCGTACAAATGCGCTTCAAATGGGATGAACTAACTTCTTCACCCCATCGAAGTTTTAATAGTAAGACAGGAGTGACTCTCTCGACTTGTTTTGGTAACCTGTCTAGGTGGACAATGTTGAATCTGGTTGGACGCAGTGCTAGCAACTTTACCCTGAAAAAAAAGACCGTAGCAGCAACGCCGTACATAATAATTCTGTGGCTTATATTTCACAGGGAAGTCTCCCTAGTTTAATGGAAAATGCTCTGACTAACTACGGTTCTTAGTTGCATAAACTCTAAACCTCACAGCTAAGACCCATCATACCACGTACACTTTAGTAAAACACCTTTATTTATTTTATACCATTAGTAAAGAGGAAGTTCCACTGAAACAGCTTCTTCAAATAAATCGCTACTGTGTGGAACCGACACAGAAAATATATGCTATCCCGACCTCTAACAATCATAACCTCTTCAAAGATATATAAATTTACTCAAGCCACAAGATTAGCAACTAGGTCCCACCCTTTTAATATGAAACCAATTAATTATAAACACAAATTCTACTCCACCAGCTTCTTTATTCGCACTTCCCGCCTGTGGAATCACCTTCCATTAACTTGCTTTCCAGACAGCTACAATCTCCAAAAATTTAAATGTAAAGTCAATAGTCATCTCCTATCTCACTAACCTGCATCCTCTCTCTCCCATGCTCCTTTCTCCGTCCACTTCACTCTCATCACTATTCTCATCCTTCTCTTACCCACTTCCTGACAGCCCCTATAATCTGTCACTCTTTCTTATAACTTTCCTCCTATGTAACCCCCTACAAAACAGTGGCAATAAAATGCCTTGGTTGGGGCGATATGATCATAAAAAAACTAGGGTTAGCCCTTATCCTGTGCGTCTGTCATCTCTTATCTTTACCTCTCATACAACCTTCTTCAGTAACCCTCTACTTACTGAGTGAACCAAAAGATATTAAGTTAGGCTATAAAACCTCGGTCTTAGGTTCATTAACAGTTACGACCCGGAAATATCAGAACTAAATGTGACGTTTCGAAAAGCCAAACAAAAATAGGGTTTTGTTTCTATTTTCCTTAAAACTACCCAATTCCTCACATCTCATCTTCATTTTTCTTCTATGTGCCTTGTCATTTCAGGACGTAGGCGATCATGGTCTTCCACGTCTCCCTGTCCCTGATGGCTCTTAGCACGCTTTTTCCTGTTACACCACTCAACCCCCGCTCTGTCATCCACCTGGTCAGGCTCTTCAAATATGTTATCGGTTGCTTTCCCGTCTCTTTTTCAAGTTTTCCATCATCTTTCATGATATTGTCCAGCATTCCCTGCCATATTGAAGAACTGACATTACATAGAAATCCAGTTCTCTCTTCTTTGTTTCTAGTTAAATTTTCCTCTCTCTTAATACTCTACTCAGCTTCTGGAACGCGTCTTTTACCATGTCACTTCACCTTCGGATCTCTGTGTCACACTTTCCTTCTTCTGTTTGAACATTTCCTAGGTATTTAAATTTATGTACCTGCTTGATTTTAGTATCCCCCATCTGTATTTGGCATTTTGGGCTGCCCTTTTTGCTGATGACCATGCATTCAGTTTTCTTGAAGTTTATTTGTAGTCCTTTCTTGATACTCTCTTCAGATATCTTCTGTAGGTTTTGTAGTTTCCTTTCTGTGTCTGCTATCAGCACTGTATCATTTGCGTACTTTATGTTGTTCAAATTATACGTAAGGAAAATTTCCAGCATTTACTGCTATATTAAAAGATTCCTATTACATGTCAGTTCAGCACTCTTTTTAATTAGATTTTCCATTTTCTTAATAGTTTCTGAACTTTTGGAAAGCATCTTCAGCCTTCAGAATTTGGTGCAACATTTTCGAAATCATTATGTTTAATATAGGTGAGTGAAAACATCATATTGGAACCATCAAGAAACTTCGAAGTTGGCATAATTCTATACGATTAATTGACAAGCAGTCAGTCAGTTAAGTGCCATACGTGATACACGCTTGGGCGATCATGTATCGAAAGAGACATGAATGACTGGGCAGAAAATTATCCCGCAGTAGGTTGCCATTGCTTTCTGCTGTAGACTGGTTGCCGACCAATGCTACAGAACCCAATCTGTTCTGTTATTTAACCCATAACTGGAAGGAATAGGCGGATTAATACCTTTCCCAAGGGTATTTGCGCGTAAGTGAATGCAATGAATTCAGTTGGAATTCGAACTCGGCTCCCCGATTTCTCGTTCTCGATATCCAGTGCACCACAGCCTCTCTATACCAATCCCATTAACTCTATATCTCTCTCGATATCGAGCACTTTACGACAAAAAACTGCTTGCCAAAATATAGTTTTATCATTAAACTGCCAAAGAACCAAAAATGCTCGAAACATAATCACAGCTGAATACTATATTCATATTAAGACCTTGAATAAGTTTCCGTTGATTTTATTTACAAAAATTAGTAAGAAACATGTCACTAAAAATATTCTCCAATGCTATCCACTAATTTTCCCATTTTTCTTTCAGCATTTGAATTCAATGACGGAAAAACAATACGAGTCGATTTTATATTATAATAAATACGTCTTTTGAACAGGTGAAGAGGCTCATCCCTTGTTCCCTGCTTAGGATGTGGTTTTCGTCTTTCTCTTTTCCAATCTTTTCACGCTTTTATTTATTTTTCAATTGGAGTAGACTTAACTATCGCCCGGTTCACACTCCACCCACGTCTATTGAACAGGTGAAGAGGCTCATCCCTTGTTCCCTGCTTAGGATGTGGTTTCCGCCTTTCTCTTTTCCAATCTTTTCACTCTTACGTAGACCCCTGCGCTTCAGTGACATTACCGCCTTGCTCGGGGTGATATGATTAAAAAAAATACATTTTTTAGCATCGTCTTGAGGTAGCTATTTGCACGAGAAAAAACGCCGTTCGACGTCTCTCGGCTTCATCTCGTACGACACCCAATGTCCTTGCTTTTGAATCATTCTTAATGCTTTCTAACGTTTCAAAATTCTTTCGTGATCGACTCCTAATGATTCTGCAAGTTCAGCCTGCGCCTGACATGTGTCTTCAAAAAGTAATGCCTTCAATTCTTCGTCTTCAAGCTCTTACGGTGCGCCAGAGAATTCTTTATCTTCAACATCAAAAGCAATATTTTTGAAGCGTCTAAACCAATCTCTGCATGTTGTTTCCGACAGAGCATAGTAGCCAAACGTCTCAACAATTCTGCGTGCTTCAGCTGCAGATTGCTTTTGAATAAAGTGGCGCAGAAAAATTCCCTACAAATACACTTTCTTTCGCACGAAATCAGACATGTTTTACGATATAAAAACAAAGTTATTTACACTTCGGCGAAATGATATACACTGAATTTCAAACTTGCTCATAGTATTTCTTTATAGATACATTACCATAACTTATTCAAGATCCTAATATATATATATATATATATATATATATATATATATATATATATATATATACAGAGGTAAGCATAAAACAGCCGCTCCCGAGATATGATACAATATAAAAAATGCTCGATCCTCAGACAGAAGGTCCTTTTGCCTGAAAATACCTAACGGTTGAAACCAACCGGGTAGTTTGGTGTGATAGCTTACTTGTTAAGTATATATATATATATATATATATATATATATATATATATAAATGATTAATGCCAATATTAATTTTGCTATTTAGCTGATTGATGTTATATACAGCAACACCGACTCCAATATTTCGTAGTGAACTGTTTTTATAAACTTTAAATCAATTTGTCAGGATGTAACCGATGATTTCGCTTGACGTGTGGACCGAACGATTACGGTTCATCTACGAAACTCTGGAGTCGGAGTTCTGTATGAATCAGCCAAGTGATAAATTTTACATTTGTGGATATCACTTTCTATCTTAGGTTTGGTAGGACACACGACTTTAAGGCGTCAAAACTAAATATAGAGTTTCAAAAAGACAATTTTTAACAACTGAGCAAAATAAAAGAGTATGTTTAATGAAATATTATTAATGGTTTTATATGGAAGGCGTACAGCATGTAACACGTTGTAACACCGGTTTTTGTACGATCGCCAAAGTTGAGCAAAGACCAGCCTGGTCAGTAACTAAATGGGTAAACGACTGGGAATACCAGGTGGATGTAAGCTTGGATGGCGTAATGAATAAAGGCTCTGAATTGGAAATCGGGGAGCTGAGTTCGAAATCCGGTCGGGTTCGTTATATTCTCTTACGTACAAATAAGTTTGAGAAAGGTATGGATCTACCTTATCTCCCCCAGCTATGGGCTAATTAGTATGAATTGTATCTGCAAATTCTTCTTCTTCTTTTTTGTGCACTGTCCCTTCAGGACGTAGGTGATCAAGGCTTTCCACGTTTCCCTATCCCTGGTGGCTCTGAGCACGCCTTCTCCTGTTACACCATGCAATCCTCGTTCCGTCATCCACCTGATTAGGTCCTTCAAATATGTAATCCGTTGCTTTCCCCTGTATCTTTTTCCCTCTATCTGACCTGTTAGTGTCAGATTCTCCAAGCCCTTCTTCCTCATTGGTGTAAATTATTATTATCTCCAAAAATTTCTTACAATATAAAAAAATTATACCTTTAAATAACCCACGTATGGTTTATAAACCGTAAAAAAACAATAAATTAATCAATAAAAACCTTATGTAGAAATATTTTGCATTCATTAAGTGTTTCATTACTCTCTGACCATCGGGTTAGGATCAAAGCGTAGTTTCTGTTTTTCCCATCTTTAATGATAATGATCGTAGCATTTATTTTCCCTATTTGAAAAAATCGGCATTCACTGACCGAACAGTGTTTGGTGGGTGATAGAAAAGGTGTTGGTGGTTGTGGTGCGAGAGTTGCTTATGACGATGATGTTGACGATGATAAGGACGATCAGAAACAATGTTGGAATCAATCAAATGAAATCATTTTAAACACAAGTGCGCGGTCAGACCCTTGACTCCTCATATAGAAATTCATTAACCGCTTCTCCATCGCACATACCATCTCACTCGTAAATTGCGGTCAAAATCAGCAGTAAATGCCCACCCACCCGCTCCTGTATCCCATCTACACAACCCCTACTCCTTCAAGAAGCCTCTATAGTCCGCCTCCTGTTGTCCGATCGATCCTATCAAGAGGCAGCGAATATTAGAGGCGGCGAGGCGCCGAAACAAGACGCAAGACTTCGTTTGTAAAATCATTACTTTGTTTGACTGGTTGTCTTATTGATTACTGCTTCGGTCAGAAGAGAAAACATGCTGACAGCCTCCGCCTCTTCCTTACCAATTGGCCAACACCGTCACCGTTAACCCTACCATCATTATGTGTGCCATCATACACACATTAATGGCGTCATATCTACATGGTTATTCTTTTAACGGCGTACAAAATTGAAAAATTCCTCAGGTCCTTCTTCTTTTTCTTCTTCTTCTGTGTGTCGTGTTCCTTCAGGACGTAGGCGATCAAGACCCTCCACTTCTCACTATCTCTTATAGCTCTTAACAACCTTTCCCCTGTTATACCTATTAAACCCCGCTCCGCCATCCATCTGCTAAAGTCCATCAAGTATGTCATTTTTTCCTTGTCTCTCTTTCCCGCTCTCAGTCCCGTGAGTATCAGATTCTCCAAACCTTGCTTCCACAATACAGGTCTAAGACACTTCAGCTGTCTTTTCCTTGTGTTAACTGTCAGTTTCTTTTTCGTGTCCATCCTCTTTAAAACCTCGTCGTTGCTCACATATTCTGTTCATTGTATCTTCAGCATCCTGCTATAGAACCAGATTTCGGTTGGTTCAAGTCTTTTTTTTTCATCTTTGATAACATTGTCCAACATTCGCTGCCATCCATAGAAGGACGGACATCACATAACAGTCCAGCAATCACTTCTTTGTTGCTAGCGAAATCTTGCTGTCTTTCCATTCAGTTTCTGGAATGCTTCCTCAACATCCCGCTTTAAATTCCATTCAAAAGAAGCCATTTTTATTACATTTTTTCAAACCGCCACCATAAAATTTTCCCTTCTAATAAATTATCACTAAGTAAGCACAGTTACTTTGTTACATATGCAGTATAATTCACTGAACAGTAATCATTGTAAGAAAGGAAAGCAAGACCAAATATATATAGGAATACCATAAAGCTGTATTTATATTATTCGGACTATTACCCACATCTTTGTTGCCATGTGTACGACGTTTCGGCAGTCGTACGCTCTGGCCTTCTTCAGGTGCTAGAAATTTCGAACCGCACCCTTTATTACAATCACTGGGGTATAAGAACTGCATTAATTGCGTAGTAGTGCCTCTTTTGCATTATGAGCTCTAGTAATAAAAACACTAGAGAAAATCATTAACATCAAAAAATTGCAATATGAACACTGGTAAAAAAGGGTTACTGAACATCAGGTTTATAAGTCCCAAAAATTCAGTTGTACTTGTACACATGGCCCAGTGAATATAGACGTTGGTTAGTTCCTCTGACTTAACCCAACGAGTTGTGAGTTCAATACCAAGCTACAGCAGTGGTGAACAAGTAACTTACAGGGTTAGAGGGAGATAACTCATTACTACCAAAAGATGCACTACTATGGAGTTCATATACCCCAGTGATTGTAATAAAAAGGTTTGTCTCGAAATTCCTAGCAGCTGAAGAAGGCCGGAGCGTACAACTGCCGAAACATCGTACAAATGGCAACAAAAATTCGAACAAGAGTCCAAATAATGTAAATACTGTAAATACTACCTCATCTCAGAAATATAGACAAATAGAATGATCTGATACTAAACGTCGTAGAAATGACAACAAATATGAGGACAATAGTCCGAATAATGGAATTACTGTAAATACTACCTCATCTCAGAAATATAGACAAATAGAATGATCTATTATTAAACGTCGTACAAATGACAACAAAGATGAGGACAATAGTCCGAATAATGGAATTACTGTAAATACTACCTCATCTCAGAAATATAGACAAATAGAATGATCTGTTACTAAACGTCGTAGAAATGACAACAAATATGAGGACAATAGTCCGAATAATGGAATTACTGTAAATACTACCTCATCTTAGAAATATAGACAAATAGAATGATCTGATACTAAACGTCGTACAAATGGCAACAAAGATGAGCACAATAGTCCGAATAATGTAAATACTACATTATCTCAGAAATATAGACATTTTTTTTTAATCATATCACCCCGAGCAAGGCGGTAACGCCACTGATGTGCAGGGAGCTACGTAAGAGTGAAAAGATTAGAAGAGAGAAAGCCGGAAACCACATCCTAAACAGGGAACAAGGGATGAGCCTCTACACCTGTTCAATAGACGTGGGTGGAGTGTGAACCGGGTGATAGTTTAGTCTATCTACTCCAATTAAAAAAAAAAAGAAGAAAAGTGAAAAGATTGGAAAAGAGAAAGCCGGAAACCACATCCTAAACGGAACAAGGGATGAGCCTCTTCACCTGTTCAATAGACGTGGATCGAGTTAAGGATTATATCAATGATTTCAACAACAGGCACATTAGTAAATAAATCTTTTATGTAAACTGATGCTAGAATGCCTTGGTTTGCTTTTGTAGTTTTAAGGATTTGTAGGAATTTGTGTTTGGAACACAAAACCTTCCTATAACTCTAGATATATGCATAAATCAATACATTTGCTTTTAAAATAGTAAAATAAAATTCATCTTGATAATGGCTAAAAGTATAGCCAAAGGCGCCTAGATAAATAAAACATTCAAACAATTTTTATATAATTTATGTATTGAAAAGAAAAAAATTATAAGATCACAGGAAAAATTATATAAAATACTTAACCACAGCACCTTGTCTTATCATAGCAAATAAAACTTGCACACCCACACACATATTTACGGATAGTTCTGGAGATTTACAAAATGATTAACAACCGACATATTTATTAAAAATAATATTCAAACAAATAAATTTAAAAAAAAAAAAAAAAAAATATATATATATATATATATATATATATATACAAAGATTGCAAGGAGTTGTAAGAGTTGTAAGTCTTAAAAGAGAAACAAGAAACTGTACAGTCATTGTGTGATAGGGGATAAGATATTGAAAATGCTTTAAAAAACACAAAAAAAACAAAAAACTTAAACAGTCATAGAATAATTCAATAAGAAATTGAAAATGGCCTTAATAATGTTACAAATACAAATTTGAGAAAAATAAAATTAGATTGACTAGCGAAAAAAAATGAAGAAAGATGAAATCAAACTAAAACTTTTAAGTAAACAAAGAGAAATGTACAACTTGGATGAAGAGAGATATGAAAATTGATTTCTCAACAGTGATTTTCAGTGATGACTGTAGGGCTACATTAGATGAATCTGGTGACTGGGCTGGTTGGTATTTCATGGAATTCGTCAACAAGAAGTAAATGATGTAATGTTTTGAGCTAGTATTATAGGCAGTAAAATCATAGGTCCCTTCAAAGTTGTTGATTGTGCTAAGATAAATGCAAAGTTCTTGGACAAAATGCTTTTTGAGTGGTTACAACCAAAAAACTAAGTTCATGAGTATATTCATGTAAAACAATTCCCCTTTTGTATTCTGCAAAGATCACTATTGCCCATCTTGCCAAAAAATTTCAAGAGATACTAATTTGATGAAATAGCTTCTGACCTCTCCAGATATTAATCCAATAGTAAATTTGTTCGTCATCATAAAAGATATACATTTATTTAAAGATATTTTTTGTAGGTACAGAACCTGATTAGTGCTATGAAAGTATGTAGCCGAATACTATTAGATGTTTTAAAAATGATGCAACTGGTTCCGCTCCCACCCCTCAGGCCTCATTGGGAGACAAAGAACTAGAACGAAACAAATCATGGAATGACTAAAGGGGAAAAAAAAGAAAAAATTAATAGTATGAATAGGAAAGAAGTGCTAGAGGCCAATGATAGCAAGTCCCAGCAAACACTCATGCTGTTTATAGAGAAAAGTTTTGCGGGATCTGATACACAGAACCTCCAGCACAGTTAAGTTGAATACAAAGTGTGACCGAGACACAACCGTAAACTAGTCCATACTGAACTGAGCAGCACACTTTCTGTTATTTAAAAGATGCTCATATACAGTAGAAATATAGGTACTTGGGATAGATTCATTCGTTGGTGATCTAAAAGCCTAGTTGAATAATTGTGCACATGTTTGCTAGTTCTTCAGTGGCTTTAGCCAAAGCAAAATGGAGAGTTGAACTCCAACATGTTATTAGATCCCTGAAGTATAATCGTGATTTGGTGATCTCCAGACCAGACAAGGGTGTTGGGGTAGTTCTTTTGGACTATGCAGAGTATGTGGCTAAGATGTTGATTTTGGAAGACCCGTCTAAATTCATAAAGATTGGCTCTCTTGATACATGTGATGCTACTACCTCAAGCGAAATAAAATTTCAAAAACAACACCTGAGGTGGGTAAAAAGTGGGGTTCTTTCTCAATTCGACCAGTCTATATGAGCTCCCAAAAATCCACAAGGCATATAGGAAGCCTACATTTGCAATGGGATTCCTTTTCTACAAGGAAGCGAAAAATAAACCTTATTAAAATTCTAATTCATAGGGCATTAATGATTTGTTCGAAGGCTTTTCTGAAGAATGATATTGATTTTGTGACAGAGACCTTGTGGTGTGGGGTCTTCCGCCATTACTGTTCATCCCATTCTCCACGACAAGATTGCTGAATTCAGAAAGATCAAACTTAAAAGTTAAACATGCCCTGTTTATTTCAGACTTCCTTAGAGTGGAGCTGGCTGTGAAAGCTTGATTAGACAAATTTCATCCAGTGTCAGTGCTTTTTATTTCTCAGCTGAGGTTCGTGTAGTGTTTCATACTCGGTCTATCTTTGTTCTATTCACAAGGATGTTCTACCCACCTCATCAAGTAAATTGTGATTTGTAAGTATAATCATGATTGCAAAGCCAACTAGAGAGAGAAGTACTCAGAATCTAGATATGAGGATTAAACAACATGTTCCAAGCAAGATTAGGAATCATACCTTAGCTTCGAATGAATCTTTCCTACAAACCTTAAAGCTGCTATTCACAGAGAAACTTTAAAATGATTCATGACTGACCGTGTGTAAGAAAAATGTGGAGGCCCACGAACCTGTACAGAATGAAGTCATAATAGCAGACATTGGAGAAAAAGAAGCTAAAAAATATTCAGCAGAGCAGAGATTCTTCATGTGTCCTATCCCTTTAGAACATAGGTTATCATGGGTCTTCACAATTTTCTATCCATTGTTGATCTAAATGATATTTGTCCCCTTAATACCCCCTCCCGCATCCATTTTCACAAGCTTGTGAGGTAAATTATTCACTGTTTCCATTTGATACTCTTGACTTTAATATATCTTGAGTGTTATGTTTTCTATACCTACTTTCCTCATTATTTCTCCTCGAAATTTCAACTGCCTCATTTCTGATTCTAAGTACCAGTCAGTTAATTAGCATACTTGATACACGCTTGGACGATTACGTCTCAAAAGTGACATGACTGACTAGAAAGAAAATTTTCCCGTATGAGGTTGCCATTACTTTCTGCGGTAGACCGGTTGTCAACCAAAGCTATAGAACTCAATCTGTTCTGCTACTTAACCCATAGCTAGAGGGAGAAGAGATTTACTAATACCTTTCGCAGGGGTATTTGTGCGTAAGTGTTCAATTTTTATTAAGGTTACCTCGTTGTTCGCATGCTCTAGTAATGGCATTCTCAGCATCCTTCTGCAGAGTTATATCTTGTTTGCCTCGGGTCTCTTCTTCATTTCTGGGGAAATTGCTTAGCATTTACAGCAGTATTAAAGGATTGGTGTTTGTACACTTTTTTTGTTTGTTTGTTTGTAATTAAATTATCCTGTTTCTTAATACTTTGCTGAGCTTTTAGTAGGCATCTTTTGCTATTTCAATGCACTGGAGTCACATTTTCCGTCTACGGTAAAAGCACTTCCGAGATTGTTCATTTTTTTTTTTTTTTTTTTTGTAATTGCTTGATTTCGACATCTCACATTCGTAGGGATGTCACTCTTGCTAACGAGCGCACCTTATATCTTCTGACCCGACATGAGTTGAAACTCCAGAGTGGTTCACTCTTGAGATCACTGTAACATGCAAGTCGTCTACCCTGTCAAGGAACGATCATATATATTTTACACTCTATGTCAGAGCTTCTTCAATACTCGGCAATGTTACTGCTATCAACTGGGCTTAAGTCAATTTTTCACCGCTGTAACGTAGCTTCCCATGGCCTTTAATATAAATATGTTCATAGTAATTATTCAAGTGAGGTTTCTTCCTGTGGATAGTGAGCCCTCCACTTTATGAGCTCTCAGTTTTTATTAGGTCATGAGCCGGTTCGGAAACTTATGAAAATTGAGATATTGTAGAGTGGGGGGGGGGGGGCTGCTTACCGTGATAAAGAGCCCTTCACTTTATGAGCTCTCAGTTTTTATTAGGTCATGAGCCGGTTCGGAAACTGATGAAAATTGAGATCTCGTAGATTGGGGGGCTGCTTACTGTGATAAAGAGCCCTTCACTTTATGGGCTCTCAGTTTTTATTAGGTCCTGAGCCAGTTCGTAAACTTATGAAAATTGAGATCTTGTAGAATGAGGGGCTGCTTACTGTGATAAAGAACCCTTCACTTTAAGAGCTCTCAGTTTTTATTAGGTCCTGAGCCGGTTCGGAAACTTATGAAAATTGAGATCTCGTAGAGTGAGGGGCTGCTTACTGTGATAAAGAGCCCTTCACTTTATGAGCTCTAATTTTTTATTAGGTCCTGAGCCTGTTCGGAAACTTATGAAAATTGAGATCTCGTAGAGTGGGGGCCTGCTTACTGTGATAAAGAACCCTTCACTTTATGAGCTCTCAGTTTTTATTAGGTCCTGAGCCTATTCGGAAACTTAAGAAAATTGAGATCTTGTCGAGTGGGGGGGGGGCTGCTTACTGTGATAAAGAGCCCTTCACTTTATGAGCTCTCAGTTTTTATTAGGTCCTGAGCCCGTTCGGAAACTTATGAAAATTGAGATCACGTAGAGTGGGTGTTGCTTAAAGATTTCGGGCGGTCATATCATAGATTCGAGAAGAACGAGACCCTTACACTAGCCATGTTTTTTTCTGTTTATTTACATTTGAAACTCCGGCTTCTTGAAACGATTTTCTTACTGGCCAATGTACTTTTCTTGCTTTTTACAGTATTCATCTTTCTCAAATCTTTTTTCGCGACATTTTTAATTCAATTTCTTTTTCTTATTCTTATTTTACCAAAGTTTGAAATTTCTTTTTTGTAATTATGATCTGATCTCTATTTATCTTTTCACAATTTTCAATATTGCGTTCTCTTCCCTCAATAAATTTAGAATATGTTTGTTTTATTTCGTATCGCCGAGGTGGACATGATACACTAAGAAAGCGTTCTGCGGTATTATTAAGCACAATATCCCGTGCTTAACGGATATACACAGAAGGGTATAATAGTTATATGACCCACTTCGCCTCCTGTCTTAGGATTGCGTATATGTGTGTTCCGTGCGTTAACTGGTCGTAAATTGGTCGCACCTGAATTTGCAGTTGTTCGCTTCCGTTTCGTCCCCAGGTAATCAAAGATATCAATGATCCGTCAAAATCCCTCACTTTCCCTGCCAGACTGTAATTTCTGATCTCAGGTTAAGTTAAGGACTCAAGGGGGCGGTCGTCTTTATGCTGCTCTTCTCGACAGCTGAAATCAAGAGATGATTGGGTGCACAATGCAGAAATAAAGGAAACAGAAAAGAACAAAAAAAGAAATAACAAGACAGCAACGAAGGTCAGTCTATGTGGACTAATGATTATATTTTAACTCTTTGTGCAGCAAGAGAGAGAGGAAAAAAAGAATTTATCAGAAAATACAATCCAACTTCTTTCAGTGTCCACAAATTACTTGCTGCTACTATGTCTATTTGAGATAATACCGTATTTATGCTCCCCTTCTCTTGGGTTTCAGCTTGGTGCGATGGATAGAGAAGCTAACGTGAGAGAGAGAGAGAGAGCGTTCTCCTCTTAGCTGTCTGCCGCACTGCTTTTTTTAGCGTGGTGAATGTCTCTTCTCTCTTGTTTTTCAAATACGCTCCGTCTTTTTGTTAAAAACGCTTCGATATGGTGCGGGTCGGTAAGTGATCGAAATGTTTCTTCATAAAAGTTTTATGTCAATTTCGTGTATCTGGCTTAAAACACGCGCTAACGATTTCGCGCTGATATCTGCCGATCTGGAAATTTGGTGATAAGGTTTTGTTGATTTGTACATTTACCTGCCAGCGTTAATTATAACTACCATCCTTACGTGGGTGGTCTTCTTCGGAATCGAGCGACAATTCAATCTTCAGCCACTTCTTATCGCTTCCCAGAGAGAGAAAAGGAGAGAAAGAAATAAACAAGGAAGAAAGAGAAAGAGTTCTCTCCCCTTCGCGAAGCAAACCTTCCATCTGGTCTATGTTGGTTGATGTCATTTCGTGAATGCCTTGTGTTTCGCTTCTCTCTTATCTATCTCGCCCCCACCCCAGTGCCTTTTCCTTTCTCCTTCTCTTTATTAACTCTTCCCAAGAAAAAAATATGCACATAGAAATATTCTCCAAATAACTATTCCGGGTTTCGAATCCATGGTCCGTCGATACTATTTTAACGTGTATGCATACGGAACACCTACAGTGTTACAACTTCAATGACAGACAAGACACAACTTAAAACGCAGAGAGGAGAGGTTCAGATCGCAATCGTCGCCGAAGTAATCAGTCCGAATATTACTCGAATAGCACTCGAATATTGCGCCTCAAATGCTACTATTTTCTCCTTAAATAGACCTTTTCAGCCCATGGACCATTTCACTCCATAGACCATTTCAGCCTATGGACCATTCCATTATTAAAAATGCTGCCAGGATATCAATCTACATCTTCCAATCCACGAGAATCTTGGAATATTTGAAATTAAATATTAATAATTATACTACTTAATATATATATATATATATATATATATATATATATTCATTTATTTACAATATGGTGAACAGTCATATAATATAATATCATGCGACCAAATAAACGTTTGTAAATATCTTTCGAAAACAGAAATAGTATAAGCTGAAATTCCCCTAGTATATTTCACATGGGAAAGATATGAATATTTACCTTGGGGAAGGTATGAATCCATCTCTTCTCTCCCCGGCTATGGGTTGAATTGCGGGACAGATTGGATTCTATAGCCTTGGTTGGCAACCAGTCTACCGCAGAAAGAAATGGCAACCTACTGCGGGATAATCTTCTCTTTCAAGACATGATCGCCCAAAGCGTGTATCACGTATAGCACTTATCCGTCTGACTGAATATAATAGTTGAAAACATGATTAAGGCTTCTACTGGGCATAAAGTGGAGGATCAGTTTTATATTGTTTTGAAGTAATAAACTGATCCCCCACTAATTACTACTTAATAATATAATACATCACTCCTCCCTCTACCTATGAGTCAAATAACAGAACAGATTGGGTTCTATATTCTTGGCTGGCAACTAGTCTCCCGCTGAAAGCAATGGCAACCTACTGCGGATTAATCTTCTGCCCAATCAGTCATGTCTCTTTCGAGACATGATCGCCCAAACATGTACCACGTATGGCACTGATATTTACCATAAGAATCTAAGTACACCCTGAAAATTTTACCAAATTTGGTTGGTTAATACCAATTTTATTGTGAAAACGTCGCCTAATAAAATCTGATAATGTTTATGGGGGTAAGAAATTTTAATATCAGTGATGTTTTTAAATATAAACAGTGAGGACATAGCAATCAACACTGCATAGGGACTATCAGTTTCACGCATCTTTTAATCATACAGCGTTATACTTGTTAATTTCTATGTCCATGTAATCGATCCCGACTTAGCAGCTCAAATGCAGTCACTTTCTCACCGGCGAATGTGGCTTCCCTGTGTTTCTTCTACAAATAATTTCATGGCTTGTGCTCCGATGAACGTAGCTTACTAGTGCTCCCTATACGTGCTACTAGACTAGCAACTAGGTCCCACCCTTTTACTGTGAAAACAATAGAATGTAACCGCAATAGAATGTAACTGCGTCTTTTCTCGCACTTCCCGCCTGTGAAATTCCCTTCCGTATACTTGCTTCCTCGACAGCTACAATCTCCAAGAATTTAAATGTAAGGTCAATTGTCATCTCCTATGTCTCTGATTCGCCTCCTTTCCCTCATCTTCTTTTCTCCATCCACTCCACTCTCATCACAATAGTATTATCACCCTTCTCTTACCCACTTCCTGACACCCTCTATCATCTGCCCCTCTTTCTCATCACTTTCCTCCTCTATAACACACTCGACACCTGTGGCAGTAAAACTGCCTTACTTGGGGTGAAATGATTAAAAAATATATACAGTAGCGAGCATATAGATCAGAACGATGTTAAGAAAAAGTTTAAATGTGAATTAACTTCTTTATTTTAAAGCTTCATCGAACATTTTATCAAGGAAAAATAAGGATATAAAGGTAAATTATATAATTCCAAAATATAAAACTCAATAAACTTATTTCGATAAAGTTATAAGAATAATTATATCACATTCGAAAAAAAAAATAGATGATCAAAAACATCAGAACGATTAACAAAATCATACTATTATAATGGATACATCATATCCAAATAAAAATAGCGTTCATAATTCATTATTACTTGATGTGAAAAACCTTTACTTTGACCTCTATTGCTATATGAGCAAATTAATGTCTTGCATTCATTAAAGGATATTTTATCCCATTCTCCTTTTAAATTAGTCCATAGTTCTTCGACGTTTGTCGGATTCTTTTCTTTAACTCTTTCATTTAGTAACTTCCAAACATTCTCAATAGAATTCATGTCTGGGCTTTGAGCAGGTCTCTCCATAACACTAACGTCCTCCTTAGAAAGAAATGTCTTAACAGACTTCTCCGTGTGACATTGGCACGTTATCTTGCATAAATACAGCTGGTTGATTAATTGCAGTTCTCAAATGAGGTATAACATGTTTCTTTAATATCTCTTTGTATACAGTTGCGTTAATTTTACCGTCTAGTTTAACAAGAGGTCCCGCACCATCAATTGAAATCATGCCAAACGCCATCACACTTCTTCCTCCAAATTTAACGCTGCTTTTAGTGCAATAAGACAAATATCGTTCCTTAAGTCTGTGTAGAAGAACCTTCTCCCGTCACAAACGAACAGGTTAAAATTTGACTCATCACTGAAATGAACACAATCTCACTATTCTTGATATGAGGTGTTCAGTGGC
Source organism: Ascarosepion bandense (assembly GCA_037127315.1). Classification (NCBI taxonomy): domain Eukaryota; kingdom Metazoa; phylum Mollusca; class Cephalopoda; order Sepiida; family Sepiidae; genus Ascarosepion; species Ascarosepion bandense. The sequence goes on along the minus strand of JBBBDQ010001385.1, from coordinate 674,051 downwards.
AAATTTCAATCGGCTCATTTGATTCATTTTAGAAATGTAAGGCTTCGTAGAGGCTACTCGACTGTTCAGGTTTATTTCATTAAGTCTTCGGCAAATAGTGTGCCTTGTTATTTTAATGCCAAGGTTAGCATTAGCTCTTTTTTATTCTTTACCAATCCAGCTGTTTTCCCTTGCAGTAGTTTTCCTCGGCCTGCCAGGTGGTTTCTTGGCTTCACATGACCCACGTTTTCTTAAAATCCTATGAATAACACTTTTAGATTTCCCCACACTCTTTGAAATATCCCCATTAGAGAGTTTATCTTCACTTGACTCTCACTTTTTTAAGTTCCAATGACTTCACATATTTTTTCGCCATGTTTAAGTTTATTGAATAAGTATATTTTGGAATTATATAATTTACCTTAATATCCTTATTTTTCCTTGATAAAATGTTCTATGAAGCTTTAAAATAAAAAGTTATTTCACATTTAAGCTTTAACATCGTTCTGACTTTTATGCTCGCTACTGTATATATACATATTTTTTAAACATACACTGTTAAATATAAGAGACAATGAATGTCTACTATGTTTAATCATGAACCGTTCTAAACGTCGTATTTTAGCTTTAATTTCAGTTGAAAATAAAGACAAAATTCTCCAACATTTGGATATTTTTTTATTTAGTTGGAGCTTAGAAGCTTTCGGCTCACATGAGCCATCTTCAGAGAGATTATTAAGACGGTAACACAATATGAATATACAAATAAATATATAAAATATATATAAATAAATACTGTTAAATATAACAGTGTATAACATATACTATTATATTTAACAGTATATGTTTAGAAAATGTTTTGCTGCCTTGATACCCTATATATATATATATATTCTCTGTCTCTCTGTCTGTCTGTCTCTCTCTCTCTAAATATATATATATGTGTGTGTGTGTGTGTGTGTGTGTGTGTGTGTGTGTGTGATAAAAGATAGTATATCGAGGATAGAACCTATGTAAATATAAAAAACTTAAAAGTGGGCATTTAAGTCAAAATCCAGAGTTGACAGTCTGTTTCATGCTTAAATGCATGACGGCCTGGTGATTGCGTTTATGCATGGAACAGCCTGTCACCTCTGGGTTTTTACATAAATTTCTACTTTCATATATATATATATATATATATATATATATATATATATATATATAACCCTGAATAAGTTATTGCTTTTTCAACAGATGACGTTACTAGAACTGCGTGCGTGTAGTTTCAGAGGGGAAAGTGTGTGTGTGTGTGTGTGTGTGTGTGTGTGTGTTGGGAAATGTTTAAATGAGAATAAAAATCATTATTTCTGAATACTTTGTTACTGTACTGATTGAAATGTTGATAAAGTTGCCTCTGAGCACGTGCCGGCATTCAGCTTTCAGCGTTTCAAGTCACACCGTGTTTTGTTTTTTGTTTTTATTTTTTCTTTCCCCTCCCCGCTTTTTTTTTTAATTTGCAGTCCCATACAGATCCGCCCTTGATAAAAGAAAAATAATGGCTACTTCATTTGGCCACGACACAAACGATCAGAATACAAGTTATCAACATATTAATAGCACTTAACGAAGACTATTTGGACATTCCAAGAATGATTCATTACCTATGCAAAAATGTGGGTGTGATAGCGTGTGTGAGTGTGAACATACCAGTTTGTATGTGTCTGTGTACGTATCTGTGTACATATGTACGTGAGCGTATGTTGGTGCAACAAGGTTAATCGTAGAAATGGCTATGTGACAACTACTTCTGAGTTGTAGTCTCAGTGGGAATATTCATACAATACAACGTTTGCAGCCCGATTAGGGTTCGAATTGAGCTGAATCTCTTCACCGTCACTATTTTTTTTATAATCGTGTCGCCGCAAGCAAGGCATTTTACTGTCACTGTCGAGCAGGGGGTTACATAGCAGGAAAGTTATGAGAAAGAGTGACAGGTTACAGGGTGTGTCAGGAAAAGGGTAAGAGAAGGATGGGAATACTGAGAGTGGAGTGGATGAAGAAAGGAGCATGAGAGAGATTATGCAAGTTAGTGAGATTGGAGATGACTATTGACTTTACATTTGAATTTTTGAAGATTGTAGCCGTCGGTCGTAGTAATTTGGGAGGGTTGCAACGTCTCTTCAATCTGAGGGTACTATGTTGCCAGTTCCCTGGTTGCTGCACCTGATTGGTAATTAGGAGCCCGAACTCTTGCGTAGCGTCAAGAGAGGTTGCACTGATCAACAGTTGAATAATATCAGGGTCTTATGTAGTGCCATGTCGCGCATGGATGGGTGTCCTTGTATGAACCTCCAGCGGGAAACCTAATTACGCTGCAGTCTGCACCGGCTTCTCTCCTACACTTGCTGCATACAGCGACCGACTAATTCTACTCTGCGCCTCTCTCCTAAGAAAACTCACTAACCATGAATTCACACTACCATAATAGCAAAACTAAACTAGCTAATTAAAAAATACTCAAACCCATCAACATCTCCTTCACTAACATACGAGGTGTACGTTCGAACTTTTATAGTGTCGAATCCTCCCTCGAATATCTTCTTGCACTTATTGCGAGCCGAGGGAAAAAGGTGCCTGTTATGGTCCGACAGGTAACTCCGGTAAAGCCGGAAGAAGTGATTTCGGTGGGCGATGGCAGGAGAGAACCAGGGTGGTTAGTGGGATTTAAGTCTCAACTTCCTGGCAGCAATGAAAGCATCGATGCCAGTCTTAACCCAAGAGGATGACAAGGATAATATCAACCTGGGGCACACTTGGAAAGTGCTTAAAAACTATCCCACATCTTAATCGAAGTTTTGTGACTGAAACTGAGAAAAGGAAACTGTTCGAAAGCTGCCAATAGTTATATTAGCACGAAATCACAAGTCATAGTGACCGAGGGTTTGAAGGAAGTATCCCTTTTCAAAAATTCTGATCACGCCAGATTATTCGCTCTCTCCAAAAAACCGTAACTAACGTCCGTTCAACAGATTTGTAATATAAACCACAGGTTGACACAAACGTACCAGGCCTGTGTTAATTAGTCAAGACTTGTATCACTAAATCATTAATATTGCCCCCATCAACAAAAATTCTTACAATCTAACAATATTTTCTGATGTTAAATAACCCACAAAGAGTTGATAAACCGTAGAAAAAGATTCAATTAATGAATCAGCTGAATATTTCAAAGACCTAATAAACAATGACCAGTCAACACGGTCAGTTTGCAGCACACTTCGCTAACGCCTTTGGTCTGATCGTATAACAGTGGGAGTTAATTTTTGGTTGTGCATTTGGACAATGTCTTTGGTCGACTTCGATGTCTTCTGCCACAAAGGTCTCCATACAACGAGCGTCTGAGAATGTGATCTTATTCCAAGCTTAGCCGACGATGACGAAGAGAAAGGCAGATGAACGTCTGCTATGCGGCTCAGTACCGTCTGCAGCCCTTGGTGACGCAAGTCTTTCAGCAGCAAAAAAAAAAAAAAAAATTACGAAAAGAAAAAAATGAAAAGAAGGGAAAAAATAAAGAAAATGGAACGACCGAACGTAGTTTTTCTACTTATCGTACGTAGATTCTCCTCGACTGACATGTTTCACGCGCCTGTGTTGGCCTATGCCGTCTTTCGAGGAGGACGACTGAATCGGGTTGGTCGAGGGCTTTGTTTCAACAGATCGCAGTGAGGTGGCGGCTCTACTAAGTACGACACCAAGAGCCCTCGTCTCACGCTCCACAGAGATCTACACTTTATAAATGGAAATTTGTGTGTGTGTGTGTGTGTGTGTGTGTGTGTGTATCCGTTACCTATAGACTCCGAAACGGCTGAACCGAATTTCTTGAAAATTTACACAGTTGTACTATAAGCGTCTGCGAGTGTTCTTAGCTATGTTTTGTGTCGAGGTACTCCCGATAAATATCGAAAATCGATTATCGAAAAAATCGGTTTATAGAAGGAGTGGTCCGATTTTAAACAAATTTGATACACTCATAGACAAAGGCATAAGAAACGATATTCAGAAGTTTCAAAGTTGCAGTTCTTACAATAGTGCAGACAATCGATTATATATATATAAATCGACACCAGGAAATCAAATTTTGACTTACATTCATTCATTTTTCTTTCAGTCTACGGTTTCGCTTTAACTGGAAACTTTTTAGTGTTTCGTGCCAACGTCCAAAGAGTCTTAGCTCCAGAACCATGGGTTAGTTTTAAAGCTTTCATTACACCCGAGCAACGCCGGGCTATACTGCTAGTTCAAAACAAAACGGAGACAGCAAAATCCCGCCTGTCACGTATGTCAGATCGGGTGACCCGTTCATGAACACCGCCGCGTACGAAGCGACAACAGCCGAACAGGCTCGGTGACAAGCACCACCGCAGCCCTGACAAATGCAGTCGCTCCTAGCGACGATGACGATGACGCCGACTATGGCAATCTCCAGTAGAATGAAAAGAGACGTCATTCGAAATACTGGTCGTGGTTCATGGCTTAAAGATTTTTTGGTCGTTATCGTTGCTCCGATCCCGCGCTTGCTCTCGTACTGGACAGGATAGCCGTGAAACGGCCGACGTAACACGTGTCGATCGGTAGAATAACACCAACGTGCTTTATGACGTTCTAAATCCAGCTCACGTTACCTGTGAACAATTCAACAGTTAGCGTGTTCTGCTTGGCAATGATAAGAAGAGCCGACATCGAAAAAACAAAAAACGATATAACAACGTACGCTTGGCCGCCACAAGCTAGTTGTCCCTGTGGTAACTTTGCTCACACCTCTCTCCGAAACGGAAAGATCGATGGTCCACTCTTTCGAGGTCCGTATTCGTACTAAAAATAGAGCTTTTGCTCAACGCAAGGTTTCCGTTCGCATGAGCTCTCCTTGGGACACGTACGTTGCCGTATGACAAGCGTATCGCCTCAGTCAAGTTTCAGCTAAGGATCGAGCGCAGACCCTAATCGGTGGGATGTCTGCGAACTTGACACTGGCAAGAGGGCCGTTGAGCGACCCGTTCCTTTTTTCATCGGGTGAGCGAGAAAATGATGGAAATGGCAACATTTCAGGTTCGACGACACCGAACGAAGCCGGTCACAGCGAAGTCCATAAAAACCGGACATCAATACGCGCTAGCTCCCAAAGAGATGGTGGCCACTAGCCGAGAGTAAGTGGGACCAAAAACACCGCCAGCAATAAACATCAGTAGCGCAGAGCACGAGCAAAAACCCACGCCCAACAGCCACAACCACCCAACCGACAACGAAAACTACTCTCAAGCAGCTACCATCGAACCGTGTATCTCCCGCCAATGATACAGTGACTCGCCAATTATAAGTCACAGGGTCAAGCGCAATAGGTCCTTCTTTCCCCGCCGATCGTTCCAAGCCAATTCCCTTGCCTGTTGTTTCTCTAGATACTAGGTAAGGACAGTGACAATATCCTTAGCCCGTTCATGCGTGTCAATAATTAGATGACGAGACATTTAACTAACTCATTACCGTCTGCCCCCCGCCGGTCGGATGCGCTTTGACCAGCACGCCCACTTGGCAGTTGATTACTGATCGACATTGTCCAAATGCCGCCACGGGGATTTAGGGCGCTTTTGATGTCACCTATTGGGCAAGAGTCGGAAATTCCTTTTAACTTATCAGGATTAGCTGAGTTAGATGAGGTCGATCGAGAGGTACCGTATGCGCGAGTGAGTCGTCCTGGACGATGAAACATAGTCCAGGAGTTCCCTTGGTGGCATAGTGGAGCAACATGCTTCTCACGCCAAGTTGTTCCATTAAGCCCGCAGCATTGTCACGCAGAATCATTCGGGAGATTGTCCGGAAATGACTCCAGCGCACAAGCCGTAACTGCAGGGTAACCACCCCTCGCCAATTATAAGTCAACTTAATAAACTTGATGGTAGTAATGAAGTGGAACGACTGTATTGAATCCATTGCTAGGTTTGCAGCTTAGAAAGTTGATTTACTGTGTTGTACTAGACATTTTTCTTCTCCAGAATCTATCTCACATATCTATGTCTACTATTCGTTCATGTCTTTAATATTGCTGCCACATATGGTCCGGTGATCCTGCAATATACTGAGAGATTCTTGATAAAATCCAAAGAAGAATCAGCAATATTATCGGTCCTGATCTGGCGGCTCTGTTTCAGTCACTCTTCCACCGCTGTTAAGGTCCAGTGCCCCTGCTATTTACCTTGAGCTCATTGATAAAATCCAAAGAAGAATCAGCAATATTATCGGTGCTGATCTGGCAGCTTTGCATCGGTGTCTTTCCCACTGCCATCATAGGTCAGTGATCATGCTGTTTGTCTTGAGCTCATTGATAAAATCCGAAGAAGAATCAGCTATATTATCGGTCCTGATCTGACAGCTCTGCTTCACTCATTTTCCCACTGCCATCATAGGCCAGTGACAATGCTGTTTGTCTTGAGCTCATTGATAAAATCCGAAGAAGAATCAGTAATGATATTGGTCTTGACCTGTCGACTCAGCTTCCGTCAATGCTGCTTCCCTCTGCCTTTTCTATAAATACTTACACGGTGATTGATCTCTTCGCTATGGTACCAAGACTTTCTGAATTTAAGCGCAGTGTTAGATTGGCAACGCGGTCTCATTGATATACAGTTAAACTGGATAAATGTAACCGTAAGTTTTATGCTAACAGTTCCTTTTTTCACAATTCTCTCTTGAGGAACTATTTTCTGGATACATGGTTTCCAGTCAACTTTATATTTTCAAACATTTAACTGTAATTTCAATCGTTATCTACTGTCTTCATGGTTATTCTTTTATTGTTCTCTCTCTTCAATAATGTTTTTGTTTTATAATTCTTTCACAGTCAGTAACCCCTTGACCCACAATGCAATCAGTTTTATAAAATTACTATTGATATTTTTACCAAGAGTAAAAATACGTAATTGCTACACAGTTCAATAACAAGAGTCTTGAAATAATTTTTACGAATACCTTTTTTTCGTTGAATAAATAATGAATAATGTTAAAAACAGTAATATTATCGCTAGATAATTGTAATCTGTTTTCTCCCGGTAGTGTCTATTTAAGAAAAACATCAAAAGCATCATCGATAATGAAAAATCAAATATTAACAGAAATTCGCTGGAAATTATTTTACTATAGACTTGGCTTGGTTTGGTTTGTTTTATGGCATATCAACCACGATGGGTTATTTAATGCAAACGAATTTTTTACAAAAGATTTATATGAATAGAATATACTTTCTTTGTAAAGTAGGTTTCGTTGAGAGTCAGATGTATTGCTGATAATATTTTCCAAGACATATTTTTTGGTAACATTTTTCCTTCAAAAATGTATTTTTGTAAGAAACATTTTTCCTTCAAAAACGTATTTTTATTGGTAACATTTTTCCTTCAAAAACGTATTTTTTTTGTAACATTTTTCCTTCAGAAACGTATTTTTTTTGTAACATTTTTCCTTCAAAAACGTAATTTTTTGTAACATTTTTCGTTCAGAAACGTATTTTTTTTTTGTAACATTTTTCCTTCAGAAACGTATTTTTGTTGGCAACATTTTTCCTTCAAAAATGTTTTTTGGTAATTTTTCATTTTTTTTTTTTTTTGTTGGTAAATACTTTCATAGCATTTTGACCTCGGTTTGGGGGTTAACTATTTACCCATATCTGAGACCTTAACAGATGCTATAACTCCGGGTCAGGGTAGACCTGGGAACAACAGCAATTAAGAAGTGGTTCCGTACTCCTCACAACCTCCCAATAAGAGGCCTTGCTGCCGGGTGCAGTTTATGGTCATACCCAGGACCGGTATTACTATAGAAGTTATTTTATTATAGAAATAAATTATTTTCTTCAGTGCTTTGGCGTCTATGTCTCTCCATAATTTTTTCTCCTTTGTAGCTCTAAACAAATTTCGTCTTGAGTGAGTCCAGGGCGTTGTACAGAATTTCTATAAATTGTATTGCTGGTTATTTTGCTTTAAAATGTATAGTTGGTCATTTTATTTTAAAAATGTATTTTCATACTTTCATAGTGTAAGATGCATAGTGGCCAGAAAAAGACTGACCATCACGATGTAGTGGAACAAACCTTTCTTAGATAAAAACGTTAGTTCGAGAAAGCAAAATGAGTCACTCTCCTGGAGGTTAGCATCAGCCATGAAGAGGAAAGGTAAAAAGGGTTCTCTCATGATTAAAAGAGAGCAGTTTTTTAGGCATTAAAATTAACAAGCCATTCCTTGCTCTATTTAACAACATATTGTAGATTATTTCTTAGATCAGCTGCCATTTTTTGACATTATCGAACCCGGGACAGACTGAGTATCAAAACAGGAGTAAATAGTAAACATCTACTTCTGTTAAAACAACGGAAGAGGAGCAGTAGCGATCATGGAACTCTGAAAGTGGTGGTGGTGGTGGTGAGGGCTACTTAGAGGCCGAAATTTATCTGAGAAGAAGGGGGGCAAATTCAAGCAGTGTCTTTATTATCCTAGTAAACCACTATCGTATACACAACTTAGGAATGAGTTTGAGCATAAGTATATCATTTCACTAAATTAAACGGAATAACTTTTCATTCATAGTAGTGGTGTTCTAATCTATTCTTACGCTCTTTTCCACTCTCAAGCTGTTGGAACACAAGAGAGGTTAATTTCAATGTTACTTCACTAAATTAAACGGAATAACTTTTCATTCATAGTAGTGGAGTTCTAATCTATTCTTACGCTCTTTTCCACTCTCAAGCTGTTGGAACACAAGAGAGGTTAATTTCAATGTTACTTCACTAAATTAAACGGAATGACTTTTCATTCATAGTAGTGGAGTTCTAATCTATTCTTACCCTCTTTTCCACTCTCAAGCTGTTGGAACACAAGAGAGGTTAATTTCAATGTTACTTCACTAAATTAAACGGAATGACTTTTCATTCATAGTAGTGGAGTTCTAATCTATTCTTACGCTCTTTTCCACTCTCAAGCTGTTGGAACACAAGAGAGGTTAATTTCAATGTTACTTCACTAAATTAAACGGAATAATTTTTCATTCATAGTAGTGGAGTTCTAATCTCTATTCTTGCTCTTTCCCTCTCAAGCTGTTTGGAGACCACCAAGAGGTTATTCAATGTTACTTCACTAAATTAAACGGACAGCTTTTCATTCTTATTACGTGGAGTCTAATCTATTCTTACCCTCTTTTCCACTCTCAAGCTGTTCCGGAACACAAGAAGTTAATTTCGTATTGCTTCACTAAAATTAAACCAAATCTTTCAATTGTAATGATGATTCTAATCTATTCTTACGCTCTTTTTCTCTCAAGCTGTTGGAACACAAGAGAGTTGGTTCAATGTCCCTTTACTAAATTAAACGGAATGACTTTTCATTCATAGTAGTGGAGTTCTAATCTATTCTTACCCTCTTTTCCACTCTCAAGCTGTTGGAACACAAGAGAGGTTAATTTCAATGTTACTTCACTAAATTAAACGGAATAACTTTTCATTCATAGTAGTGGTGTTCTAATCTATTCTTACGCTCTTTTCCACTCTCAAGCTGTTGGAACACAAGAGGTTAATTTCAATGTTACTTCACAAAATTAAACGGAATAACTTTTCGTTGTAGTAGTGGAGTTCTAATCTATTCTTACGCTCTTTTCCACTCTCAAGCTTTGTTGGAACACAAGAGGTTAATTTCAATGTTACTTCACTAAATTAAACGGAATAGCTTTTCATTCATAGTAGTGGAGTTCTAATCCTATTATTACATCTTTCCCTCTAAGCTGTTGGAACACAAGTGAGGTTAATTTCAATGTTGCTTCACTAAATTAAACGGAATAACTTTTCATTCTAGGCAATTCTAGTCTATTATTACGCTCTTTTCCACTCTCAAGCTGTTGGAACACAAGAGAGGTTAATTTCAATGTTACTTCACTAAATTAAACGGAATAACTTTTCATTCATAGTAGTGGAGTTCTAATCTATTATTACGCTCTTTTCCACTCTCAAGCTGTTGGAACACAAGTGAGGTTAATTTCAATGTTACTTCACTAAATTAAACGGAATAACTTTTCATTCATAGTAGTGGAATTCTAATCTATTATTACGCTCTTTCCACTCTCAAGCTGTTGGAACACAAGAGAGGTTAATTTCAATGTTACTTCACTAAATTAAACGGAATAACTTTTCATTCATAGTAGTGGTGTTCTAATCTATTCTTACGCTCTTTCCACTCTCAAGCTGTTGGAACACAAGAAGTTAAATTTCAATGTTACTTCACTAAATTAAACGGAATAACTTTTCATTCATAGTAGTGGAGTTCTAATCTATTCTTACGCTCTTTTCCTCTCAAGCTGTTGGAACACAAGAGAGGTTAATTTTCAATGTTATGCTAAATTAAACGGAATAACATTCTGGCTAGTGGAGTTCTAATCTATTATTGCATCTTTTCCACTCTCAAGCTGTTGGAACACAAGTGAGGGTTAATTTCAATGTTACTTCACTAAATTAAACGGAATAACACTTTGTTCTTAGTAGTGGAATTCTAATCTATTATTACGCTCTTTTCCACTCTCAAGCTGTTGAACTAGAAGTTAATTTAATGTACTTCACCTAAATTAAACAAGACCTTTTCATTCATAGTAGTGGTGTTCCTAATCTATTCACATCCTTTTGCCTCCAAGCTGTTGGAACACAAGAGAGGTTAATTTCAATATTGCTTCACTAAATTAAACGGAACAACTTTGTTCATAATTGGAGTTCTAGTCTGTTATTTATTACACTCTTTTTCCACTCTCAAGCTGTTGAATTCAAGAGGTTAATTTCAATGTTACTTCACTAAATTAAACAGAATTAACTTTTCATTCATAGTAGTGGAGTTCTAATCTATTCTTACGCTCTTTTCCACTCTCAAGCTGTTGGAACACAAGAGGTTAATTTCAATGTTATACTACTAAATTAAACGGAATAACTTTTCATTCATAGTAGTGGAGTTCTAATTTATTCTTACACTCTTTTCCACTCTCAAGCTGTTGCAACACAAGTGAGGTTAATTTCAATGTTACTTCACTAAATTAAACGGAATAACTTTTCATTCATAGTAGTGGAATTCTAATCTATTCTTACGCTCTTTTCCACTCTCAAGCTGTTGGAACACAAGTGAGGTTAATTTCAATGTTACTTCACTAAATTAAACGGAATAACTTTTCATTCATAGTAGTGGAGTTCTAATCTATTCTTACCCTCTTTTCCACTCTCAAGCTGTTGGAACACAAGAGAGGTTAATTTCAATGTTACTTCACTAAATTAAACGGAATAACTTTTCATTCATAGTAGTGGAGTTCTAATCTATTCTTACGCTCTTTTCCACTCTCAAGCTGTTGGAACACAAGAGAGGTTAATTTCAATGTTACTTCACTAAATTAAACGGAATAACTTTTCATTCATAGTAGTGGAGTTCTAATCTATTCTTACCCTCTTTTCCACTCTCAAGCTGTTGGAACACAAGAGAGGTTAATTTCAATGTTACTTCACTAAATTAAACGGAATAACTTTTCATTCATAGTAGTGGAGTTCTAATCTATTCTTACCCTCTTTTCCACTCTCAAGCTGTTGGAACACAAGTGAGGTTAATTTCAATGTTACTTCACTAAATTAAACGGAATAACTTTTCATTCATAGTAGTGGAGTTCTAATCTATTCTTACCCTCTTTTCCACTCTCAAGCTGTTGGAACACAAGAGAGGTTAATTTCAATGTTACTTCACTAAATTAAACGGAATAACTTTTCATTCATAGTAGTGGAGTTCTAATCTATTCTTACGCTCTTTTCCACTCTCAAGCCGTTGGAACACAAGAGAGGTTAATTTCAATGTTACTTCACTAAATTAAACGGAATAACTTTTCATTCATAGTAGTGGAGTTCTAATCTATTCTTACCCTCTTTTCCACTCTCAACCTGTTGGAACACAAGAGAGGTTAATTTCAAAACAAAATCAAATGTCTGTTTCTATCTATCTGGTTGTTTATTTATTTACTTTTTTCAAACTGATCTCTGTATGTGTTCTGCAAAGTTTGGAGTGAACGGTTCAAGCACATTTCTTTAGGACAGTTACAGCGATACCGTCGAATGCGCAAACCTTGTAAGCAGTGGCGATTGTGGAATTCTGAAAGTGCTGAAAGGCACTTAGGAGCCGAAATTTTCCTGAGGAAGAGGGTGGCAAACTCAAGTAGCGTCTTCATTTTCTGACTACACCACTATCGTATACACAAGTAAGGAATGGGTTTTAGTATAAGTATGTCATTTCACTAAATTAAACGGAATAACTTTTCATTTCTAGTAGCGGAGTTCTAATCTATTCTTGGCCTCTTTTCTAATCTCAAGCTGTTGGAACACAAGAGAGGTTAATTTTAAAAACAAAGTACCAACATCAATTCTAGCAGAATAGTGTTGGTCCTGGGTATGACGGTAAACTGCTTTCCGGCAGCAAGGCCTCTGAGGTTGTGAGGAGCATGGAACCACCTCTTAATTGCTGTTGTTCCCAGGTCCACTTTGTCTGTGTGTGTGTTTTGTCCACTTTGTCTGTGTGTTTCTTTGTTACCTATAGACTCCGAAACGGCTGAACCGATTTCTTGGAAAATTTACACAGTTGTACTATAAGCGACTGCGAGTGTTCTTAGCTAGGTGTTTTGTCGAGGTACTCCCGATAAATATCAAAAATTGATAATCGGAAAATCGTGTTATAGAAGGAGTGGTCCGATTTTAATCAAATTTGATACACTCATAGACAAAGACATAAGAAACGATATTCAGAAGTTTCAAGATTACAGTGCTTACAATAGTGCAGAAAATTGATAATATATATGTATATAAAAGATAAGATGTTTGTGTGTGTGTCTGTTTATCTGCCTGTATGTCTGTATTTTTTCAGCCCTTTTATTTTAGTTTTTGCTTCGGGTTTGGCTCTAAGTAGGTAAAATTGTAGTTCTTAGTCTCAGCCATGATACCATTTACTCAGAGGACTTATTTAGCCGTCAAAATTCAGTTTACGACGAAAAAAACTTATTTGATATTGATACCAGGAAATCAAAATTTGACTTACATCCATTCATTTTTCTTTCAGTCTACGGTTTCATTTTAACTGGAAACAACTATTGCTTTTTAGTCTTTCGTGCCAACGTCCAAAGATTCTGAGCTCCAGGACCATGGATTAGTTTTAAAGCTTTCATTACACCCGAGCAACGCCGGGCTATACTGCTAGTATATATATAAAAATAGACTTTTATTAGAAAATATACATTTTTTTAATATAAAACTAGAAAACATTTACAGCTTTCTACGATAAAAAAAATAAAATTACTGTCCGACTAAACATTTTCACTATAACTGAACATCAAATAAACCTTTAAAACTCCACTTTTTTGGCATTAAATAACCCACAGAGGTGTTGATGTGCCATTAAAGAAAACTCAAACTCTAACAGAATAGTGTAATCTGTTTTCTCTAATTTTCCCCCTCTACAAAATTTTTTGAAGCGCAAAAAATAAATGCGAGTAAAAAAAATAAATGCAAAAATTAAATACTGCAATGAAATCAATCAAATGCTGTAGGCACCACAGCCTTACAAAAATCAGCTAAAAAATTAATTCATATTTTCGATAAATTCCGACCGTACGATCAAGAAACTACTTTAGAATAATGAAAATAATTTAAATAATATCATTTCTCCATGGCCCTGAAAAAAACATTAAATAGGGTATTTAGATTAACACACACCCAAGTTAACATAAATGCTATAATTGCTTTTATTTTACTTCTTTTTCCACATTTCAACAAAAGTTAATGTAAATTATTTTACATCAGTATTCATAGATATTTACTTCTTTTTTAAGAAGTAAATTTCTACTTTCACGGCTTCTGCTCCGATGAACTTAGATCATTGGTGCCGCCTAGGTACGAATTTACACGAGATACTAGATTAGCAACAAGATCCCACCCTTTTACAGTGAAACAGATAAGATGTAACCGTAATTTCTACTCCAACAGCTTCTTTTCTCGCGCTTCTCGCCTGTGGAATTCCCTTCCACATGTCTGCTTTCCCGACAGCTACAATCTCCAGGAGTTTAAATGTAAAGTCAACAGACACCTCCTATCACACTAACTTACATCTGTTCTCCCAACACACTCACCATCTACCCAACCCTCATTCTCGGTATCCTTACCCGTCTATCACCCTCCTTCTGACATTTCCTATATCTAACCATCCTTTCTCACCACTTTTCCCCCTATGTAACCCCCTGCGCAATAGTGGCAGTGGAATGCCTTGCTCGGGGTGAAACGATTAAAATAATAAAAAAATGAATACTGATGTAAAATAATTCAATTCAGAGTCAGTTTATGCTACTACCAGCTCAAAAATGTAAGCTTGATCGATGTTGGAACTCGTGGAATAGTCGATAACTGGATAATTCGCAGACTGGTAATTCAGTCACTAAGCCGACAGTCGCAGCCGGCATTTGCCTCTGTTACTATGACACTGTCAGCTCTCTGCCTTCAGGTGGAGAGCACTAACCCAGTCATGGTTCCGCCAAAAGGTAGAATCACGACTGGGGAAAGATAGATATTTTTGGCCTGGCTATATGGCCGGGAAGACCCATATTAAAATGACCTTGTGTCACATCTAGCCTTACGTGGGAAGGTTGGTAAATACTGAGAGCACTAACTCAGTCGTGGTTTCGCCAAAGAGTATAATCATGACTGGGGAAAGATAGACAAATATTTTTGGCCTGGCTATAAATAAATGACTCATTAAAATGACCGTCACTAAGCCGGCTGCAAATGACCGTTGCGCGTTGACGAAATTGACAGAATTACTACTAAGATATATATGAAAAAACATGTAAGTTCATTTAATTGTCTTTCTTTTTTTCTTATTTTTGAAAATAAAAACTTTTTCTTGAAGCTAAATGATTAAAATTACTATTTTCACTAAGCAAAATACTCGGGTGTATTTCAAACAGAAAGTACATTGGAAGCTAAAATTTTGACATTTGTTTTAATTTTCAGTTTTTCGGCCATTTCTTTAGACGATCGACACATTTGTAAACAAAAATTAATTCTCGATTTTAAAAACTTAAAAAATAAAGTATGCATTTCTCAGTCGTTATTTTTGGAAAATTATTAAATTTAAAATTAAATTAATCTGATTTGAAACAAATATTAATTGTTCATGGCATGAAATTTAGAATAAAAGTATTTCTTAAGCACAAAAGTCTGACTCGTTGACCTATCTAGTAGGAGATGACAGCACCTATCAATCTATCTAGAAGTATGATGACCAAAAGTTGACATAACCCAGTTTAACATTTCGTTAAGTTCAATTTGTTGCTTTCGCAAATCGCTCTTTTTTCATTGGTTAATTAATATTTTCACAGTCGCTCGCGAATTTGCAAACAGTGAAGAAAAGAAAGGTATTTTTAGTCTTTACCAATCACATATTTTTCATTCTTGGAGTCCTTTCTGATACTGTCGGCGATAATTGCATCATGTTTGGCAGCAAATTTATAATTTTTACAAACATTTCCTGGCTTGAGTTCATTGCCCACTTCTTTGTGTCTTTTCTGAGCGATATTCTGAGTTATTGTCAACAGGATAATTTCCGCGATGGTCTTGATGTAATGCAGATTTTCCTGAACTTTTTTTTCGATGAGCCAAATTTATGGTTTGTACGACAGATGTTTTTTCGGATACATTACGTTGGTAGTCACTCCACGCAACAACAGGAGAATTTGTGACATTGGGAATTCATGCCTTTGAATTACCCCATCTTTTTCGTATGCTTTTTTCCAATCCAGTTTTAGTAAATGGGCCATCTGCATTGCCATATGTTGATGGTGCAAAGTGCCTACACGCAAAACAGAACATAGCATCACGTTCTTGTGAATATTCGGCCCATTGGTATTTGTCGAACCAAGCACTTACAAATGACCGAGCATGGCTCTTTCCTTTATTGTGTCTTGGGATATTATCATAAACGTGGTTGAATTGGAATACCACCAACGGGTTGGAATATGACAGCTGGTGCGGTATCACTCTTCTTCGGTTTTTGGGACGAATGTCCAATAACAGTTGCAGAATATTCAGCGTCTAACTTCAACATTTTTGTCAATACTCTAATTAAGGTCTTCATTTAGAAATGAAAATATGACTATTAAGTCTCTTTCCCTCCCTAACAACATGTTTGTTTCTATCTGTCTAGTTTTTTTTATTTTGTTTGTGTTTTTTTTGTTCAAGCTTGTCTCTGTGTGTGTCCTTAAAAAGTTAAATGAAAAAGAAAACACAGAGGGAAAAGTGCTGAAGATCAAATCTTATCAAAATCAGAGAACTGATCAGTTTCATAAACTTTTGAAGCTTATAATTTGGGAGGCAATCTAAAGGTCAACTAAAATTGATTGGGTTGGGGGATTGGCCCCTTCTGACACCCACATAGAATTGCCACTACTGGCTATCTTGTATTGCGATGGACAACAGATTGTGACAACTAAGATGGTTTTTACTCTCTCTCCTCAAAATGAATTTCATGGTAAACCCAAAAAGAAATACTAATAAACTAGCAAATAAGCAAAAAAACAACCATCAGCGGATTGGGATATGACTTCTTCGGTTTTTGAGATGAATGTCCAATAACAGTTGCAGAATATTCAGCATCTAACTTCAACATTTTTGTAGATACACCTGCTTCTTTGGTGTCACTGTTTGTTGTTGAAGTGCGTTTTTTATAATTCAGAAATTTACCCATAATGCAGTTTTGGTTTATAGTTGTAGTGTGTTTATGGCTATGTTTTCTAAAAGAATATTTGGAAATATAACTGTTTTTAGCCGTAAGGAATCGAATATGAGAGACAAAAAAGACGTAAGATTCGCTTGAGCGTTCATTAAAAAAACTTTTGGTATTCAGTGGTGATCACTCTAAATAGGAAAAGACGAAGTCTAAATTGTTTTTCTACCAACTTCTTTTCTTTGATTCTTTTGCCAAATGCCGGCATTATCAGAAAATCTCAGTAGGGTGTATGAGTCTTGTGATCTTGGTTGGAACCATTGATATATTCAGGCTACCTGCTGGGTGTAGCTCTCTCTATGTGGTGGTGAATGAACCAGTCTGCATACTTCTGAGACATGGAAATTCGGTTTCTGGGAATTCGGTTCTTATTGTCTTAAGTAGATTGGAGATGCACTTATCATGCACTTACAAATGACCGAGCATGACTCTTTTCTACACTGTACTGGGGATATTCTCAGAAATGTGGTTGAATTGGAATACAACCAACGGATTGGGATATGACAGCTGGTGCGGTATCACTCTTCCTCGGTTTTTGAAATGAATGTCCAATAACAATTGCAGTATATACAGTATGTAGCTTTAACATTTTTGCAGATACTACTTCTTCTTCGATGTCATTGTTTGTTGTTGAAGTGCGTCTTTTATCCATCAAAAATTTATCTATAATGCACTGTTGTTTTATAGTTGTTGTGTCGTGCGCTGTTAATCTCAGTGTTCTTGACAGGCTCCAAAGGAGAATCAGTAATGTGATAGGTACCGACTTGACGCCTCGACTCCAGCCACTTTCTCACCGACTGGATGTGGCTTCCCTCTGTCTGTTCTACAAATACTTTCATGGCTTCTGCTCCGATGAACTTAAGTCCTGGTGCCCCTGCCACATGAGTTTACTCGTGCAACCAGACTGGCAACTGGGTTCTACACATTCACAGTTAGATCAACCAAATGCAGCCGACAATTCTACTCCATCAGCTTCTTTTCTCACACTTTCCACCCGTGGAAGTCCCTTCCATATACTTGCTTTCCTGACGGCTACAACCTCCAGGAATTTAAATGCAATGCCAATACCCATCTCTTAACCACTTGACTCCAGTTCTTTTTACATCACCCAGTATATATTTTTCTTCCTCTCTACCTTTGCAACTGTCATCACACCTGTATTCCCATCCTTCTCTTGCTCTCCTCCCTGACACCCCTGTAACTAGTTCATCTTTCTCTTTACCCTCCTTCTCTATTTAATCTTTTTCTCCTGATGTAGCCCCTTGCGCATCAGTGGCGTTACTGCCTTGCTTGGGGTGAAACGATTAAAAAAAAGTTATTTTTTTTTATAAGCGTTTCACCCCGAGCAAGGCATGTCACTGCCACTACTGCGCAGGGGGCTACATAGAGTGGAGAAAGGATGATTAAATATAGGAAATGTCAGAGGGTTGGTGATAGGCGGGTAGGGATACCGAGAATGGTTAAATATAGGAAATGTCAGAGGGTGGATGATAGGCGGGAAAAGATACCGAGAGTGAGGGTTGGGTAGATGAGAGTGTTCTGAGAATAATTGGGAGTTAGTGTGATAGGAGGTGTCTATTGACCCTACATTTAAACACTAGGAGATTGTAGCTATCGGGAAAGCAGACTTGTGGAAGCGCGAGAAAAGAAGCTGTTGGAGTAGAATTTACGGTTACATCTTATCTGTTTAACTGTAAAAGGGTGGGACCTTGTTGCTAATCTAGTATCTCGTGTAAATTCGTGCTTAGGCGGCACCAGTGCTCTAAGTTCATCGGAGCAGAAGCTATGAAAGTACCAAGGAGAGCAGCAGGGGCACCCAACCAGATATGGCAGCAATATTCAATACACGGGCGGATGGTAGATTTGTATATGTGCTGAATAGATTCAGGTGGGAAAAACTTCCGGGCCCTGCACAGAGAGCCGACTTTCATAGCGGCAGATTTGGCAATGGATTCGATATAGTCATTCCATTTGAGGTCCGCCGAAAGTGTAAGGCCAAGGAGGCGTAGTATTTCACTCTCTGTGAGGCTAGCCTGTCCCATGCTAATTGGAGGTAGATGTGATTGTCTAAGGTGGTTAGTTGATAACAGCTTCGTTTTAGAAGCATTGAAATTTACTAGCCATTTCCTACCCCAGGCCACTACGGATTGGATTTGTCAAGGTCGGCAGCGAGGTTCGCATTGTCGCCCACACCTGGTTTTTGATCGATGCGAAAGTAGATTCTTGTGTCATCGGCGTACATGCCTACTTGGAATCTAATGGCGTCAGGGAGATCATTATGTACATCAGAAAGAGCGTGGGACCTAGGATAGAACCTTGAGGGACGCCTGCGTTCGTATGGTAGTTTTGGGAGGCATGCCCATTTAATACTACCTTCAATGTGCGGTTAGAGAGGAATGACTGGATGAGGTCAAACAGATGTCCAGTTATCCTGTAGCTCCGCAGTTTGCACAAGAGGCCAGCGTGCCAGACCCTGTCGAACGCTTTGGAGATATCCAAGGCAACGGTTCGGGCTTCGCCATTCATGTCAAGTGCCCGGTATATGTACTCAGTAATGGTCGTTAGCATGTCAGCAGTAGACCTGGTGAAGCAAAACCCGTACTGCTTGTCAGAGAGAAGCCTGTGGGCCGTGAGATGCTGAATCACCTCGGCGTTGATAATGGCTTCGAAAACTTTACCAAAGATCGGAAGGAGACTAATAGGACGGTAATTGGCGGGGTCTGAGGGTTCGCCAGAATTCTTAAATATAGGAACTACACAGGAGGATTTCCAACAGGCAGGAAAACAGGAAGCAGATAGACAGAGGTTATAGAGTTTAGAGAGGACAGAGGAGAGTTCTGGGGCACATTTCTTCAGTACTATGATTGGGATTCCGTCACCGCCTCTCGCTTTGTGTGGGTCAAGTTGTGCAATTATCTTGGAGGGTGTAATGTGGACGTTATTTAGTTGAGCCTTAGTTCTGGGTGGGAAGTCGGGTGTAGGTATTCCTAACGAGTCCAGTGTCGAATTGGTGGAGAATCTACGGGCAAAGCATTCAGCCTTGTCCGCTGGAGAGGTGAGAACTTCAAATTCATTGATTAGTGGGGGTATTGAAATCTTGTTCTTGTTGAGCACGCTTTTGCAAAGTCGCCAGTAATCTTTGGAGCCAAACTTAGAGGATGCTATGCATTGCCTCATTCTGGTAGCAAACGCCCTCTTAGTACTTTTTTACACTTATTCCGTGCTGAGGCGAAAAGGCGCCTGTTTTGGTTCGACGAGCAGCTTCGATAGAGCCGGAAGAAATGGTTCCGGTGGGCAATGGCGGCCGAGCAAGCGGGTGAGAACCAGAGGGACGTATTTGATTTTAGCTGGAATTTCCTGGCCGGGATGACAGCATCGATGCCAGTCTTAACCCAAGAGGAGACCTCGGAGGCAGTCTTCGATAGGAAGATCGAAGACGTTGTTCCAGGAGACGTCGCAGAGGAAGTCGCGAAACTAGTCCCAGTCTGCTCTCTGGTAGCAGTATGATATTCTGCTGGTCTGGTTTTCTTGGGTAGAGTTAGCGCGAATTGAGATGTTGACGGAAACTACGGCGTGGTCAGAGTTTCCGAGGGGGCAGAGCTGCCTGGTAGTGCAGGAGTCTGGAATGGAAGTAAAGCAAAGGTCGAGTAAAGACTCCCTTCTGTTAGGGTTATATATATTTGGACATATAACTGTTTAGTTGTAAGGAATCAAACTTGCAGGAGACAAAAACACGTATGGTTCGCTTGATTGTTCGTTTAAAAAAAATCAGTTCTCTGTTCAGTGGTGACCACCATTAATAAGGAAAGAAGAGGTCTAAATTGTTTTTCTACCAACCCCTTTTCTTTGATACTTATACCAAATGCTGGCATTATGAACAAACCTCAGGAGGATATATGAGTCTTGATGATCTTGGTTAGAAACATTGATAAACAATTCAGGCCACTTGCTGCGTGTAACTCTCTCTATGTGGGGGTGAATGAACCAGTCTGCATACTTCTGAGACATAGAAATTCGTCGTCTAGGAATTTGGTGCCGATTGTCCCAGAGAAAATTACTGACCAATTCTTTCACTTGTCCATGAAGCACTGACTGCCTGTGTATCTACAGTGGCGTCATTATTTCTAATTAACGTCTTCTTTCAGATATGAAAATATGACTATTAAGTCTCTTTCCCTCCCTAAAAAGTTGCGTGTTTCTATCAATCTGGTTGTTTTGTTTTATTTGTGTTTTCTTTCAAACTTTTCTCTGTATGTATCCTTAAAAGGCTGAATAAAAAAGAAAATGCAGCGGGAAAAATTCAGAGACTGATCAGTTTTAATAAATTTTTCAAGCTTAAAAAGGTGGGCGGGCAACCGATGGGGCCAGCCAAAATTCTGGGTGGGTTTGGCCCCTTCTCCCCACTAAAATCACCACTGGAGAGAAGTGAGAACCAGACGGTAGGGGAAATTATCTACTACTATGTTTTTTTTTTTTAATCATGTCACCCCAAGCAAGGCATTCCACTGCCACTATAGCGCAGGGGGTTACACAGGGCGATAGACGAGTTAGGATGTACATAGGGGGAGAGTTGTGGAGAATGGGAGGGTTAGTTTGTTAGGCGATGTCTATTGACCTTACATTTCAACTCCTGGAGGTTATAGCTGTCTGGGAAGCAAGCATGCGGAAGGGAATTCCACAGGCGGGAAGTGCGAGAAAAGAAGCTGTTGGAGTAGAAATTGCAGTTACATTTCATCGGTTTCACTGTAAAAGGGTGGGACCTAGTTGCCAATCTAGTATCTCATGCGAACTCACACCTAGGGGGCACCAGTGATTTAAGTTCATCAAAGCAGTAGCCATGAAAGTATTTGTAGAAGAGGCACAGGGGAGCCACGTCACGCCGGTGAGAGAGTGACTGCAGGCGGTCAGCTAAGTCGGTATCAATCACATTACAGATTCTTCGCTGTATTTTGTCAAGAAGTCCGAGGAGAATAGCAGGGGCACCCGACCAGATGTGGCAACAGTATTCAAAACACGGGCGGATGGTAGATTTGTATAAGTGCAGGATAGATTCAGACGGAAAGAATTTCCGGGCCCTGCACAGAGAGCCGACTTTCATGGCAGCGGATTTAGCAATGGATTCGACGTAGTCATTCCTCTTGAGGTCTGCTGAGAGTGTCAGACCAAGCAGGCGTAGTGTTTTACTCTCTGGGAGGCATGCCTGTTCCATGCTAGTGGGAGGGAGGTGCGGTCGTCTGTGATGGTTAATTGACAGCAGCTTCGTTTTGGAAGAATTGAATTTTACGAGCCATTTCCTACCCCAATCCACCACGGACTGGAGGTCCATTTCAAGCTCAGCCGCGAGGTTCGCCTTATCGTCAACATCAGATTTTTGATCGAGGCGAGCGTATACTGTGGTATCGTCGGCGTTGGAGAAAATATAATATGTAAACATTTCAGAGTTTAAATAGAGACGTCAAGATGTAGATTTTAAGTCTTTTTTTTTATAATCATATCGCCCCAAGCAAGACATTTTACTGCCACTGTTTTGCAGGGGGTTACATAGAAGGAAAGTTATGAGAAAAAGTGACAGGTTATAGGTAGTGTCAGGAAGTGGGTAAGAGAAGGATGACTGTGACCATAAAATGGGGGATCAGTTTACATATTAATTGTAATTTAGATTTGGTCCCCCACTTTATATCCATATTATAATAGTATGGAAATTTTTTTTTTTAATAATCATATCGCCCCAAGCAAGGCATTTTACTGCCACTGTTTTGCAGGGGGTTACATAGCAGGAAAGTTATGAGAAAGAGTGACAGGTTATAGGGGGTGTCCAGAAGTGGGTAAGAGAAGGATGAGAATACTGATGAGAGTGGAGTGGACGGAGAAAGAAGCATGAGAGAGAGGATGCAGGTTAGTGAGATAGGAGATGACTATTGACTTTACATTTAAATTCTTGGAGATTGTAGATGTCGGAAAGCAAGTAAATGGAAGAGAATTCCACAGACTGGAAGTGCGAGAAAAGAAGCTGATGAAGTAGAATTTGCGTTCACATTTTATTAGTTTCACAGTAAAAGGATGGGACCTAGTTGCTAATCTTGTGGCTCGAGTAAATGTATATATAGGGAGCACCAGTGAGCTAAGTTCATCGGAGCAGAAGCTGTAGAATTTAGAATGAACCAGAAACCCAATTTTAAATAGGAAACAAGGAATAGACCCGAAATCTTGCGCAAAAGCTCATGGAGGAGTGTGAACAAGACGGATATCAGTCAGTTAAGTGCCATACGTGAAACACGCTTGGGCGATCATGTCTCGAAAGTGACATGACTGACTGGGCAGAAGATTATCCCGCAGTCAGTTGCCATTACTTTCTGCGGTAGACTGGTTGCCAGCCAAGGCTATAGAACCCAATCTGTCCTGTTATTTAACCCATAACAGGACGGATATAAGTAATAATAATTATTACAATAACTTTTATTGCAAATATAATTTAAAATATGTGTAATTATTAGTAAAATTTATAATACAGGTTGTTGTATCGTGGAATGAAGAGATACACAGAGAAATATAGATAAACTACCTTATTAACATAGTGATACAACCAAGATGTATATACAATATTTACAGTCTCTCGCGGTAGTAGGTGTTACTTCCCGAAGTCCATGCTAATGACAACCCGCGTGCTAAGCGTGCATTGTCTTATATACATCCGGGTGACCGGATGTCACATGGTACGAGCCACTACACAACATCCATAAAGTCCCAGTATCAATACAAGTATTTATTGCTTACAAGCCATATGACATAGAGTACTGCAGTTTTTAGTAAAATGTTGTACATCTCAAAAACAATATTAAAAAAAAAAACATGCATTTGCAATTGATTGCTGTCGCCATAAAGATAAGAGCAAAACCGTTTTTATTCCCCTAAAAATCAATTGATGATCCCGGTAAATAATGGCCCGACCTCTTCACAACAAATATGGACGATGATAAATCAAAAATCGTTCGTGAACATTTAGACTGATTTTATGTTATTTCGAAACCGTAGTGGGCGTTGATCTCGTTGTTCCGAACCGTTGTTCGAGAGAATGCAAATAATTACATTAAATGAATCTAAATCCATCAGTATACACCATGTCGGAATAATAATAATAATAATAATAATAATCATAATAATAATAATAATAATAAAGAGCTGTGTTTCTGTCAGTGTGTATATGCGGGTATATGCGGGTATATGCGGGTATACAAATGCACGAGAGTATTTTATTGAATGTCTAAGTGAATATGATGTTATGTCAGTACAAGCGTACATCTGTGAACGTATACATGCGCCCTCATAAACGAAGCTAATCTTTTGACTGCTTTCCGCCAGTCGAAATGTTGCTAGCATACCGCGCTATTCTGTCGCTTTTTTCTGGGCAGATTTTCAGATAAACCGCACTCCTTGGTTCCACCAGTTCAGACCTTCACAGCTAAGAGGCGCTATACTAACGAAAGATGGTCGACTTATCTACATCCCCGCTTTTATATTCCATTTGTAAAGAAGAACAGTTACTTTGTTGAATAGATCCACTGAACTGAGATAGATAGATAGATAGATAGATAGATAGATAGATAGATAGATAGATAGAAATGAACAGGCTGAGATAGATAGATAGATAGATAGATAGATAGATAGATAGATAGATAGATAGATAGATAGACAGACTGAGATAGATAGATAGATAGATAGATAGATAGATAGATAGATAGACAGGCTGAGATAGATAGATAGATAGATAGATAGATAGATAGATAGATATGAAAGACTGAGATAGATAGATAGATAGATAGATAGATAGATAGATAGATAGATAGAAATGAACAGACTTAGATAGATAGATAGATAGATAGATAGATAGATAGATAGATAGATATGAACAGACTTAGATAGATAGATAGATAGATAGATAGATAGATAGATAGAAATGAACAGGCTGAGATAGATAGATAGATAGATAGATAGATAGATAGATAGATAGATAGATAGATAGATAGAAATAGACAGGCTGAGATAGATAGATAGATAGATAGATAGATAGATAGATAGATATGAACAGACTGAGATAGATAGATAGATAGATAGATAGATATGAACAGACTGAGATAGATAGATAGATAGATAGATAGATAGATAGATAGATAGATATATATATATATAGATAGATAGATAGATAGATAGATAGATAGATAGATAGATTGATAGATAGATAGATAAAAATGAACAGGCTGAGATAGATAGATAGATAGATAGATAGATAGATAGATAGATAGATAGATAGATAGAAATAGACAGGCTGAGATAGATAGATAGATAGATAGATAGATAGATAGATAGATAGATAGATAGAAATGAACAGGCTGAGATAGATAGATAGATAGATAGATAGATAGATAGATAGATAGATAGATAGAAATAGACAGGCTGAGATAGATAGATAGATAGATAGATAGATAGATAGATAGATAGATAGATAGATAGATAGATAGATAGAAATGAACAGACTGAGATAGATAGATAGATAGATAGATAGATAGATAGATAGATAGATAGATAGATAGATAGATCTGAACAACAATTATTTTACTTGGCCCTGTGTCCCGTACCCAATGAGGCTCGTAAGGGCAACACATGTACATGTCCAGTCGTAGCGGAGAAATGTGTGTCTTTCTAGGCCAACGGTACTTTCTTCAGGCTCGTATTTTATTTTTTAATTCAGAGTTTTCTTTCTCTTAGATTTGTTGCCCTATCAAGATTAAAGGATCCAGTCTTGCTGCATTATTTATGATGGTTTAGATCCTTCTTCATCCCATCTTCAGGAAGGGTTTGAATTGAGAGTTGTCCTTCTCCTGGACTGGTTTCCCTACCAAATATATCAGTCTCCACTATTATTTACGAGAATGTGAATTCAGGTTTGAGCAATAGCCCAATCTGCTCTACTATTTAACCCTTAGCTGAAGAAAGATGGCTTTCAAATGAGCATTTTTGTAAAAGGGAACAGACTCAGATAGCATTTGAAATCTGTACGCCTATTCGACTTTCATGTTGGAGCTCAATTCGATCAGTCGGTCTCATTTGAACACACACGGAAACCTACTAGACCCTATCTGGAACATACTCGTCGGCAAACACAAATATCATAGCATCATCCACATGCAAAAAAGACTAAAAATAATGAAGACTTAATAAAAAAACGAAAACCCCAACGCTCAATAAAATCAAATACGAACACGCTAACAAAATGCTTACCGTGTTCGGTACTTAACACATACCACTGCTCCACATTATCCAAAACACCACTTACATTTACATACGTAAAATAACATTCATCCTCGAAAATGGCTAAAAATATAGCTGAAAGCGCTCAGATAAACAAAACATTTGGATAATTGTAAGCCATATTGTTTGTCGGAAGGTTGTGAGATATGAGATGCCTCACTATTTCAGTTGTGATAATAATTTAAATTACCTTGCCAAAAATGATGAGAGGCTAATAGGGAGATAATTATAGGTGTCAGAGGGCTCCCCTTAGTGCTTAAAAACAGGGACTACAGAGCAAAACTTCCAACAAGCAGGAAAGCAGGAAGTAGTGAGACAATAGCTATAGGGTTTGGAGAGGACTGAAGCCAGCTTAGGAGCAAATTTCTTTAGGATGATAGGATTATTGGGGTTAAGCTTAGAAATTATGTTAGAGACCACAAACTGGATTATATATATTACAGAGTTGTGTCTCAGTTCTATGTGGGTAACCGAGTGTGGATACTCTAGATGAATCAATTATTATCTTGAAAAGGCGATTCCAGCGTACGATACCTTTGGGCAGCGCCTAAAAATCATACGACGGTTAGATCCAAGCCATGTGACTGAAACTAGGTAGATGGAACTGTTCGGAAGCCGCTGCTCATTGATCTAGAAAAAAGTTTAAAAGACATCATCTCCGAGGGTTGAGCGCAATGGCATCATTCAAACTCGTGGCCATGACTGAACATGCGCCCCTACCAGAAATGGTAACTAAAGTCCTCTCGGAATAGTTGCAGTATAAACCACAAATGAAACTGAAGAGGTGTCTGCAACAGGGATTGTCTAGCCGCCCGGGTGGACAGACGTATCCAGACAACCAAAGTAGACAGCCATAATCTAAACTTATGTATAAAAGGAACTGTGTGTGTGTGTGTGTGTGTGTGTGTGTGTGTGTGTGTGTGTGTGTGTGTGTGTGTCCGTTATTTATAGACTCCAAAACGGCTGAACCGATTTTCTTGAAAATTTACACAGTTGTACTATAAGCATCTGTGAGTGTTCGTAGCTAGGTTTTGTGTCGAGGTACCCCCGATAAATATCGAAAATTGAAAATCGAAAAAATCGGGTTATAGAAGGAGTGGTCCGATTTTAATCAAATTTGATACAATCATAGACGAAGACATAAGAAACGATATTCAGAAGTTTCAAGGTTGCAGTTCTTACAATAGAGCAGAAAATCGATTATATATATATATATATATATATATATATATATATATATATATATATAAAAGGCAAGGTGTTTGTGTGCGTATCAGCTTATCTGCCTGTATGTCTGTATTTTTTCAGCCCTTTTATTTTAGTTTTTGCTACGGGTTTGGCTCTAATTATAGTTGTTAGTCTCAGCCATTATACCATTTACTCAGAGGACTTATTTAGCCTTCAAAATTCAGTTTACGACGAAAAAAACTTATTTGATATCGATAACAGGAAATCAAAATTTGACTTACATCCATTCATTTTTCTTTCAGTCTACGGTTTCATTTAACTGGAAACAATTATTGCTTTTTTGTCTTTCGTGCCAACGTCCAAAGAGTCTGAGCTCCATGACCATGGATTAGTTTTAAAGCTTTCATTACACCCGAGCAACGCCGGGATATACTGCTAGTATGACTATAAAAATACTTTATGCAAAGAGTGAGTGTATGACTTGTATTTATCTATATTCAATGTTCGATTGAGTGTAGAAAAATCTTTCCTATTCCATGACATTTCAGTCTCTTGTGGTTATAACAGAATTGATTGACTTCTAATCGAATTTCTCTCAGGCTGATCGAGAAAAAGCAAAGGTTAGTTAATCAATGAAAAAAAATATTATTAACAAGACTACAAATAGTGGGTGAAATGATAACATGAAAAGTAATATTGCATATTTGCTTTTTATTCAGTTTAACGTTTCCGACATGTATGCGCATCGCTACCCACAACAAGGATACATATCAGCTAATTAGCTTTCGCATATTCGACGTACACTCAAATATATGCCCATACATATATCTATACATGGACACACATAAACACACACACAAGTCGTCGTCCTGCGGCCTCGGCCGAGATCGAACTCACGACACCCCTCCAGTATTCCCTGTGCATTTGGAACCCTGGCGCAGTTTAGTAACGAAATTCATAATCTTGTCAAATAGCTGAATACTTGATGCTTCGCCAGAGCTACCAAGGGTGTTTTTATTGTGTCACCAACACTGGATGGGTTGCCTCCAGGCCCCATCCTGTTATTTAACCCATAACTGGAGCGAATTGATGGATAAATACCTTTCCCAAGGGTACAAATGCTTAAGTGAATGCAGGGTACTCAACTGGAATTCGAACTCGGCTCACCGATTTCTCTTTCCAAGCCGACATCCACTGCACCACAACGCACATCCGTCACACACACACACACACACACACACACACACACACACACACACACACACACACATACACTACCCGCCATAATTATTAGCGCCCACCCCCATTTTTTAAAAAGAAATGATGTATTTCATAATATTTTTAGTATTTATTGCCAAGTGATTAATTCTAAATGAAAATAGAATGTTTTTTTTGTTATTATTACTTTGAAAAATTTTATAAGGCAAGGAAGCAAAGATGAACTCATCCAAATCACCCTAACTTTTCTTCATTATAGTAGTAGGTGCACATGGAATGATAAAAAATGGAACAAAACAACTTTAATTTAAATAGTGCAAATTCTACCTCATCTCAGAAATGTAGACGCAAAACACGCTATTAAAATTTTTGAAAAACCGACCGTCTATTTTAAACACGGGTATCCACCAAAATAATGTGTGAAGTAACATTTACACTACTTTCCATAATTATTAGGCAACCCCAGTATTTTAAAAAAATGTATTTCATACTATTTTTTTGTATATATTGCCATGTGAATAATTGTAAATGAAAATAGAATTATTCATTTGTTAATACTGCACAATAACATGTGCATCAAATGAATTTATAAATATTTAATAATTACCTATATTGCAGTTTCATCAATGAAAGAATGAAGAAAAGTTAGGGTGATTTGGATGAGTTCATTTTTGCTTCCTTGCCTTGTAAAATTTCGCAAAGTAAATTTCGCAAAGGTAGTGTATATATATATATATATATATATATATATGGGGGGAGGAATGCTTAAATGAGAATGAAAATCATTATTTCTGAATACTTTGTTACTGTACTGATTAAAATGTTGATAAAGTTGCCTCTGAGCACGTGCCGGCATTCAGCTTTCAGCGTTTGAAGTCACACCGTGTTTTGTTTTTTGTTTTTATTTTTCCTTTTCTCCCTCACCGCCACCCCACTTTTTTAATTTGCAGTCCCATGCAGATCCGCCT
This sequence comes from Ascarosepion bandense, assembly GCA_037127315.1. Lineage (NCBI taxonomy): Eukaryota > Metazoa > Mollusca > Cephalopoda > Sepiida > Sepiidae > Ascarosepion > Ascarosepion bandense. The sequence continues at coordinate 644,545 of JBBBDQ010001385.1, read as the reverse complement.
TTGATAAAAGAAACATAATGACTACTTCATTTGGCCGCGACACAAACGATTAGAATACAAGTTATCAACATATTAATAACACTTAACGACGACTATTTAGACATTCCAAGAATGGTTCATTACCTATGCAAAAGTGTGGGTGTGATGGCGTGTGTAAAACATCAGCGGGTAAAACATCTGTGAGAAAGTACTGTAACCAAGTTTGAACCTTAGTATATGGCTTTTCACCTGAGTATAAACAAATTTTTTTTCATAGCGTTAAACATGTCGGATTTCGTGCCAAAGAAAGTGTAATATGCGATGATTTTTACGACATTCTTCTTCTATGTGCCATGTCCTTTCAGGACGTAGGCGATCATGGCCTTCCACTTTTCCCTATCCCTGGTGGCTCTGAGCACGCCTTCTGTTACACCATGCAATCCTCGTTCCATCATCCACCTGATTAGGTCCTTCAAATATGTTATGGGTTGCTTTCCCCTGTCTCTTTTTCCCTCTATCTGGCCTGTTAGTATAAGATTCTCCAAGCCCTCCTTCCTCATTGCGTGTCCCAGGAAATTTTTGTTTCCATCATTTCCAAGACCTCATCATTGCTCACATGCTCGATCCATGATATTCGCTGCATCCTTCTGTAGAACCACATTTCAGTTGCTTCAAGTTTTTCCTTCATCTTTGATGGCACTGTCCAGCATTCACTGCCATATTGAAGGACAGACAACACGTAGCAATCCAGTACTCTCTTTCTAGTTTCTGGCGAAATTGTCCTGTTTCTTAATACCTTACTCAACTTCTGGAATGCTTCCTTCGCCATGCCAATTCGCCTTCGGCTCTCTGTGTCGCACTTTCCGTCTTCTGTTATAACACTTCCCAGGTATTTATATTTTTGTACCTGCTTGATTCTGGTATCCTCGACCTGTATTTGGCATTTTGGGCTGCCCTTTTTACTGATGACCATGCATTCGGTTTTCGTGCAGTTTATTTCTAGTCCTTTCTTGTTACTTTCTTCTACTACCTTCTGTAGGAGGTCTTGTAGTTTACTCTCTGTGTCTGTGCCTGCTATACCTTATTAAAAAGAAATCAGCATCTAAAGTATACAGAATTCTTGTTGAGACTTACGATGACCATGCTCTGTCAGGAAAAAAACATTCAGTGATTGGTTTAGACGTTTCAAAATAATGATTTTGATGTTGAAGGTGAAGAAGAAAAAAGAATCCCAAGAATCAACAGCCGTTTCCAACGAATAAAGTAGATACATATGTAAAGAATCTTAATCCATTACGTCTGAAAAAAAACCTGACATCTTTTGGCGGGAGGTGGATATAAATATTAAAATTCTTGATAGTCGTGACTTATGGTGATACATATGAAAATTAAATCAAATTATATGTGGCGGTTTAGGCATGTGGAAATAAAAAAATAAGCGGTCTTCAACACGTCTGTACAAATTTAAATAATATTTATTATTGAATATTCGTTTTCTTTCAAACTGGAAGACATGAATTATAAAGATTATTTTCGAAACAGCTTCACACAAAAATATTTGTTTTACAATACAACCGAATCGATTGCGTTAGTATGATAAAATAGAATACATGTGAAAATGTGTGTCACGTATTTACATTGTTTTATGTATGCATACAATTTTCTAGTAGCAGCATGCTGGCTGTCAGTAAACGGTAGATACATTAATACTACTGCAAAAGTCTGTGTTGACAATATTTCGGTTTGTTTGTTGTGTTTCTTAACTCACCATCACCAAGGGTTTTTCGTAATATAGTATACCCGAATAAATAGGCAAAAATGTGAGTAATTGCTTAAGGTTTGGACATTTCAACTTGTCCAACAAACGAACAACTCTGGTAAATGGTTCACGGGAAAACTGGAACAGTAATTCTTTGAACTAATACGATCGTTTTTATAACCGAGAAAAAAAGTTATATTTTACTAAACTCAATTTTTTTTCCCAATTTTTAAATATCTATTTATTAGAGCAAAAAATATTGCCGTAACTGTACCTGTTTCGGCATTCACCCTAGTCGAATTGAGCCGACTTCCCCCAGATGGAGAATGATTCGTTGGGGTTTGTTTAAGAGAAGGGTCCCAAGTTCTATCCCGTATAGACCTCAAGCATTTTAATTATCCCGCAACAGGCCGCTAATACCTGCTGCGGTAGACTGGTTGCCAGTCAAGGCTATAGAACCCAATCTGCCCTGTTATTTAACCCATAACTGGAGGGGAGGGACGGGTTAATACTTTTCCCAAGGGTATTACCGAGTAAGTGAATGCAGAGCATTCAACTGGAATTCTCAACTCGGCTCCCCGATTTCTCTTTCCGCGCCGATATCCACTGCATCACAACTCACATCCGTCACTATACGCTTACAGCACCTGGTATTCACAAGCGGTCATCCATCTAAGTACTGACCAGGCTCAACGTTGCTTAACTTCGGTGATCGGACGAGAACCGATGTATTCAACGTGATATGACCATAAATGTGATATGACTTTTGTGATAACGTCCCTGATTGGTTAATAAAGTTGAATATATAATCATTTAAATTATTTAGATTGTTCGGACTGTTGTCCTCAAGCCTTGGTTCCTTATTCACGACGTTTCGACTGTGATCTTCTTGAGGTGTTTCGAATTTAAAATTAAACCCTTTATTTTGTTCAATGGGGCAGATTGTTCTAGTTCTATGAATCACTCCTATTCCAGTTATTTTCATTTAACTCAACTCACGCCTCTTTCAGTTATCTTCCTTTAACTTAATTCTCTGAGTATTTTATTCAACACAGCTGTAGCCAGGTGAACAACTCACAATTCTTTGGATCACGTCACTGGATGATCCAACCAACGCTTTTAATGGACCATGTGTCTTTGCCGAAGCGTCGTAAATATGCCAAGAAAAATGAGAGCAACAGTCCGAACTATGTAATTAGTTCTTCTGGGGTAGTTAATACCCCTATATCCATGGACAATATGGATTCGTCTGGTTTATATAATGCCAGACATTTCTAATTTCAAGCAGAGGAGTACCCTTGTTGTACTCGACTATGACACTGTCAGCTCTCTGCTTTCGGGTGGAGAGCGCTCTCTGCTTCCGAGCAGAGAGCACAAACCCAGTCGGGGCTCCGCCGAAGGGTAGAGTCACGACTCGGTAATGATAGACAGACATTTTTTGGCCCGGCTATATGGCCGGGAATACCCACTATAAAATGACCATGTGTCACATCTGGCCTTGCGTGGGAAGGCTAGTAAATACCGAGGAGTACCCTTGTACTCTACTATGACACTGTCAGCGCTCTACCTTCGGGTAGAGAGCGCTCACTGCTTCCGAGAAGAGAGCAATAACTCAGTCGTGGTTCAGCCGAAGGGTAGAATCACAACTGGGGAAAAATAGACAGATATTTTTTGCCTGGCTATATGGACGGGAAGACCCACAATAAAAAGACCTTGTGTCACATCTAGCCTTGCGTGGGAAGGTTGGTAAATACCGTCATCGTCACTAGACTGACGACTCTATGACGCTGTCAGCACTCTGCCTTCGGGTAGAGAGCGCTCTCTGCTTCCGACCAGAGAGCACTAACCCAGTCGTGGTTTCGCCGAAGGGTAGAATCACGACTGGGGAAAAATAGACAGATATTTTTGGCCTGGCTATATGGCCGGGAAGACCCACAATAAAAAGACCAACATTGGTGTAAATCAGTGTTTTTATAAAATACTGCTGGGTCGCAGGCGTAATTTTAGTGGGTCATAAAAAGTCATATTTGAATTATGTATTTGCTTTGATTCAACCCTATCTGATGAAATAGTTCAAGACACGGGCTTTCATTGCCAAGCTGTTGTTGTTTCGAGCAGTATGTTGTTCTGACGAACTTAACGAATCAGGGTTGGCCATTCTCTCAATTTAATCATTCGTCATCGTAAAAAGGAAATCAGTTTTCACCTATTTATATAAATCCAACGTAATGTAATAGATCCCGACTTGGCTGCTCGGATACAGTCACTTTCTCACCGGCGTAATGTGGCTTACCTGTGTCTCTTCTACAAATACTTTCATGGCTTCTACTCCGATAAACTTAGCTTACTCGTGCCCCCTATATATGAATTTCCTCGAGCCACAAGATTAGCAACTAGGTCCCACCCTTTTAATGTGAAACCAATAAATTGTAAACGCAAATTCTACTTCAGCAGCTTCTTTTCTCGCACTTCCCTCTCATATAAACCCCAGAGATGTATTTTACAAAACAATGCACTCAGTAATTTATCCATTATCTTTCAATCTCTTGATATTCATTGCTTAACACACACACGCGTATATATATATATATATATATATATATATATATATATATATATATATATATATATATATACATACACAAAGAATCTCAAGATAGCCAAAACCTACCGCGGTTTCACACTACGGCTCGTCAGTGTGAAACCGCGGTAGGTTTCACACTGACGAGTGTTTCATGTGACGAGCCGTAGTGTGAAACCGCGGTAGGTTTTGGCTATCTTGAGATTCTTTGTGTGTCTTTGCTCTACTTTTGCATTTCGTTTGTAATTTTGCATTTCGTTTGTACTTTGTATCGAGCACTTTTTCTTTTCTTTTTTGTGGTTGGTTCCGTTTGGGGTTTTTTCTTTACTGCGGAGTATCGTATGTCTTGTCTTTATTCCGCGGATTTCTTTTTTTTCCCCCCTCTTATCCAACGCCTTAGTGCGTCGGATTGTAACGGAATTAGGTTCTGTTTGTTATTGGTTTTTCTTAAAGTTTATCTTAGTATAAATTTAAGATTTAGATACTTGCAGAGTCTATTTAGTTATTATTTTGAATATATATATATATATATATATATATATATATATATATATATATATCTGTGTGTGTGTTGATAATTTTTGTCTGTTTATTAATTCATTATTGTTATTTATTCATTCTTGAAGGTGTTTCTTTCGTGTTTGAGAAGAATTATTCGTAATTTGGAAACGTTGATCATTAATATTAAAAAGGATAAAATGTCTGTGGTTTTCAACATACATATTTTCTCGCACTTCCCGCCTGTGGAATTCCCTTCCATTTACTTGCTTTCCCGACAGCTATAATCTCCAAGAATTTAAATGTAAAGTCAATAGTCATCTCCGATCTCACTAACCTTCATCCACTTTCTCATGCTTCTTTCTCCGTCCACTCCACTCTCATCAGTATTCTCATCCTTCTCTTACCCACTTCCTGACACCCCCTATAACCAGTCACTCTTTCTCATAACTTTCCTCATATGTAACCCACAGTAAAACAGTGGCAGTAAAATGCCTTGTTTGAGGCGATATGATTATTAAAAATAAAGAAAAAGTTTTCTATACTATTATTATGCGGATATAAATTGGGGGATCAATTCCATTTCACAATCAATATATAAATTGATCCCTCACTTTATGACCACCGTCATTCTAGAGACAATATGATTATAAAAAAATAATATTTCTTATATTCTTTTATGTTTCGCTCAATAAATTTAAGTGGGTCGCCATAAGCTGTGATCCTTAATATTGGGTTGCGATTCTAAAAAGTTTGGGACCCCTGGTGTAAATAATTACAATATCTCATATCAGAAATATAGAGAAATAACGAATATACAAATTCAAATATGAAGCCTGTATAAAAATGTGTTGACTTCTGTGAGAACCGGCTTTGTACAAAACAGTGAGTTTCTAATGACAACCAATTATGTACTATACGTGATACACTCTTGGGTGATCATGTCTCGAAAGAAACATGACTGAGTGGGTAGAAAATCTACGTTTAGTAGGTTACCATTAATTTTTGCGGTAGACTGGTTGACAATAAAGGCTATAGAACCTAATCTTTCCTGCCATTTAACCCAAAGCAGGAGAGAGAGAAGAAAGGGATTAATACCTTTTCCAAGGGTATTTGTGCGAAAGTGAATGCAACAAAATCAACTGGATTTCGAAATTGTTTCTCCAGTTTCTCCTTCCGAGTCGATATTGACTGCAAAACAACGCACATCCCAATGGCAGTACTTAAATCTATTGCAGCTGTCTGCAATTCTTTAACGGAATTATATATATATATATATACTTCTTTGCTTTTTCGAAGAAATTCTTTTTTGATTTCAGCTGCTGAGTCTTCCTCTTTTGTTCATGTATGCATTCCTCAGTTAAGTTGCGGATGCCATAAAACATTAATTCTTTCAAACCGTTTTCTCGTTTTCTTGGCTTTACAGCAACGGTTCAGCTGTTATATTGGTCTTGTTCCTTCTTCAGTTTTTATAGCTCTACTAAAGATTATTCACCGACGTAAGTTTTGCTTAACAGTTTTTGTAGAGTTAGCTATGAATGAAACAAAATATTCGGGAGAGCAACCATTATTCTACTTAACAAACTTGCGTGAATGTTTGACACAAGTACCTAGAGGGCTGGTCAAGAGTTAAAAAAAGACTTAAGACAACAAAAACGGGAAGTTGTGGAGAGCCATGATTGTCCACGTTTTTTTAGTGACATTTCAGTATCTGATGGCTTTCAATGGAGCTAGTAAAGCACTAAACCTGTTCGAAGTGTAACGCTTGTTCGTAAAATTTTAACATTTCCATTTTGCTACCACCATGAATACAGTTTGATTTCTTTACGGATATTATATGGATTATATTATATGTCATGAAAGTACTTTTCATACTGTTTATTTGGTTGGTTGATTTTGTTTAGCGGCATGTCAACTTCTATGGATTATTTAATGCCGAAATCTAAATATTTAAAACACAATTGACTGGCTTCAACTAAAATTAAAATGAATGACTGTGTGTAAAGAATGAACAACAGAACAAGGTTTAGGAGAGATAACAAAAAGACATAATCCATTAAAAGCTTCAACGACAGGAAATTGGTGAGAACCATAGTCGCCAACCTCCTGAAGAGACACAGCAAATAGAAAAATAAGAATGATCTTGAGCAAATGAATGGCGATACAAGATTTAGGAGAGATAACAAAGAGACAACATTTATTATAAGGTACAATAGACGGGAAATTGTGGAGAGTCATGACCGACAACCTCATGAAGGGACACGGTACATAAAAGAAGAAAAATGAGTTTAAATAAAAGAATGACGAGACAAGGTTTGAGAGAGATAACAAAAAGACAAAATTTATTATGAGCTACAATAGACAGGAAATTGTGGAGAGCCATGATCACCAACGTTCCGAAGAGGTACGTCACATGGTAGAATAAAAATGAGGTTGAGGAAATAAATGTCTAGTGGGACAAGATTTAGGAAAAATAACAAAATGACAAAATTTATTAAGAGCGACAAAGGACGGGAAATTGTGAAGAACAATGATTGACAACTTTATGAATGGGTATGGAACTTTCAAGGAATATGAATGAACTTGTGCATACGAATAACGGCACAAGATTTAGGAGAGATAACAAAATGACAACATTTAGTAAAAGCTACAAAAGACGGGAAATTGTGGAGAGCCATGATCGCCAACAACTTTAAGGCACGCGGCACATAGAAGTGAGGTTTTCTCTTTAAAATTAATGGCTGTAATTTGTTTGTTGTTAATTAATTCTGTTATTTTAGAAGAGGTATTACAAATTTTATATGAAATTTCGATAAACTATTTACAGTTGGTGTCGTTATTGAGTTGGTAGGTAAAAAGATACAAACGACGGGAAATTGTGGAGAGCCATGATCGCCAACAACTTTAAGGCACGCGGCACATAGAAGTGTGGTTTTCTCTTTAAGATTAATGGCTGTCATTTTGTTTGTTGTTAATTAATTCTGTTATTTTAGATGAGGTATTATAGTGTTAATAAAATGCTGCAGGCAGGATTAATGCTTAGAGTAGTATGGAGGCGTCTTGTATGTAAGGAAGCAGTCTTTGAATATGGGTACCACGGACTTTATAATGTTAATGGCAATAAAATACTGAAAGAGAATTAATGCTTAGGAATTTTGGAGCTTGTAAGGAATGTCTTTGATGTATTCGCTCCTTAGGTCAGTAAGTAGTTTTTGAGGCAGAGAAGAAGGAAAGAGTTAAGGCAGGCGAGCATATTAAGCTGCTTCACTTGGGTCAAGGGAGATACTAATTACTCTCTTCTCCTCGAGTCGGTCTGCCTGGCGATGCTTTCTGTATCCGCTTTTATATCTTCTTTTTTGGATCACAGCAGCTCATTTGGGATTTCACACTTGTAATTAGTTCTGGGCTTCCATTTGGCTGATAAATAAAATTCGAGTAGGCTCTCGAACTGGAAATTCAATACTTAATTAACTTTTAGGTTTCAACCGAAACATCTACAGGGAGCCGGCGGAGCAGAGACGACTTTTAGTCATTTGCTTTTTGGTCGTGAAAGCGCAAACATCCGGTCCATCGTTTTTGCTCGGTATCACCACAGTATAACAAATTTTATATTAAATTTCGATAAATTATTTACAGTTGGTGTCGTTATTGAGTTGGTCGGTAAAAAGATACAAAGGACGGGAGATTGTGGAGAGCCATGATCGCCAACAACTTTAAGGCACGCGCCACATAGAATGTGGTTTTCTCTTTAATATTAATGGCTGTCATTTTGTTTGTTGTTAATTAATTCTGTTATTTTAGACGAGGTATTAAAATTTTATATTAAATTTCGATAAACTATTTACAGTTGGTGTCGTTATTGAGTTGGTAGGTAAAAAGATACAAACGACGGGAGATTGTGGAGAGCCATGATCGCCAACAACTTTAAGGCACGCGCCACATAGAATGCGGTTTTCTCTTTAATATTAATGGCTGTCATTTTGTTTATTGTTAATTAATTCTGTTATTTTAGACGAGGTATTAAAATTTTATATTAAATTTCGATAAACTATTTACAGTTGGTGTCGTTATTGAGTTGGTAGGTAAAAAGATACAAACGACGGGAGATTGTGGAGAGCCATGATCGCCAACAACTTTAAGGCACGCGCCACATAGAATGTGGTTTTCTCTTTAATATTAATGGCTGTCATTTTGTTTGTTGTTAATTAATTCTGTTATTTTAGACGAGGTATTAAAATTTTATATTAAATTTCGATAAACTATTTACAGTTGGTGTCGTTATTGAGTTGGTAGGTAAAAAGATACAAACGACGGGAGATTGTGGAGAGCCATGATCGCCAACAACTTTAAGGCACGCGGCACATAGAATGTGGTTTTCTCTTTAATATTAATGGCTGTCATTTTGTTTATTGTTAATTAATTCTGTTATTTTAGACGAGGTATTAAAATTTTATATTAAATTTCGATAAACTATTTACAGTTGGTGTCGTTATTGAGTTGGTAGGTAAAAAGATACAAACGACGGGAGATTGTGGAGAGCCATGATCGCCAACAACTTTAAGGCACGCGCCACATAGAATGTGGTTTTCTCTTTAATATTAATGGCTGTCATTTTGTTTATTGTTAATTAATTCTGTTATTTTAGACGAGGTATTAAAATTCTATATTAAATTTCGATAAACTATTTACAGTTGGTGTCGTTATTGAGTTGGTAGGTAAAAAGATACAAACGACGGGAGATTGTGGAGAGCCATGATCGCCAACAACTTTAAGGCACGCGGCACATAGAATGTGGTTTTCTCTTTAATATTAATGGCTGTCATTTTGTTTATTGTTAATTAATTCTGTTATTTTAGACGAGGTATTAAAATTTTATATTAAATTTCGATAAACTATTTACAGTTGGTGTCGTTATTGAGTTGGTAGGTAAAAAGATACAAACGACGGGAGATTGTGGAGAGCCATGATCGCCAACAACTTTAAGGCACGCGCCACATAGAATGTGGTTTTCTCTTTAATATTAATGGCTGTCATTTTGTTTGTTGTTAATTAATTCTGTTATTTTAGACGAGGTATTAAAATTTTATATTAAATTTCGATAAACTATTTACAGTTGGTGTCGTTATTGAGTTGGTAGGTAAAAAGATACAAACGACGGGAGATTGTGGAGAGCCATGATCGCCAACAACTTTAAGGCACGCGGCACATAGAATGTGGTTTTCTCTTTAATATTAATGGCTGTCATTTTGTTTATTGTTAATTAATTCTGTTATTTTAGACGAGGTATTAAAATTTTATATTAAATTTCGATAAACTATTTACAGTTGGTGTCGTTATTGAGTTGGTAGGTAAAAAGATACAAACGACGGGAGATTGTGGAGAGCCATGATCGCCAACAACTTTAAGGCACGCGCCACATAGAATGTGGTTTTCTCTTTAATATTAATGGCTGTCATTTTGTTTATTGTTAATTAATTCTGTTATTTTAGACGAGGTATTAAAATTTTATATTAAATTTCGATAAACTATTTACAGTTGGTGTCGTTATTGAGTTGGTAGGTAAAAAGATACAAACGACGGGAGATTGTGGAGAGCCATGATCGCCAACAACTTTAAGGCACGCGCCACATAGAATGTGGTTTTCTCTTTAATATTAATGGCTGTCATTGTGTTTATTGTTAATTAATTCTGTTATTTTAGACGAGGTATTAAAATTTTATATTAAATTTCGATAAACTATTTACAGTTGGTGTCGTTATTGAGTTGGTAGGTAAAAAGATACAAACGACGGGAGATTGTGGAGAGCCATGATCGCCAACAACTTTAAGGCACGCGGCACATAGAATGTGGTTTTCTCTTTAATATTAATGGCTGTCATTTTGTTTGTTGTTAATTAATTCTGTTATTTTAGACGAGGTATTAAAATTTTATATTAAATTTCGATAAACTATTTACAGTTGGTGTCGTTATTGAGTTGGTAGGTAAAAAGATACAAACGACGGGAGATTGTGGAGAGCCATGATCGCCAACAACTTTAAGGCACGCGGCACATAGAATGTGGTTTTCTCTTTAATATTAATGGCTGTCATTTTGTTTATTGTTAATTAATTCTGTTATTTTAGACGAGGTATTAAAATTTTATATTAAATTTCGATAAACTATTTACAGTTGGTGTCGTTATTGAGTTGGTAGGTAAAAAGATACAAACGACGGGAGATTGTGGAGAGCCATGATCGCCAACAACTTTAAGGCACGCGGCACATAGAATGTGGTTTTCTCTTTAATATTAATGGCTGTCATTTTGTTTATTGTTAATTAATTCTGTTATTTTAGACGAGGTATTAAAATTTTATATTAAATTTCGATAAACTATTTACAGTTGGTGTCGTTATTGAGTTGGTAGGTAAAAAGATACAAACGACGGGAGATTGTGGAGAGCCATGATCGCCAACAACTTTAAGGCACGCGCCACATAGAATGTGGTTTTCTCTTTAATATTAATGGCTGTCATTTTGTTTATTGTTAATTAATTCTGTTATTTTAGACGAGGTATTAAAATTTTATATTAAATTTCGATAAACTATTTACAGTTGGTGTCGTTATTGAGTTGGTAGGTAAAAAGATACAAACGACGGGAGATTGTGGAGAGCCATGATCGCCAACAACTTTAAGGCACGCGGCACATAGAATGTGGTTTTCTCTTTAATATTAATGGCTGTCATTTTGTTTATTGTTAATTAATTCTGTTATTTTAGACGAGGTATTAAAATTTTATATTAAATTTCGATAAACTATTTACAGTTGGTGTCGTTATTGAGTTGGTAGGTAAAAAGATACAAACGACGGGAGATTGTGGAGAGCCATGATCGCCAACAACTTTAAGGCACGCGCCACATAGAATGTGGTTTTCTCTTTAATATTAATGGCTGTCATTTTGTTTATTGTTAATTAATTCTGTTATTTTAGACGAGATCTTACAAATTTTATATTAAATTTCGATAAACTATTTACTGTTGGTGTCGTTATTGAGTTGGTAGGTAGTGTTAGTTTAACAAGTTGCGTCTAGTTGGTATGTAGTGTTGGGTTGGTATTATGTGTCTAGTTTTATCAGGATTATTAGTGCTGGTTTTCTTCTTTTTTGTGGATTTTATAAGCATTCCCCTTGACATCATGTATAAGATAAGACTAAGAGGTTATATTGAAAGAGTATTAAGTATTTAAATCTTTTTTTCATCGTGTAAATATTGAGAGCAACACATTTTAAGTGCTTTTAAGTAGAAACCTATAATTATATCGGGTTTTACGAAGTCGTTGCGTTGTGAGAATGTTATTAAATCAACGTCAAAATAAAATCCGAAATAATTAGTTTTCTACTCAGGTAAAACATCAAGAATTTTTTAAAATTTCTCATATAAACCCCAGGGAGATATTTTACAAAACAATTCACTCAATAATTTATCCATTATCTTTCAATCTCTTGATATTCATTGCTTATATATATGTGTGTGTGTGTGTGTGTGTGTGTGTGTGTGTGTGTGTGTGTGTGTGTGTGTGTGTGTGTGTGTGTGTTGAAAACAAAAGACATTTTTTGTCTATTTATTAATTCATTAATGTTATTTAAGGAGTTTCCTTCTTCTTTGAGAAGAATTATTCGTAATTTGGAAACGTTGATCATTAAAATTAATGAGGATAAAATGTCTGTCGTTTTCAACAGATATATTTTCTCGCACTTCCCGCCTGTGGAATTCCCTTCCATTTACTTGCTTTCCCGACAGCTATAATCTCCAAGAATTTAAATGTAAAGTCAATAGTCATCTCCGATCTCACTAACCTTCATCCACTTTCTCATGCTTCTTTCTCCGTCCACTCCACTCTCATCAGTATTCTCATCCTTCTCTTACCCACTTCCTGACACCCCCTATAACCAGTCACTCTTTCTCATAACTTTTCTCCTCTGTAACCCCCTGCAAAACAGTGGCAGTAAAATGCTTCTGGTTTGCAGATTGACTGAAGGCGTAGGACAACAGCAGAGAGATGCCGAAGAGTGTCGGAGCGAGTACGCACCCTTGTTTCACCCCGTTCTTGATTAGGAAAGGGAAGATGAAGAGCCGTCATACTGCATGGTGACTTGTATGTCTTCATGAAAAGACGGGATCATTCATAGGAGCCTAGTGGCGTATCTAATCTTCTGCAGCAAAAGGAAATGTTCTTTCTCGCTGACCAGATCAAAGGCCTTGGTCAGGTCTGTGAATGCAATGTACAGCGGTCCCCTCTGTTCATTTCTCCTGGAGCTGTCGTAGGAAGAAGATCATGTCGATGGTTGATCTTCCAGCTTTAAACCAACACTGTGCTTCGGGTTTACCTGCTCTGCAAGCAACTGCAACCTGTTGAGGACAACACGGTCGAAGGCCCTCCCGACAACAATGAGGAGGGTTATTCCATGGTAGTTGTTGCAGTCACTGCGGTCACCCTTGTTCTTTTATAGAGTGATGATGTTTGCACCGCGCATCTCTTGGGGCACTGTTTCTTTTTCCCAGCACTCCTGTAGCAGATGGTGCAGGTGGTGAAGGAGAGCAGTCTTCTTTTCCACTTTGATGATTTCAGGTAGGATGCCATCTTTGCCTGGAGCTTTGTTGCAGGCGAGAGATTCGATGGACTTAATCAGTTCTATTATAGAGGGTGGGACGTCTTATCTTTTTTTTTTTTTTTAATCGTGTGACCCCAAACAAGGCATTTTACTGCCACTGTTGTGCAGGAGGTTACATAGGAGGAATGTTATGAGAAAGAGTGACAGGTTACAGGGAGTGTCAGGAAGAGATTATGATAAGGAAGAGAATACTGATGAGCATGAGAAATAAGATGTAAGTTATCGACAGGCAGGCTGAAGGTGCTCTCGGAGGCTGCATTTGTGACTACCTTTTCTCTTGAGTAGAGGTCTTGATAGTGTTCGACCCACCTTTCCAACTGCTTTATGCGGTCTGATATTATGTCGCCGGTAGTTAATTTTAGGAAAATGATCTTGTATATGCTTGTCGTACATGCCGCAAATGCTGCCGCGGTCATCAGAAAACTGGCCAATCTCACAGGGGTTGAGACATTAGTCATTGACACAGCGGCAGGCAATCCGTTAAGCGTTGTTCATAGCTTTCCTGATTGCAGCGAGTGTCTTCTCAGAAGGCTTTCTCTTGTAGTTGATGAGAACTGCTCTTTTGACCTCAATTGCTGGCTCTAATTCAGCAATGCCGGCTTCGAAATACTCCGGGTTTTACCTCTGTCTCTTACCGAAGGTATTCACTGCAGAGTTGTGGATGGAATCACGGATGTGATTCCACCTCTCTTCTGCATTACTAGCAGGGTAGTTTTGGGGGTCATCCTCGATGAAGTTTGAGAAGCGCTCGCACAGGTCTGGTATTGACGTCTTGCTTTTGTTAATGCGAGAGCGACCTTTCTTCTTGAATCGGTGTACCAACTTGAGCTTGGGACGGACTTTACTGCCAAACAAACACTCAGCAATGTGGTAATTACGTGTGGTGGGAACACAGGTCAGTGAGGGTCTCCGTGTGATGCCGAGATCCAGCTGGTGCCAGTGGCGGGGTCTGGGGTGACACCAAGACACTCGACGATCCGGTTTGAAGAACGTGTTGGTTATACAGAAGTCATTGCAGGATCATAACACGAGGAGCCTCTGTAAGTTTTCGTTCAACTTACTAAAGAATCATTTAAGTCGCTGAGCTGGTACAGTTGTTCCGTGACAGGTGTGTCTCGGGTGGTGGTGTCAAACTCATCATAGACCTGATTCTTGGTCTCAGCTGACGAGTAGAGTGTGGGAGCGTAAACGCTCAGGATGTTCACTGGGCCCGAGGAGGCTGACAGGCGAGGAGATGGAATTCGAGCTATACCACCACATGATGGTTCTACAGTGGTCAGTAGAGAATTACTCACTGTGAATACAACACCATGCAGTCTTGATTCCTCATGTTCCTTGCCCTGTGAGAAGTAGTTCTGTTCCTCGAGGCTGTTATTTGATACAAGTCTGATTTCCTGCAGTGCAGAGACGTTGATGTTGAGCCTTGTGAGCTCGCGGTCTATGATATCTGTTTTTCTGGAGTCACTGACCTGTTGTAGATAATCGGAGAAGCCAGGGCACAATGTCCTGACATTCCAGCTTGCTAATCGCAAGATTTGTAGTCTTCTTTTTTTTTCTGTCTTTGCCTGATGCGGGGTTTGCGGTCTGCTTGTCGGTCTTTTCCCTAGCTCCAAGCATCCACTGAAACAGGCAGACTGTGGCGGGTTAGCACGTTTCAGGCTGCCCAGCTTGAGGTGGGCTGTAGCTGACGAGTGGGACTGCAATGGTCCTTCTCACCGTCGGAGACAACCTGTTGCACCTGGGCCAGAGACAATCGGTCTTGGCTTATAACTCGTAACTGCTGTCCCCAGTTTTGTTTCTGACGCCGTGAACAGCAGCACTGAAGTGACCTCTCCGGGGAGCAGACCTGGGCAACGTGTATAGAGATCCTTAGCTGCCCAGACGTCAGGATTCCTCTCTAGGCCTCACCAGATGTGATCTAGAGAAGAGTAGAGCACGTAAATTGAACACCAGCTTGGCTGCAGGAGGTATAAAAGTCTTTGTGATACCCAACAGCCATTGGAGCTCCACTCCGGATTTAGTTTCTAGATTTACTTGCATAGCTTTTTCTTCTTCCGGAGATACCGCCATGGCCGGTGACCTGCGTTGATGATGTTCATACTCTTAGTGGTGCCGTATGAAAAAACCACCCCCTCACATGGTTTAGCCCGCCCTATAACTAAATTTCCAAGATCGTTTGGCCATTTCAACGAGTGAAAAACACACCCGCATCATCAGCGATCATAATTATAATGATATGATTATAGATAATAATAAATGTATGATAGATTTATAGGTATATAGGATAGGTTCTGGAGAAAAGAATCTCTAGCACGATACAGCAAACCAAATTTCGTAGCAAAATTTTAATGCTTCTAAAACGAAGCTGCTATCTATTCATCACCACAGACAATCGCTCCTGCCCGCTATTAGCATGGATCAGTCTAGTCTACCTGAAAGTAAAACACTGCGCCTCATCGGGTTAACTCTCACAACAGATCTCAAGTGAAATGACTATATAGAGTCCATAGCTAAATCCGCTGCTAAGAAGGTCGGTTCTCTATGCAGGGCCTGAAATTTTTCCCGTCTGAAACAATCCTGCACATATATAATTCTACCACCCACCCGTGCATTGAATACTGCTGCCATATCTGGCCGGATGCCCCTGCTATCCACCTAGGGCTCCTTGACAAAATCCAACGGAGAATCTGTAATGTGATCGATCCCAACTTGGCAGCTCGGATACAGTCACTTTCTTACCGGCGCAATGTGGCTTCCCTGTGTCTCTTCTACAAATACTTTCATGGCTTCTGCTCAGATGAACTTAACTCACTGGTACCCCCTATACATGAATTTGCTCGAGCCGCAAGATTAACAACTAGGTTCCACCCTTTTACAGTGAAACCAATAAATTGTGAACGCAAATTCTACTCCGTCAGCTTCTTCTCTCGCACTTTCCGCCTGTGCAAATTCCCTTCCGTTTACTTGCTTCCCCAACAGCTACAATCTCCAAGAATTCAAATGTAAAGTCAATAGTCATCGACTATTTCACTGACTTGCTTCCTCTCTCTCTCTCTCTCTCTCTCTCTCTCTCTCTCTCTCTCTCGTGCTTCTCTCTTTGTCCACTCCACTCTCAGCCGTATTTTCAACCTTCTCCTACCCTCTTCCTGACATCCCCTGTAACCTTTTACTCTTTCTCATAACTTACCTCCTATGTAAGCCCCTGCTCAACAGTAGCAGTAAAACGCTTTGCTTGGGGCGACACGATTATATATATATATAAAAATTAAAAAAAAAAGGATTATATTCAGTATACTATGGTTATTTCATATTGTTGTATCCCGGGAGGGGATAAACAGAGAAAGAATAGTGCAAGAAATAACTCTTAACACTGAATATATATAAATAGAGATTTATTGTACCTCAGTACAATAAACCAAATACAAGTACACTAGCGAACAGTTAACACGAATAACAATTAAGAAGGCAATGTCTCTGTGTAGGACGTAGGCGTCCGTCTTGAGAAGAAGGCTTCCGTCTAGTGACGTCTAACTCTCGTCTAAGGCCGATGGCTCTCGACTTCTCTCGTATAATGACGAATAATCTCGATCACTCCCGTGTAATGACAAATAATCTCGTATAGTCACGAACACATTCGATCACTCTGTAGTTTGTTCCCGTCTAGGTCTTTTATAGCCCGGGCCATACCCATTCCTGGGTAGGACAGGATATTTCACTACAACACTATTATTATTATTTTGTCATTTTCATCATAACTCGATTTCTGCTATGTTCACACTACCTACGAAGTCTGCGGGAAGACCTAAGGCAGGTCGTGGTGTGTTGTTATGGCTCCATTACATGTTTTTTCTATCTCCCCTAACATCCCTACCGTTACATAGATAAAGTTTTCCTTAGTGTGTGGGCTGTACTTAACAAGACAATTTTTTTGCATATCTCTTAAGCTGGGATTTCCAGGGATTCTTTCAATGTGTTGTTTTGTTCCATTTTTTATCATTCCAAGTGCACCTACTATCACTGGCACAACTCTTGTTTTCAATTTCAACATTTTTTCTATTTCAGTTTCTAGGTCTTTATATTTTTATAGTTTTTCAAATTCCTTGGTTGCTACTTTACAATCCGCTGAACAAGCCATGTCAGTTAACAGGCAAACTGTTTTTTTTAGTTTTAGTTTTAAATTGTTTTATTTTATTTTATTTTTTGTGTTATTTTGTTATTGAAAATAATGTCCGGCTTATTTGCTCCATTTTTTTTTTCTGTCTGTGATGGTGTAATCTCATAGAATGGAAACATCTTCTACTTCTGTAACCGGTGCTTGGTGATGTGCATACCAGCGTTTGTTTACGTATTTTTCAAAGTGATTACACATTGTCTAGTGATAAATATTTCCCCACTGTATCGTGACGATTTTTATATTCATTTGGTGCAAGTACAAAACATCCTGAGTTTAGATGGTCTATTGTTTCCTGGTATTTGTCACAGAACCTGCATTTTGGATCCACATTATTATGGATGGCATTTGCCTGAATGTTCCTAGTGAAAAGATTTTGGTCTTGCGCTCTCAAGAATAAAGCCCTCAGTTTCAGACTTTAATCCAGATATTCGTAATTATCAATGAGTATTAATTTTATCAACATTGGGTTTATTAGCACGTTCTGGATATTGGCCACGCAGAGGATTATCTTGCTAGAGTTGTTTAATCTTTTCAAGAGCTTTATCCTTGGCTTTCTTTTTTGAACAGGTGAATCATGGGTTCTGTTTTGGTTTTCTACAGAATTTACTAAATGTAAATCTTATCTGTATTTACTGCCTTCTTTCATTATTGAATTTCTTTCTGTTTTCATGTTGTTTGACTAATTGTATCATCCAGTCTTTGCTGTTTCTTTGTATGTTAGTAAGCCAATAGTTGTTGTCTTGTATGACAATTCCAGCTGAATAAGACCTCTTCCACCTTCTTTACGGGGTATGTTAGACGGTCTACATTAGCTTTTGGATGATGCATCTTATGTT
The DNA here is from genome assembly GCA_037127315.1 of Ascarosepion bandense. Lineage (NCBI taxonomy): Eukaryota > Metazoa > Mollusca > Cephalopoda > Sepiida > Sepiidae > Ascarosepion > Ascarosepion bandense. The sequence goes on along the minus strand of JBBBDQ010001385.1, from coordinate 626,071 downwards.
TAGAAAGGAGCTTTCTTTTCTTAGAATCCATTCGTCTGGTGTCGTTTAGAGTCCAGTTCAAGATGTTGAAGCTATATTGGACCACTGGGATGGCAAGTTTATTAATGGCCATAATCCTGTTCTAAAAATTCAATTCAATTTTTAATATCAGTCGTAGCCTTCTATAGTACTCTTTAAGCACTATGCCTTTCATTTTCTTTTCAAGTGAATTCTTTCACTCTCATTTACACCTAGGTACTTATAAGCTTGTTCTTGCTCTAAATCTTTTATTATTATTATTATTATTATTATTATTATTATTATTATTATTATTATTATTATGTTGTTGTTGTCATTTTTCATCATATTTCGATTTCTGCTATGGACGCACTACCTACAAAGTCTGCGGGAAGATCTAAGGCAGGTCGTGGTGTGTCGTTATGGCTCCATTTCATGTTTTTTCTATCTCCCCTATCATCCCTATTATTATTATTGTTATTGTTGTTATTTCCTTTGATAGCCGTTGTTTACTCATTTGTTTTCGACTCCCAGCTAGAAAACTAAATTCAGGAATGGCATCATGGCATTTATATTGAACATTTTTAGTCAAAAAATAAATAAAACAACGTAAGAAGTAAAAACCCATTGTAAGCTTCACTCGTGAGAACATTTTTTTAAATCCATGAGCTACCACGGATCTTTTCTATGAGACTTTCAGAACCTTTTCCATTCAAACCAACGGCTCCAACCACGACGGCTCCAACCACGACGGCTCCAACCACAACGGCTCCAACCACAACGGCTCCAACCACGACGGCTCCACAATATAAATTGTTGATGTCTTCATGTGCCACATTTTTTAGGTTTCTAAGTTTATATCCTTTGCTTGTCTTGTGATGAAGCACGGTTGTAATGCTAATCAACGCGTCAAATTGAACGAAATGCCACTAGTTTGAAGGCATGAAACTGAAAAGATCTTAATATGATGGTCATCTAGATTATGTTGGAACTTTTTATTAATAGGCTTGTTACTAAGATGAATTAATCAAGCAGCTTAATATGAATCTCATGGAACTCTCCTGTCATTCTGCCATTTTCACACGTAACTATTACGAAATCTTACAGGAAGATACGAAATGGTATTAACTGACATCTTTTTCTAAATTTATTTGTTTGAACATCATAAAAAAAACAGACTATCCGCTCAAATACGAGTGTCCATTAAAAATAATGTTCAAACAAATAACATTAAATAAATATGTCGCTTAAATACCATTTTGTAACTTTCCGTATGATTTCGTAATATTGTCTTTGTTTACGTTTGTTAACATTAGGATACAAAGCAAGGCAGATATGAATGTTCGAAGAAATCAGAAATTTGTGTATTTCGATCTTGTTAAACCACAAAATCTTTTTTGGTCAAATGGGATAATACGTCAGATCTAATGGCTGCTTCACCTGTTTCATGGGAGTCGCAGGTTTGAAATCTAGCGGAAGATAGATATTTTCCTAACAAAATTTCTCGAATATTAAAGCCGGTGGACATATATAAATGTATTCTTGTTGTACAGCCGAGATCGATACGATACACAGCGAAAGTGTGCTCAAAGTATCATTCAGCACAATATTCGGGGCTAAACGGTTATGCAAAGAAAAGTACAAAAGTTACAATAATAGAAAAGACAGCACTTACAACGCAGAAAGGAGAGGTTTAGATCACAATAGGCACTAAAATAATAAGTCCGAATATTATTTAACTAGCAGTATAGCCCGGCGTTGTTCGGGTGTAATGAAAGCTTTAAAACTAATCCTTGGTCCTGGAGCTCAGACTCTTTGGACATTGGCACGAAAGACTAAAAAAACAATAGTTGTTTCCAGTTAAAGCGAAACTGTAGACTGAAAGAAAAATGAATGGATTTAAGTCAAATTTTAATTCCCTGGTATCGATATCAAATTTTCTGCACTATTGTAAGAACTGCAACCTTGAAACTTCTGAATATCGTTTCTTATGCCTTTATCTATGAGTGTATCAAATTTGATTAAAATCGGACCACTCCTTCTATAACCCGATTTTTTCGATTATCAGTTTTCGATATTGATCGGGGGTACCTCGACACAAAACCTAGCTAAGAACACTCGCAGATGCTTATAGTACAACTATGTCAATTTTCAAGAAAATCGGTTCAGCCGTTTCGAAATCTATAGGTAACGGATACACACACACAGACACACAGACAAAGTTCCATTTATAAATAAGTTTAGATGACACTCGAATATTACACCTTGAATGCTACTATTCATTACTTAAATAGATGATTTCAGCTCATAGACCATTCTATCATTGAGAGTGCTGCAGAAGTGTCAGCCACTCTACAACAACTGTTTAATTATAGAAAAACAGACTATCTACTCGAATACGAGTAGCCATTAATAATTAATTCATTATTAAACTTAAACAAATACGTAACTATCCTTATCGGTGAAAATTATTCTCTTCTTAAATGTTGTATTATTATTAATAATTTTACTGGCGTTGTTGCTCTTGTTTTTGCATTTTCTTTCTGTCGAACGAGTTTTCTTTAAGTATCAAGCAGAGACGTAAGGAGACAATATTTTGTACAAGAACATTCAAGCGTATGAATGAGGTGCATTAAAATCGGAAAATAAGGTGTAACTGTGGTCATTGCATGGACAGAAATCTTTGCAAGAATTGAAAAGTAGTTGTAAGTCGCATAAGTTCTGTGCTAACAGTTTCTACTTCTCACTTGTTGTTATGGGGAAGCACACCTATTCCTCAGATAATGGACTCTCCCTCCTGTATTAATAAGAGTTAACAGGAAGTTCTTAGGAGTTCTTGGGCAGTTCGTAAGAGTTCGTTAGAGTTCAGTAGAACTACTAGGCAGTTGATATTAGTCAGCAGTAAGCCGAATACTAAGGAGTAAGCTTTCAGTAGAGGATTACCAAGTTCCTAACATTTTGGGTGCGTTAAGGCGATTAGCAACCGACATAGCACGATTATAACCTTCAATGAGAAAACTACTCCACAACACTTGTGGAACTCTCTTCCTACTTTTGGCTTTTCAGTCAACTAGGATCTTCACAAATTTAAATGCAACATCAATCGCTATCGTCTGCCTCCTTGAATCCTGTTTCCTTTATTACCAGTGCAGCTGTAACTAAGTTTCAGTGTATTTTTGAACTAGATTAAGGAATTTATTGCCTAACTTGGTACTAACCATTTGGTTAAATGGTGGTGTGTGCCAAATTAATTTTCTATTTCAAGTATGTTAGGTATTATGATTAATTTGTTTATGATATTTAATATCCTTGCAATTATAGACACTGTTTTTTAGGGTTGTATTTCAAGTATGTTAGGTATTATAATTAATTTGTTTACGATATTTAATATCCTTGCAATTATAGACACTGTTTTTTATGGTTGTATTATATTATGGCTATGCTGACAGAAAATGTCTTCAGTGGCGGAATTATTCTGAATTCTGTGTTCAACTTAAGGTGGTATATGATTAGTAATAAATGGTGGGTGGCTTGATATAGAATGTATGTAGATATATGGTGACTAAGTGCTATTAACTAAGTCAAGTCTAACAGCTAGAAAGTCAACCTTTTGAGATTGGTATCACAAAGAATTGATGGAGATGCTTAATAATAAATGGTTGGTGGCTTGATTTAGGATGTATGTAGATATATGGTGACTAAGTACTATTAACTAAGTCAAGTGTAACGTCTAGAAAGTCAACCTTTTGAGATTGGTATCACAAAGAATTGATGGAGATGCTTAATAATAGATGGTTGGTGGCTTGATTTAGGTTGTATGTAGATATATGGTGACTAAGTACTATTAACTACGTCAAGTGTAACGTCTAGAAAGTCAACCTTTTGAGATTGGTATCACAAAGAATTGATAAAGAAGCTTAATAATAGATGGTTGGTGGCTTGATTTAGGTTGTATGTAGATATATGGTGACTAAGTACTATTAACTAAGTCAAGTCTAACAGCTAGAAAGTCAACCTTTTGAGATTGGTATCACAAAGAATTGATAAAGAAGCTTAATAATAGATGGTTGGTGGCTTGATTTAGGTTGTATGTAGATATATGGTGACTAAGTACTATTAACTAAGTCAAGTCTAACAGCTAGAAAGTCAACCTTTTGAGATTGGTATCACAAAGAATTGATAAAGAAGCTTAATAATAGATGGTTGGTGGCTTGATTTAGGTTGTATGTAGATATATGGTGACTAAGTACTATTAACTAAGTCAAGTCTAACAGCTAGAAAGTCAACCTTTTGAGATTGGTATCACAAAGAATTGATAAAGAAGCTTAATAATAGATGGTTGGTGGCTTGATTTAGGTTGTATGTAGATATATGGTGACTAAGTACTATTAACTAAGTCAAGTCTAACAGCTAGAAAGTCAACCTTTTGAGATTGGTATCACAAATAATTGATGGAGATGCTTAATAATAGATGGTTGGTGGCTTGATTTAGGATGTATGTAGATATATAGTGACTAAGTACTATTAACTACGTCAAGTGTAACGTCTAGAAAGTCAACCTTTTGAGATTGGTATCACAAAGAATTGATAAAGAAGCTTAATAATAGATGGTTGGTGGCTTGATTTAGGATGTATGTAGATATATGGTGACTAAGTACTATTAACTAAGTCAAGTCTAACAGCTAGAAAGTCAACCTTTTGAGATTGGTATCACAAAGAATTGATGGAGATGCTTAATAATAGATGGTTGGTGGCTTGATTTAGGATGTATGTAGATATATGGTGACTAAGTACTATTAACTAAGTCAAGTCTAACAGCTAGAAAGTCAACCTTTTGAGATTGGTATCACAAAGAATTCTATGTATGTATTTACGGATTCTATCTACTTTTGAGTTGGTAGAATTATGGATAATGATGAGACAATAATTTCTATACAATCCAATATCTTTTATATCTATATCATGATAAGCAGTGAGGTTGCACAAAATAAAAAGACCTACAAGATTTTTTAACGATATCAAAATAGTTTCCAAGACAAAAGACATGAACTCAAAATTGTTGAAAATTGAAAAGGTTAATTAAATCCATGAACTTTTTGGAAGATGTACTCCAAATACATCCATTCCAAATTATAACAATCCTATCACAATTTAAACAATATTCATTTATTACATATATATATATATATATATATATATATATATAATCCACCACAGTAGTGACTGAATATTTGTCTATATTTCTGAGATTAGGTAGTATTTACAGTATTATATTATTCAGAATATTGTCCTCATCTTTGTTGCCATTTGTACAACGTTCCGGCCGTTGTACGCTCCGACCTTCTTCTAATGCTAGGAATTTCCAACAGAACCCTTTATTGCAATCACTGGGGTAAATGAACTTCATTCCTCGCGCAGTGAAGTTTAAAAGTAACGTTGAAGTCAAAAGTGCTGTGAGCGATTGGCTGAAACATCAATCCAAAGATTTTTACGCTGAGGAAATACAGAAGCTTGTGCACAGATGGGAAAAGTGTATGACAATGATGGGAGACTACTTTGAAAAAAAATGCACTTATGACTTCAACGTCACTTTTAAACTTCTTTAAACAATTTAGCCCACTTTTTTCTTTTTTTTTTTTAATCATTCCACCCCAAGCAAGGCATTCCACTGCCACTATTGCGCTTGGGGCTACATAGGGGAAGGTAAATAGAAAGAGTGGTTAGATATAGGAAATGTCAGAAGGGGGGTGATAGGTAGTTGGGAGAATGGGAAGAGTGTTTGAAAGAATGGAAGCGAGTTATTGTGTTAGAAGGTGTCTATTGACCTTACATTTAAACTCCTGGAGATTGTAGCCGTCGGGGAAGCAGTCATGTGAAAGGGAATTCCAGAGTCGGGAAGTACGAGAAAAGAAACTGTTGGAGTAGAAGTTGCGGTTGCATTTTATCGGTTTCACTGTAAAAGGGTGGGATCTAGTTGCTAATCTAGTATCTCGTGCAAATTCGAACCTATGGGGCACCAGTGATCTAAGTTCATCGGAGCACAAGCCATGGAAGTATTTATAGAAGAGACACAGTGAAGCCACGTCGCGCCGGTGAGAGAGTGACTGCAGGCGGTCTGCCAAGTCAGTATCGATCATATTACAGACCCTCCGCTGTACCTTGTCGAGAAGCCCAAGGAGAATAGCAGGGGCACCCGACCAGATATGGCAACAGTATTCAATGTGCAGGATGAAACATGTGGCACCATACACAGTTGACATTCTCCTATGAATTTCAACTGGTTTGTCCCCTTCAGCAACCAAAAACTTGATAATTGACCTATGTTCAACCCTGGAGCATGCTTCTTGGTCAGCCATCTTTGTTAATCTCCAAAACTCTCAAAGTTTTTTTTTTCAATCTGCAAAAAGTTTTCTTTCAATCTGCTAGTATATATATATATATATATATTATTCAGATTTTCTGATATATTTACCGTGTAGATAGTTTGATGGTTTGCTGCCTATTCGATTTCATGCATGATCACTTTGTAAAATTAATCGTAACTTGCCTCATGCATAAAACATCAAATTGTTTTGCTAGAAACAGACAAATGCAACATAGAAGCGAATCTGGTTCAGGAAAATATATGCTGAGAATATAGACAGAACACATAATCAACGAAACAGTTTTAAGGCAAGTGGAAAGAAAAATGCCATTTATACTTCAAATTTAGCAGTATAGCCTGGCGTTGCTCAGGTGTAATGAAAGTTTTAAAACTAATCCATGGTCCTGGAGCTCAGACTCTTTGGACGTTGGCACGAAAGACTAAAAAGCAATAGTTGTTTCCAGTTAAAGCGAAACCGTAGACTGAAAGAAAAATGAATGGATGTAAGTAAAATTTTCATTTCCTGGTATCGATATCAAATAAGTTTTTTCGTCGTAAACTGAATTTTAAAGGCTAACTAAGTCCTCTGTATAAATAGTATCATGGCTGAGACTAAGAACTACAATTATACCTACTTAGAGCCAAACCCGAAGCAAAAACTAAAATAAAAGGTCTGAAAAAATACAGATCAACAGACACACACACAAACATTTTGCTTTATATATATATATATATATATATATATATATTGATTTTCTGCACTATTATAAGAACTGCAACCTTGAAATTTCTGAATATCGTTTCTTATGTATTTCTCCATGAGTGTATGAAATTTGATTAAAATCGGACCACTCCTTCTATAATCTGATTTTTTCGATTATCGATTTTCGATATTCATCGGGGGGTACCTCCACACAAAACCTAGCTAAGAACACTCGCAGACGCTTATAGCACAACTGTATAAATTTTCAAGAAAATTGGTTCAGCCATTTCGGAGTCTATAGGTAACGGGGACACACACACACTCACATACACATACACACACACACACAGACAAAGTTCCATTTATAAATAAGTTTAGATTTAGCAAACATAAGGGGGAAAAGTCTTGAAAAAAATTTCTTTCCACACATAATCTGTCGATTCCTTTTCTTAAACGCAAGGAGTTATCCCCAGCCAGCAACTAAGAATAATGTACTAGAAGAATGGTTCAATTCAGTCCAGTAAATCATGTTTCTATAACGGCTATTTTAAGAAAATAGAAACAATAGGGACACTTATTCTTAACATGTGTGTTGTGGTGTAATGGATATCGGTTCGGAATGAGAAATCAGAGAACCGAGTTCGATATTCAAATTGAATTCGTTGCATTCACTTAACCATTGAGAAATGTATTAATCCATCTCTTCTATCTCCAGCCATGGGTTAAATAGCATAACAGGTTGCGTTCTACAGCCTTGGTTGGGTTGGAAACCAGTCTATGACGGAAAGAAATGGCAACCTAGTGCGGGGAAAAAAATCAGTCGTAGATTAAAAAAGACATGATCACCCAAGCGTGTATCACGTGTGTCACTTAAAGTGTGCGGGTTATATTGCTATCTATAGCGATATAAAAATCCGTTTGCTTTTGGCTGGGATTTATACCCAAGCCCCAAGGGCCATTCCCCCAGGCTTTACCTCCCCCTCGGGAGAGGGCTGGGTTTATTGTCCAATGTTTGAAGCGCCCCCAAAAGGGGAAGTGCCGAAAAAGTTTGGGGATTTTTCCACTGTACTACGGATAAACCAACCTTAAAAACTGACCTTTGTAATATCTGTTGTGTGGTGGGAGCACCGGTAAATACCTATATTGCTGTCTACCAGTCGGCCACTAGCAGTGGTTATCTACTTCAGGCAACTGGCGGGTGTTGTATTTTGTTGATGTTGTAAAGATTACTATTTCAGTTTTCAACCTCAATTTTGGTTATTTCTCATTCAGTAACTTTTTTAGATAACAACATTTTGTCGACGAGAAATTTGGACAAACTCAATAAACGTTCATGAAACAACATTCTACGAATGAATATATCGACACAACTCACGAAAAAAACGTTCATCAATACAAAATTTTGCGAACAATGGTTTTGAAAAACTCACGTAAAGATTTCTCCAAGATTACATAGGCGAAGAAAGAAGATCAAGATATTACCAAAACTGCAAAGCATTTTTGATTACAAGGATTTTCTAAGTGTTACCTGGATATTTACCAAGTTGTTCGAAATATAATAATTCAGAAAAATACAGGATATTATTCCAACTATAACGAACTAGAAATGTAACAAAATGTACCTGAAATCGAAAACTGTATCTTTTAATTTGCAAAAATTATGTATTGTTAAGAGGGTTTCTCGGTGTTAAGGTGTTACGTTGGTAGTTAATTAATAGGAAAATTATGAAGTGTTTTTGAAAGACAGTTATATATATATATATATATATATATATATATATGTTTTAATATTTACAGTAAAGATGTTTTAAATTCCTCCATTTTTCACTTTGACGTGAAGTCACTTTTCACAAACTATATATATATATATATATATACTTTGTGAAAACTTTTCACGAAGTATATATATATATATATATACTTTGTGAAAAGTTACTTCACGTAAAAATGAAAAATGGAGGAATTTAAAACATCTTTACTAGAAATATTAAAACAACAACAGGCACAGCAAAAACGTCACAAACAAAGACTTGAAAAATTCGAAGAATTGTTTATAGAACAAAAACGGAAAATGTTAACGAGTAACATGAACGAATATTTAGGTGCTTTTTAACTGGACACTATCGTAAATGCGATGGTGGAATCTAAATATATGTTAGAAGAGGTAACATTTTCGTCGTATCTATGTAGATACAAAGAATTTTGCAAAAGGGACTGTGCAAATTGGTCCGACTATACAAAGGTCAGAGTTATGTTAACACAACTAGGGGAAGTCGAACACACAAAGTTCGTAAATTACATATTACAGAAGAAAACTAGTAACCTAAAGTTTAAAGAAACGGTTACTTTGCTTTCTGAAGAGTTCAGTCCAAAGACGTCATTGTTTCATAAGAGATGAAAATGCATGAACTTGGTAAAAAATGAAGATGAAGATTTTACATCGTTCGCTAGCGTTGTGAACGATAAGTGTTGGGGGGGGGTCAAACTGGCAGAATTAAGGCCTGACAATTTTACATGACGACAGAGCTGTACGATATTACAACCACCTGTAAATTTGATTATTTTTTTTTTTACTTTTGTCTCTGTATTCTAATTGATTAGTATATAAAGTTTCCTATTTTTTATAAACATTTGGAAATAATTTAATATTTAAAGATTTTAATGGGGTGCTCTGTTTCTCATACAACGTTATAGTAAATCGATCCTCCATTTTGGAAACACTCGCTTCGAGTTGTTGCCCTTTTTTTTCTTTTCAAAAACTTGTAGGAAATTAATGAAAAAAACTGTTCTGGAAATATTATTTTATTCAATTTATTTATTTTTTTTTTTAGAATAGGAATTATTATAAATATTGTCTGTCAGATTTGTTTTTTGTTTTTAATGTTATACATGTCATATTTTTCATTCCAATGTTTTTTTACAACAGGAATTATTTTAAAGTAACTTTGTCCAAAACTTTTTTTAATGTTTTAAATAACTTATTTTTCATTGATATGAAGTAGGGATAATTAAAGATTTTCCATGGGTTTGTCCATCTTCAAATTGTAAACTTCTCTATACATGGTCTCAGTGACATCATAGCGACCTCAATGCGAGTGTTTCCAAAATGGAGGATCGATTTACTATAAGATTGTATGAGAAACAGAGCACTCTCTAAAAATCTTAAATAATGAATTTTTTCCATTTATTTTTTTTTATTTTTTTTTTTTACAATCAGAAAATTTAGGGCCAAATCAAATATTGCACTGAAAAAAGTTAAAAAAAAACTAGATAATCAACAAATTTACAGGTGGTGGTAATGTCGTACAGGTCGTACAGGTTCACGGTTTGGTGCCGACAAAGGACGCTGAAATCAGGAGAAGGATTTTAAATAGTCTTGAAAACGAGCCCAATTTGACGTTACAAAACCTAGTAGAAGTTTTTCATGAGTTAATAAATGTTCGACAAGACGCTAAGGATATCGAAGTAAGCGGTGTGTTACACGTTAAAAATGTACACTAAAACATAAAGTGAAGAAGAAAGACATTGCTCGAAACCCCAGTTACGCATGTGGATAACTAAATTTTTATAATGACTATCCATACAAAAATATGCTGATCGGATTGAATGGAGTTGCATCATTCATTGATGACATCATTCATTGATGACATCATCGTTGCAGCTGTATCAGAAGATGAACTTTTTCAGCGTTTATTTTCTGTTTCATCTGAATCCAACAATACGGATTTCGTGTTAAAGCTGAAAAATGTGAATTTTTCCGGGTCAAAATCAAATACATTGTCAATAAAGAAATATGCCGGCACTAACAAATGTAAAAAAAACATTACGTTCTTTCCTTAGCTTGATTAGCTACTATAGTGTTTTTTCATCAAACTTCATAAAGATTGTGCAACTCTCAATAATCTTTCGAAAAAAATCATGGGACTGGTCTGATTAATGTCTGTCAGCTTTCTCAAAAGTAGTCCTTTCTTCAAATATTTTGCTGACACACGACAACTCATCCATAGTCATCGTAGTCTCAGATGCGTCTAATGATGGTGTTGGAGTTGTCATGTCTCATATTTTCCTGATGACAGCCAAAAGGCAATTTTCCTGCATCTAGATCACTGACATCTGCAGAATTCAATTATAGCCGATTTGAAAAGGATGCCTTAGCTATAGTCTCTGCCATTAAATGTTTCACAAAATGCCGTAAGGGCGCCATTTTACTTTGATCACGGACCACAGGCCACTTTTTGGTATTTTTTGGATCCAGAAAAGGTATTTCTGTGTATGCAGCAAACCGTCTGCAAGGATTGTCGACTATACTATTGGACTATAACTTTACTATAAAGTATAACAGAACCGATACAACAGGTCATGCTGATGCACTATCTAAGCTTATGACAATACAAAATAAAGTAGCAGATGATTCTGCCATTGCAGCAGTATCCTTGGAGCCAGAAATCACTTCAGTATTTGCATCTACAGTAGGAGCATCACCAGTCACTTCTACAATGATCCGTGAATCCACAACTTCCGATCCAGTTCTACAAAAATGATGCACTTTCATGGCACAAAATGGCCAAAAGTGTGCACAGACAAAAGAATTCAACCTTTCTTTCAACGTCGAGCTTCATTGTCAGAAGTTAATGACTGTCTTTTTTTTTCTGTTTTTTTTTTTTTGTTTTTTTGCTGTGTGCGTGATTCTCCCTTTCTTATTACAGGACAGAATGATCAAGCAGTTTCTATTTGCAGGTATTAGCAGTATGAAGGCCCTGGCATGGAGCTATGCCTATTGACCTAACTTGGATAAGCGTTTGGAGGAATTGGCCTGCACTACCTTGCTACAGGTGAATTAGATTTGAAAAAAAAAAACTACAGGTAATTCTGAACTGAACCCTGTAAACAATCTAAGGGAGGCAGAATTGTTCTTGTTCCCCTACCTATGTCAAGGGATATTTTGTCTCATTTTTATTTAGGACTGCTCAGTTATTCCTCACCCATCTCCACTGAGTGCAAATACACACTGTGCCACCAAAATCACAAAGCAATGCTTTTTTACTCAATAGGCCATTTATCCCTGTAGGTTACCCAGACCTTCCCCTATGTAGCCCCATGCGCAATAGTGGCAGTGGAATGCCTTGCTTGGGGTGAAATGATTAAAAAAAAATAAACAAACAAACATGTTCCAACTGTCCTCTGGTAGCAAAATCTCGCAGGAAAACTACACTGAGCTCTTGGCCTATCCCTGAATCCCCCTGGTCACACCTTCATATCGATTTCGCTGGACCTATCAACGGACAGTATTATTTTATACTTGTTGATGCTTACAGCAAATGGCCGGAAATTTTTCAAACAAGTTGCATCACTGCAGATGAAACATTTCTAAACTTGAAACAGATTTTCAGTCGTTTTGAAATCACACAGATATTATTTTTTTGATAATGTCACAGCATTCAGTTCAGCTACAATTTCAAATTTCTGTGCACTTAATGGCATTCAACATATTAGAACACCACCTTCTCATCAACAATCAAATGGACAAGTGGTGCGCTTTGTAAATACTTTTAAGAGTGCACTCATAAGAAAACATAGCCGGGTGGGGACCACACAAGAAATATCTAAACTTATTTATAAATGGAACTTTGTCTGTGTGTGTGTGTGTCTGTGTGTGTGTGTGTGTGTATCCGTTACCTATAGACTCCGAAACGGCTGAACCGATTTTCTTGAAAATTTACACAGTTGTACTATAATCGTCTGCGAGTGTTCTTAGCTAGGTTTTGTGTCGAGGTATCCCCGATAAATATCGAAAATTGATAATCGAAAAAATCGGGTTATAGAAGGAGTGGTCCGATTTTAATCAAATTTCATACACTCATAGACAAAGACATAAGAAACAATATTCAGAAGTTTCAAGATTGCAGTCATAACAATAGTGCAGAAAATCGATAATATATATATATATATATATATATATATATATATAAGGCAAGATTTTGTGTGTGTCTGTTTATCTGTCTGTATGTCCTTTATAGAAATCCACAATTTTTATCTGATTCTTACCAAACTTCACACAAATATTCTTTAGGCTGAGTCTGAGCTCCAGGCCCATGGATTAGTTTTAAAGCTTTCATTACACCCGAGCAACGCCGGGCTATACTGCTAGTTAGAAGTATTTCTCAGTAGTTACAGAGATACACCAAATCCCAACACATCTAATGGTAACTAACCAGCAGAACTGATGAATCGTAAAGTTCGTTTGCAAATGATCATCCTTCTCCAAGACATTACCAAAAGTGGAACATGGTGATGGAGAAACAATTTAACCGACATCATGTGGCAGTGAAATAGACATATGTACCAGGACAATCCGTACTTGCTAAAGACTACCGAAAAGAAAAATAAATTCAAGGACGCATTCTACGTCATTATAGAAATGTCTCGGAACGAGAAATCGGGGAGCCGAGTTCGAATTCCAGCCGAATTCATTGCATTCACTTCCTCGCAAATACCCTTGGAAAAGATATTAATCCGTCTCTTTCCTCTGTTTTTACAATTAAAATAATACTTGAATATAAGTCCAACGGAGGTTAAATGGTTCATGACAAATAATGATGAGCTGAAATAGATTAAAGGCTTAGGAGTGTGGAAGCGTCTTGAAGATAAGGAATGTTCGTTTAGAAGTTGCTGTTTCTCAGGTCAATAAGTACTTTTGAGGAATGTCTTTGAAAAGGTCGATAAGTACTTTTGAGACAGGGAAGGAAAGAGGTCAGCATAGTAGCCGCTCGACTTAGGTCAAGGGAGAAACTAATCTGCTCGTCCGTATCCTCCGGTCTCTGCCGGGTCTGTCTGTCTGTCTGGGTGCCTTTTGTCTCGGCTTTTTATATCTGCCTTCTGGATCAGAAGCTCGTTTGGAATTTCATACTTGAATTTGATTCTGGGCTTCCCATTGGCTGGTAAATAAAATAAATGGAAATTTGATATTTGATTAATTTTTATTTTTCAACCGGAACATCTGCGCGAACTCGGATGCGCACGACGAGTTTTATTCATTTTATTCTTTTAGTTGGTATAGAGCCAACATCCGGTCTCGCTTTTGCTCGGTTGGTATCACCACAACTACAGTTTAAGTTCGGTATACAAACCAGTTACAATTCTCACACCTTCCAGAAACCAAATCAAACTTTACCTTACCGCTAGATATCCTATTGGAAATCTTCAAACTGCCTCTACAATGTATCCAAAATATACCAAAGGATAATCTTAGAACTCCGCCAAAACGTGTCTTTAGGAAATCATATAAACTTCGGAGAAATCACTATCAACTGCAAATAAATTCCTGAAATAAGTCACACGAACAAAAGGCTAAAAAGAAGAGGTATTAAGGGAGACAACTCTTCCCTAACGACTCATTGACTCTTCACAAAAGAAAGGGGTAAGGAAGAACAATAACATGGCTGCTGGACAATACACGACGTATAGACAGTAATTTGTTATCCCACCCAATCCTGCTGTATCCTGGTCGGTGAGAATAATAAAAAAAAACGAATATTTCTGTTTTTCAAAATATATGTAACTGTGTTTGTTATATTTTATTGTTCCTGATATTTGGGGTTACAACAACTGCGAAAGAAAAGTACATAAGAAAACTCACTGTAAGACAAAAATAAAAACAACGTGTGAATAATTACTTTAAAGTTACTAACGTAAATGAATCTACCGGTCGGAATAAAAGGAAATTTGTGCAGGTGAAAATCATTAACAAAATTTGTGCTTGATTTTATGAAATTTCATACACTCATATATGAAAGAAAGTTTACCTTACAAACGGATCACAGACCATTGCTAGCTATTTACGTCTCCAAAAAGGGCCTACCGACCCATACAGTTAATAGGTTACAATGAGGGAGAACCATCTTAGTAAATTACGATTTCAGGATAGAATTCTTATCATCAAGTAAATTGAGTCATGCGGGCACATTGTCCAGACTTATTCCCAAAAAAAAGTAAACCTTTGGAAGACACAGTCATTGCTTCTCTACAAGCGAAAATAGAGATAAAAAATGTACAATGAAACTTTAGAAAAAAAAGCGTTGGATGACAATTTTATTGTGAAAATGAAAAGAAAACTAAAAGAACGGAGTAAAACAGAATCCGAGATATATTCAGTTTGCAAATGACGTTCTCGTGTATAGCGAGGGAGTTGGTTGGTTGTTTTGTTTTTATGGCAAATCAACCTCGGCGGGTCATTTATTGCCAAGTAAACTTTATTTATTTTATTGCTGGTAATAGCTTTTTCTTTCAACAATTTATTGTTGTTTTTTTTATATAAGTTTTGTGTCTAGTAATACTTTTTCTTTTCGAGTATCAAGATTCATTGGGATTTGTTTTTAAAGGCAGGGTCCCCAAGTCTTGTTATTTAACCCATAACTGGAAGGAAGGGGCTGATTAATACTTTTTCCCAAGGGTACCAGTGCTTAAGTGAATGCAGGGTATTCAACTGGAATTCGAACTCGGCTCACCGATTTCTCTTTCCAAGCCGATATCCACTATACTACAACTCACTATCCGTCACTAAATGCTTACAGCACCTGGTATTCCCAAGCGGTCACCCATCTAAGTACTGACCAGGCTCAACTTTGCTTAACTTCGATGATCGAGCGAGAACCGGTGTATTTAACGTGATATGGCCGTAAGCCTAGCGAGGGAGTGGTGGTAACTTTATTAATACAGAAACGAATCCTTAAAGAATAACACAGGACATCCTTCTATATCCAGAATGAAAAGCTTAATGAGAACTTATGTGTACTGGCGTAGCATGGATAGAGACATCGAAAGTTTGGTAAAGTCTTGCAAAGGCTGTGCTTTGGCAGCTAAAGTTCTAATAAAGTTCTGTCCATGGCCAGAAACTGATCGTCCATTGTCACGTTTCCATATTGACTTTGCTGGTCCACTTAATGATTCATATTATTTGATCGTTGTAGACAGTGTTTTTTTTTTTCTTTCGAGTGGCCAGAGATATTGAGATGTTAGAAACCAACCACGTGAGCAGTAATTGGATTTCTGTTTACCGGGTTCGGGGTGCCATATTCGATTGTTTCGGTTAACGGAACCCAATAAACATCAAAATAATTTAAGGAATTTTGGAAAATATTTTTGGGAGAGCGCGTAACAATTGCCTCTTACCACCTTAGAAGCAACGGCCAAGCTGAGCGTTTTGTGGATACCTTTAAAAGAGCCCTAAAAAATCCAACGGTGAGTCCTCGGATGCAACATTGCAGGGATTTTTACAAGTGTATCGGATGTGCGCTGTGGTGAAGTGTATATCGACGCGGAAGGACAAATCTGAGAGTCGAGTTCGAATTCCAGTTAGATTCCTTGCATTCACTTACGCACAAATACCCTTGGGAAAAGTATTAATACGTCTCCGCCCTCCAGTTATGGGTTAAATAATAGAACAGTTTTATAGCCTTAGTCGACAACCAGTCTACCGTAGAAAGTAATGGCAACTTACTGCGGGATAATCTTCTGCTCGGTCAGTCATGTCTCTTTCGAGACATGATCACCCAAGCGTGTATCGCGTATGGCACTTAACCGACTGATTGAATATAATAGTTGAAGACATGATTAAGGCTTCTACTTGGCATAAAGTGGGGGATCAGTTTTATATCGTTATGAAGCAATAAACTGATCCCTTACTAATTACAACTTAATAATATAATACAACACTTCCCCCTCTACCCATGAGTCAAATAACAAGACAGATTGGGTTTTATAACCATGGCTGGCAACCAGTCTACTGTAGAAAGTAATGGCAACCTACTACGGGATAATCTTCTGCCCAGTCAGTCATGTCTCTCTCGAGACATGATCGCCCAAAGCGCATATCACGTATGGCACTTAACTGACTGACTAAATATAATAGTTGGAAACATGATTAAGGCTTCTACTGGGCATAAAGTGGAGGACCGGTTTTCTATTTTATGAAGTAATAAACTGATCCCCCATTAATTATACTTAATATAATAATGTAATCTCTATCTCTTCTTCCTCAAGCTATGGGTTAAACAACAGGACAGATTGTGTTCTCCAGCCTTGGCTGGCATCCAGTCTACCGCATGAAAGCAATGACAACCTACTGCGGGTTAATCTTCTGCCCAGTCAGTCATTTCTGTTTCGAGACATGATCGCCCAAAGCGTGTATCACTTATGACACTTAACTGACTGATCGGCTTACACTAGATAAAGTGCGCCTGCGGCCATGACATTGGCAGAAATTATGTTTGCACCGATAATAAAATCGGTCTTTGACCAGCTGATACCAAATAAAAAAAATCGAACAGAGCAGTCGGTACAGAAAACTGGAAATAATTTTCACCAAGTGGATGAAAAAGATTTTTTTACCGAATGTATCAGACGGGGAAAATATATTGGGAATCTGGAACTATCATCAAAGGAACCGGTAAGATGATATATTTAGTCAAAGGACCAGAAAAGGTACCGGAATCAAATAAAAGGTAGACACGTAACCGAAGAAAACGATATTCCAGTGAACGGTGAGCCTATGGAAGTTTTTCCGACACATTTGATGTGCCCATTTCTCGAAAAGCTCCTGAGACAAAAATCAGAAATAAGACAAAAAGAAGGGATACAGAGAGTATCGACATCAAACCGAAAAAGGAAAAGATATTGACTTGGTTGGTTAGTTGGTTGGTTGGTTGGTTGGTTCATTTAACCATCACTAGCAGTATAACCCGGCGTTGCTCGGGTGTAATGAAAGCTTTAAAATTAATTCATGGTCCTGGAGCTCAGACTCTTTGGACTTTGGCACGAAAGACTAAAAAGCAATAGTTGTTTCAGTTAAAGCGAGACCGTAGACTGAAAGAAAAATGAATGGATGGAAGTCAAATTTTCATTTCCTGATATCGATATCAAGTAAGTTTTTTTCGTCGTAAACTGAATTTTGAAGGCTGAATAAATCCTCTGAGTAAATGGTATCATGGCTGAGACTAAGAACTACAATTATACCTACTTTGAGCCAAACCCGAAGCAAAAACTAAAATAAAAGGGCTGAAGAAATACTGGCATACAGGCAGATAAACAGACACACACACAAACATCTTGCCTTTTATATATATATATTATCGATTTTCTGCACTATTGTAAGAACTGCAACATTGAAACTTCTGAATATCGTTTCCTATGTCTTTGTCTATGAGTGTATCAAATTTGATTAAAATCGGACCATTCCTTCTATAACCCGATTTTTTCGATTATCGATTTCGATATTTATCGGAGGTACCGCGACACAAAACCTAGCAAAGAACACTTGCAGACGCTTATAGTACAACTGTGTAAATTTTCAAGAAAATCGGTTCAGCCGTTTCGGAGTCTATAGGTAACGGACACACACAGAGACAAAGTTCCATTTATAAATAAGTTTAGATATTAACCTTCATTAGGTCATTTAATGCTGAAAATTGTTTTGATTTGTTTTATTTAGTTTATTTGTTTTGTAGTTTTTGTTTGTTTATATTTTTGGTGGGGGGAAGTTTTGTTGGTTCCATTTTTCATTCAATAAAGTTTTTTTGGTAAGGTTTTTCATTCACAAAAGTTTTATTGATAAATACTTTCATAAATTTTGACGCCGATTTGGGGGTCAACTATTTACTCATAGCTGGGACCCTAACAGGTGCTACCACTCCGGGTCAGGGTGGACCTGGGAACAGCAGTAATTAAGAGGTGGTTCCATGCTCCTCACAACCTCCCAATTAGAGGCTTTGCTGCTGGATGCAGTTTACCGTCATACTCAGGACCATTGACTCAGCAGAGTAAATCATGAAAGGTGGGTGTTATACACGTACCCGTGATCATTAATGGGTATCTCCCAATTTTCATAAATACGTTGGACTCTATTGTTGGTTGGTTGTTTTTATGGCATATCAACCTCGGCGAGTCATTTATTGCCAACTAAATTTTATTTATTTATTGCTGATAATACCTTTTTCTTTCAACAATTTATTGTTGTTTTATATATATATATATATATATATATATATATATATATATATATATATATAAGTTTTGTGTCTAGTAATACTTTTTCTTTTCAAGAAACAAGATTCATTGGGATTTTGTTTTTAAAGGCAGGGTCCCCAAGTCCTACCCTTTTATTTAACCCATAACTGAAGTGAAGGGACGGATTAATACCTTTTCCAAGGGTACCAATGCTTAAGTGAAAGCAGGGTTTTCAACTGGAATTCGAACTCGGCTCACCGATTTCTCTTTCCGAGCCGATATCCACTGCACCACAACGCACATCTGTCACTAAATGCTTACAGCACCTGGTATTCCCAAGCGGTCACCCATCTAAGTACTGACCAGGCTCAACTTTGCTTAACTTCAGTGATCGAGCGAGAACCGGTGTACTGAACGTGATATGGCCGTAAGCAAGACTCGATTGTAACGTAGTTATATTGCCGCCTAGCGATTAACTTCGCTCAGATGTAATTCCGCTGAAGGGTAGTGTTTCGTCTGGGGAATATTAGACATTTAATTTTAGCCCGAGATCACCCACATTAAAAGGCCTTGTACCACATTTTGTCTTAAGCGGAGGCAACTAAATACTTATATTGCTGTCTAGCGATTAACTTCGCTGATATGTAATTCTGACATTGTCGACTCTCTACCTTCGGGCGGAGAGTAACCCAATCGAGGCTTCGCCGAAAGGTAGAGCCTCGTCTGGGAAAGTAGACATTCAGTTTTTGCCATAGCTATATGGCTCGTATCACCCACATTAAAAAGGCCTTGTGCCACATTTTGTCTCAAGAGTGGAGGCAGGTAAATATCTATATTGCTGACAAGCAGTGGTTATCTACTTCATGCCAGTATCGTATTTTGTTAATGTTATAAAGATTATTATTTTATTTTCCAACCACCGCTTTAGTTATTTTTGATTCAGTAACCTTTAGAGTTGTTTTGAACGGCGACTCGTTTAGTTCTTTTTGCATTAATGCTGGTTTTCCCCAGGGCTCTTCTCAGTGGACCTACTTTTTTTCTAATTTTCATCAGCGATCTTCTTGAAAGCAGTCCTCAACGCGATATCTAAGCGGGTGGCACAACCATTTATTCCCGTTTCTTATGAGTAGGTATGAACGGTTCAAACGGTTCACTAATGTCAAATTGGCAGCTGGGCTTTAAAAAAAAAACAACTTACATTCAGTTGTTAACTCGGGCAAGGCATGGCTTGCTTTTATTTTTAACGCCTCTAAAACACAACTACTATCTATTAATCGCCTGAGAGAAGCTTTTTTGCCTTTCATCACCATGGTGAATGCTAACCTCCAAGATAGTGACTTTCTCGGACTAGTATGGAGATATATTGAAATTAAGATATATTGAATCAAATACTAGGTTTGCTTTAAGGAAAGTTGCTTTATACGTCGTACTATACAGCTTTTCTGTCCAGAAACTACATTACCGGCCATAATTATTAGGCTACCCCCAGTGTTTTTAAAAAATGATGTATTTCATACTATTCTTTTAGTATTTATTGCTAAGTGAATAATTGTAAATGAAAATAGAATTTTTTTGTTAATATTGCACAATAACATGTGCATCAAATATTGCACAATAACATGTGCATCAAATGCATTTATAAATATTTAATCATTACCTTTATTGCAGTTTCATCAATGAAAGAATGAAGAAAATTTAGGGTGATTCGGACGAGATCATCTTTGCTTCATTGCCTTGTAAAATTTTGCAAAATAATAATAACAAAAGAACCATTCTGTTTTCATTTGGCAATAAATACTAAAAATAATATGTAATACATTATTTCTTTAAAAAGAAAACTGGGGTGGCCTAATAATTATGACAGGTCAAAATGCCAAATACAGGTTGGAGATACTAGAATCAAGGAAGTACAAAAATTTAAATATCTAGGAAATGTTCTAACAGGAGATGGAAAGTGCGACACAGAGATCCGAAGGCGAATTGGCATGGCGAAGGACGCGTCCCAGAAGCTGAGTAAAGTACTAAGACACCGGAAAATTTCCCTAGAAACAAAGAAGAGAGCGTTAGATTGCTATGTAATGTCAGTTCTTCAATACAGCAGTAAATGCTGGACAATATTATCGAAGATGAGGAAAAAACTTGAAACAGCAGTAATGTGGTTTCACAGAAGGATGCTGCAGATATCATGGAACGAACATGTGAGCAATGATGAGGTTTTGGAAAGAATGGCATTGAAAAAAAAACTAATAGTGAGCATCAGGAAGAGACAACTGAAGTTCCTGGGACATGCAATGAGGAAGGAAAGAGGGCTTGGAGAACCTGATACTAACAGGCAAGATAGAAGAAAAAAGAGACAGAGGAAGGCATAACATATTTGAAGGGCCTGATCAGGTGGATGACGGAACGGGGGGTTTGCATAGAGTAACAGAAGAAAACATATTAAGAGCCACCAGGGATAGGGAGACGTGGAAAGCCATGATCGCCTACGTCCTGAAAGGATAGGGTACATAGAAGAAGAAGAAGTGTATCTTAACTTTTTACAAGTCTACCATTCATCCACACTTTGAATATTGCCGCCATATCTGGTCTCGAGCCTCTGCTATGTATTTCTAGATTCTTGATAAAATTAAAATAAAATCTACAATGTTATCGGCTATATCACTTTCAGACCATCGTAATGTAACTTCTCTGGAGCTTTTTTATAATTAATTTCATGGTATATGTTCTGATAAAATCTCTTCTGTGGTACGTAAACTCTATGAATTTAAGTGCATTATTAGATATTTTTTTAGTCATTTCACCCCAAGGCATTCCACTGCCACTATTGCGCAGGGGGTTACATAGGAGAAGGTGATGAGAAAGAGTGGTTAGATATAGGAAATGTCAGAAGGAGGGTGATAGACGGGTAAGGATGTAGATGGGAAGAGTGTTTGAGAGAATAGATGCGAGTTAGTGTGTTAGGAGGTGTCTATTGACCTTACATTTAAACTTGGAGCTGTCGGGGAAGCAGTCTTGTGGAAGGGAATTCCACAGTCGGGAAGTGCGAGAAAAGAAACTGTTGGAGTAGAAGTTGCGGTTGCATTTTATCGGTTTAACTGTAAAGGGGTGGGACCTAGTTGCTAATCTCGTGCAAATTCGTACCTAGGGGACACCAGTGACCTAAGTTCATCGGAGCAGAAGCCGTGAAAGTATTTATAGAAGAAGCACAGGGAGGCCACGTCACGCCGGTGAGAGAGTGACTGCAGGCGGTCTGCCAAGTCGGTATCGATCACATTACAGATTCTCCGTTGTATTTTGTCAAGAACCCCGAGGAGAATAGCAGGGGCACCCGGCCAGATGTGGCAGCAGTATTCAATATACATGTGCGTGGTAGTGCAGTGGATATCGACTCGGAACAACAAATCGGGGAGCCGAGTTCGAATTCCAGTTGAATTCACTTATGCACAAATACCCTTTCGAAAAGGTATTAATCCGTCTCTTCTCCCCAGTTATGGGTTAAATAACAGGATAGATTGGGTTCTATAGACTTGATCGGAAACCAGTCTACCGCAGAAAGTAATGGCAACTTTCTGCTGGAAAATCTTATGTCCAGTCAGTCATGTCACTTTCGAGACATGATCGCCCAAGTGTTTATCACGTATAGCACTTAACTGACTGACTGAATATAATTGTTGGAATCATGATGAAGGTTGTTACTGGTCATAAAGTGGGGAACCAGTTTTATATTGTTATGAAGTAGTAAACTGATCCCCACTAATTACTACGTAATAATATAATACATCTCTTCTACCTATAGCTATGAGTCAACAGGACAGATTGGGTTCTATAGCCTTGGTCGGTAACCTGTCTACCGCAGTTAGTAATGGCAACCTTCTGCGGGAAAAATTTTCTGCCTAGTCAGTCATGTCTCTTTCGAGACATGATCGTCGAAAGAGTGTATCACGTATGGCACTTCACTGACTGATTAGATTGGCGACTAGATCTCAACATTTTACAATCGAAATAGCTTGATGGAACCGCAAGTTCTATGCTAACAGTTTCTTCTATCGCACTTTTCCCTTGTGGAACTCTTTTCCGGATTATTGCTTTCAGTCAAGTTCAAGTAAAAAATTTAAATGCAATGACAATCGTTATCTCCTTTCCTCTTAAATTCTTTTCCTTAATGTTTTTATATTCTTTAAATTCAGTAATCCATTGATTGTTTGTAGATCTGTTGCCTTGCTTAAATTGAAATAATTTTTACTTACTGGCTAATGCATCATTTATAGTGTTCATTATTGCCTTGTTTATGACGTTTCAACCGTTATACGTTTCGGCCTTCTCCAGGTGCTAGGCGTTTTGGACCGAACCTTTTATTACGATCACTGGGGTATATCATTCTCATTTCACGTGCAATGCCACTTCCGAATGTCATATCTGTAAGTTATTTGTTCACCACTGCTGTAGTCAGGTATTGAACTCACAATTTTTGGGGTCAAGTTACTAGATCTAACCAACGTTTATATTTAATGGGCCATGTGTCCATGATGACATTAGTGTATGAATTTTTGGGACTTATAAGGTTAATGCCTCAGTAATCTTTTTTACTAGAGCTCATATTGCAATCTGTAAAGCTAATAATTTTCTCTAGCTCTCCATATTACTGGTTCCCATGTTGTACTCATTTCTATGCTTGGCTGGCTTAGGAGATTTTAGTGGCCTAACATATGTGCTGATTCCTTTAGTTTACGTAGTTTCCAATGGTGTTCTCTAACAATTATTTTAATTTCATTCCATAAGAAATGGTGATCCCCTTTCTTCCTCCATGTGTGGTAAGTTACGCCTGATTTTTCTATTTATTTTCCTGAAGTAATTAGCGCATATCCTCGGCCACAAAAATCTCCTAAGCCGGCCAAGCATAAAAACCATACAATATTCTTCTTTTTTCTATGTGCCGTGTCTCTTTAGGATGTAGGCGATCATGGCCTTCCACATCTTCCTTTCCCTAGTGGCTCTTAGCACACTTTCTCCTGTTACCCCACCCAAATCCCACTGTATTATCCATTGTTCAAGTCCATCAAGTATGTTTTGCGCTGATTTCCTCTGTCTCTCTTTTCCTATGTCTGCTCTGTGAGTATCAGATTCTCGAAACCATCCTTCCTCATTACATGCCCCAGAAACTTTAGCTGCCTTTTCTGATATTGAGTATTTTTTTTCACTACCATTCTCTCCAAAACCTCATCATTGCTCACATGCTCGGTCCAGGTATCCTCAGCATCCTTCTGTAGAACCACATTTTGGTTGTTTCAAGTCTCTCCTTCATCTTTGAGAAGATTTCCAGCATTCAATGCTATATTGAAGATTGGAAAAGAGAAATCCGGCAACCACATCCTAAACAGGAAACAAGGGATGAGCCTCTTAACCTGTTCAATAGATGTGGGTGGAGTGTGAACCGGGCGATAGATAGATCTATCTACTCTAATTGAAAAAAAACAAAAAAAGTAAGAAGATTGGATTTCAGCTAAAATAATCAGTATAGACACACACGTATATACATAATCTTCGTAATATATATATATATAGATATATATAATCTTCGTTATATATATATATATATATATATATATATAGACAGCGAGAGAGAGAGAGAGAGAGAGAGTCAGATATCTATGCTTTGATATATAGTGTCTCACGAGAGACGTTTGATATTGTGATCTAAATTATATTATAGTATATTCAGCCAAAAGTTTTCTTAAGTGTTCTTGAAAATTATGAGTTAAAAATGATTTTTATTGCACTATTATAATATAGGTGGCATGTAAGCGTATATATTGAAACTAATCTTAGTCTAAATACACACAAGCATATATATATATATATATATATATATATATATATATATATTGTAACGTTTCCTATAATCGTCACAGATAAAGCGTTATTTTTTTGCTTTTATACTAATGTTCACGCTATACAAGGTCTAAGAGCCACTCAAGGTAAAAGCTTATTGTGCGGCGTCGTATTGTTGTAAGAAAAGGCAAGAAGTGAAGTTCTTGGTGGCTATGCAGAAAGGATGAAGTCTAATTTCCGACTTGAATATTTCAAGATTTTTTTAGTGAATAGATCAATTGCTTTCCCCTGTCTCTTTTAACCTCTGATGCTCAGTATTAATTTCCTTTTCGTTTCCATTCTTTCCAAAACATCATCATTGCTCACATGCTCGGTCCAGGTATCCTCAGCATCCTTCTGTAGAACCACATTTTGGTTGTTTCAAGTCTCTCCTTCATCTTTGAGAAGATTTCCAGCATTCAATGCTATATTGAAGAACAGATAACACATAGCAATCCAGTACTAGCTTCTCTGTTTCAAATGAAATTTTCTTGTCTCTGAATAACTCTACTCAGATTCTGGAATGCATATTTGGCCATGCCAATTCACCTTCAGATCTCAGTATCGCGCCTTCAATCCTCTGTTAAAACATTTCCCAGATATTTAAATTTCTGTTCCTGATTGGTTTTAGTATCCCCCGCCGATAGTTGGTATTTTCGGCTCCTCTTTTTACTGATGACCAAGCATTCGATTTTCTTGTAGTTTATTCGTAGTTCCTTCTTTCCGATTTATTAAGCTACCTTAACTCTAAAAAGGAATATTCTACATGGACACACCTTTCGCATGAACATACGCTATAGAAAACTTTTATCTGTATATTCGACCTAAATGCTATTTTAATTCAATGTAGAACAACCAAATATTCACGTGAGTCATGTCCATTAAAAGCATCAAACTTTTTTTTATAATTTGAGAGCACTTCATGTGAAATTTATGGGTTTTTTTCCTATCAAGGAAATCTATTGAATTCTGTTCAAATATAAGCGATTTTGAATTATCTGTGCATTATTATAAAAAGGAATTTTGCCTAATGCTTATATTAGATTTGAACATCTTCTGCAAATTCTCTGGCTAAAAAGACATGGTTAAAATGTAAAATATTACATTGATTTAGTTTAAATACATTTTATCATTGAATTGATTCTTTTCTCGTATTTGCTCTAGTAAATACTAAATCTATTCTTTATTAATCGACTGGACGTTCGGAGGAAACCATATATATATATATATATATATATATATATATATATATATATATATATATATTTGCCTTCAGAGGAATGACGAACAAAATAAACATGTTTTATTTGATTTTACAAGTATATAAACAAACTAGCTTAGAAAATAAGGAAAGGATAAAAGTGGTTTCCGTGCGTATAAATTAAAACATCTGACACATATTCTATTATTAGAAACGCAAAGTAATTATGAATGGGATGAGGTATATTATTGAAAAAAACAATATATATATATATATATAATTGAAGAAAAACGATAGATAGATAGATAGATAGATAGATAGATAGATAGATAGATAGATAACATTCCTGCTATGTAACCCCCTGCACAACAGTGGCAGTAAAATGCCTTGCTTGGGGCGACACGATTAAAAAAAAAAGATAGATAGATAGATAGATAGATAGATAGATAGATAGATAGATAGATAGATAGATAGGAAAATCCATATGTGTGTGTGTTAACGTCCCTGTAACTTCTCTGAAGATGGCTCATGTGAGCCGAAAGCTTAGAACCAGCATAATAAAAAAATATCCATATATTGGACAATTTTTGTCTTTATTTTCACCTAAAGTAAAGCCAAAATACGATGTTTAGAACGGCTCATGATTAAACATAATAGATATTCATTGTCTGTTATAATTTAAAATATATGTTTAGAAAATTATCTGCTGCCTCGATACACCATATATATATATATACATATGTGTGTGTGTGTGTGTGTGTGTGTGTGTGGCAAGATATATAGATAGATATCAATAGACTAAGATAGATGTGAATAGACTGTAAATGATTGAGACAGATAGATAGAGAGATAGATAGATTTGAATAGGCTGAGATAGATAGATAGATAGATAGATAGATAGATAGATAGATAGATAGATAGATAGATAGATAGATGTGCTGAAATAGCACTCGCATACATAAACGTAAAAGGATATATTACTTCACATAGATTTCACACATGCACACACACACACACGCGCATACACACACGCACGCGCATAAACACTCTCTCTGTGTTTCTCCTTTGTTTCTCTCCCTCCTCCCCACCCCTAAAATGCACACATTCATGCATCTTCTTATTCGCTTATAAAAATTACCAACTCGTTAGCACGCGCAGACAATACTTTTTTTTCCTCTCTGGTTGTTGCTTTTTGTATCGACTTCTACTGCTACTGCCGCCCTCCCTGTAAGCGCTTCTTCAGAGACCAACGAAACTATTGTAACTCCCCGTCCCACAATCCAGGCTCGACGCACTTACACACACACACACACACACACACACACACAGATATACACTAACACAAACACACACACTAATACAAATACATTAATATTATTAACACACATACAAATCCATAGCCGCAGTTGCACACGCCTAACAATCGTTTAAGTTTCGTCCTGTCCTTAACCGCCACTGCAACTTCTGGTGTCGACAACGAACTGCTTGAAGCGAGAATTTTTCAAGGTAGAGAAAAAAAAAATAAAAAAAGACAACAACAATTGTGGACGTGTTTTTCCACAACTATTTAAAGGATGACATTTTTTTAAATATCGAAAAATAAAAGGAAACTACAAACAAAAGAAAAGGAGTGACTCTTGTGTTAGTACTGCTGCTATATCCGCGTCTCACGTTTCGAACAATTATTATACATCTATCATAAGTTGTTTTGCAAGCACTAACGTTTAATAAAGACAACGACAGGCATGGCTTTCTAACAGTCTTAAAAACATGGTGATTTTAAAAAGAAATGGTATATAAAGCTATACTTAAACATAGAAGTGTCATTCAACGACAGATTATTTGTATAGCTTCGTTTGTCGTCAGGCAATGATAGGGTTCAACTGTGTCATACGGATTTTACAGGCTGAGTTTCGACTGGAAAAACTAAGAAAACAATTAGTGCAGTTGGACTGAAATAGCAGATAAGGTAAGCATTACAGAATACAATTCATTTTTATTTTAACACCCACACAAATGTTCACTTCGATTAGTATGTACACACATATATATATATATATATATATATATATATATATATAAACTTGCGTGTCCAGATATTTTCGAAAAACAAATCAAACAAAAGAAAAGTTACTATATTGGTATTGGTAATTTTTTTTTTTTTTTTCGAATATATTTTTTGTTATTGTGAGGGTTGACATCAGTCGTGACTCGTGGCTTACACAGATCAAGCGATAGCAAGTCTCTACAGTACTCCTGTCGTCATCATTGAATTTTAGCTGTTTTCCTGCTTTACTGTATTTGGATTATCCCGACACCCATCCACAATTTCCCATTTCTTAAAATCTTTCCCCTCCCCCAGGCTTTTTGGAGCTATTTACAGCAATCCCATAATGACTGTCATCTTCATATCTCAGATTATTATTATTATTATTATTATTATTATTATTATTATTATTATTATTATCTTTTTACCTTTCAAAATACCTTATTAACGGAGACCTATGGTAAGACCAAGTAGTAAATATATATACGTTTATGTGGCACAAACTCTGATGTTAAGTGATACTTAATATTATAGTTTTTTGTTTTTTTTTATTTTGTTTTTGTTTTGTTTTGTTTTGTTTTGTTGTTTTTTTTTTCTTTTTTTACTTTTTTTTTTTTACATTGACAACACTCTTCTTGGTCGAAAAGCATAATGCAATTTTTTTAATTTTAAAATGTCTCTTTTAAATAAGGGCTGCCAAGGATTCTGGTAAAAAGCTTTTGTCTCTGTCGTTTTCTGATCGTACCAAGTGCTCCAATTATTAAAGGTATGACAGTAGTTTTAAGGTGACATTTTTTTTCTTTTTTATTTTCGATATTAAAATCCTCACATTTTTATTTTTTTTTGGTCAAATTCTTTAATAGATAGATTTTAGGCAACTATTTTAGGCAACTCTGATGGTTCTGTCGTATCTATGAGAAGCTATTATTTGCTTGTTATCTTTACGTACTGTATTTTTAAAAAATTATTATTATTATTATTATTATTATTATTATTTCCGTTGATTTCTGTTGTATACACATTTCTTTCCGGGTCCCAACCAGAAACGTAAGCTCAGAAATGGCTTTATTACTTTTCCACAGATTAAAAAAAAGAAAAAAATACATATACAAAAAAAAAAAAATCGCTAAGATCACAAACATTTTGCATAGATAAAGGTCTTTGCAATTTGTGAGTACCTTTTCTTTTTATTTCTTAAAGGCATGAGCTACCAGGAATACCTTCAATAAGTCTATCGGGGTCTTTTTCAACCAGTCCAAGGGCTCCAACTACAACTGGAATTATTGTTTATAAATAATAATAATAATTGCTGTTGTTGTTACTGTTGTTGTTGTTGTTGCTGCTGATATTGTTTTTGTAATTGCAGTTTTTGTAAAAATGAAATCTTTACTTTCTCTTTCAAAATATATTTTCGGATGAATTGATTATTTACTAAGTATAGCTTAGCATGCCACAAGGCCAAATATTTTAGGCAACTCATTAGTAGCAGTCTGCGAGAATACCCAGTATTTCAAAGTGGTGGCGGGCAGAATCTTTGTACGGAACAAGTGTAGTGCAGACAGTGAGGCGCGAACTCGCAACACTAGCCTGCAATCAAGCCAACGTGCACGTTTGACAGATGGAAGGCAAGTCATTTTTTTCTTTTTTTTACCGATTTCGAA
Source organism: Ascarosepion bandense (assembly GCA_037127315.1). Lineage (NCBI taxonomy): Eukaryota > Metazoa > Mollusca > Cephalopoda > Sepiida > Sepiidae > Ascarosepion > Ascarosepion bandense. The sequence continues at coordinate 596,230 of JBBBDQ010001385.1, read as the reverse complement.
ACATCTCTTTCGAGTGCCGATAGATGTGCCTTGTGGTGAGATTCGATCAGTTATGGCTTTCTGGCCAAGACAATCAGAAAGTTCCCAGAATGTTGGCGACATTAAAAATAGAAAAAAATAGAGACAAACAAATGTTGACATAAACAGACATACTGAATGCAAAAGATAGAGAGAACAGACGGAAATAGATACATAAATAAGTGATTACCTAAGCACCGATTTGATGTGGCACAAGGCCCAAAGTATTGGCTACCCAGAGCGAGGATCGAACTCACTACTAATAGGTTCTAACAAAAGGTGCCCATAGATAGATAGATAGTTGATTTACTAAGCGCCTCTTAGATATGGCACAAAGCCGAAAGTATGGGGTAACCAGTGAGGATCGAATTCACTACTCAGTTGTAATAGGTTTTTAGCGAGACAAGCTCGCTGATCATTACACCACGTCGAGATGCCCAAATAGATAGGTGGATAGTGAGAGAGGGGGGCATAGATAGATAGATAGATAGATATGAACAGATTGAGACAGACAGATAGATAGACAGATATGAACTGACGATAGATAGATAGATAGATAGATAGATAGATAGATAGATAGATAGATAGATATGAACAGATTGAGACAGACAGATAGATAGACAGATATGAACTGACGATAGATAGATAGATAGATAGATAGATAGATAGATAGATATGAACAGATTTAGATAGATAGATAGATAGATAGATAGATAGATAGATAGATATGAACAGATTGAGATAGATAAATAGATAGACAGATATGAACTGACGATAGATAGATAGATAGATAGATAGATAGATAGATAGATAGATAGATAGATAGATAGATAGATAGATAGATATGAACAGATTGAGATAGACAGATAGACAGATATGAACTGACGATAGATAGATAGATAGATAGATAGATAGATAGATAGATAGATAGATATGAACAGACTATATAGAAAGAAAAAACAAACAAATGCTAACATAAACGCACATGCCGAATGCATAGAGACGGTTATATAGTATATATCAGTCTGTCTATCGATTTATCTCTGTTTATCAATAGATATTTATGTGCGCCTGTCAAATTATTATTATTATTATTATTATTATTATTATTATCAATAATAATAATATCATAATATTATATACAACTAATAATAATCACTCATAATAAAATAAAAATAATAATATATGGACGTATTAAAACGTTCGCTTTCTGACCATGAGAATCGAGTTCGAATCTCACTATGAACGAATTGTCAGGAAAGTGAGTAAGTGATTATATCGACCAGGATAGGAGAGTTTGATCATAGCCTGCGACGCGTTTGGAAAGTGCCTAAAAAATTATCACATGTTGACTCAAGCCTTACGAGTGAAATCGAGAAGATGGATTTGTTCGTCGATGATAGTGCGTGCACGAAATCACAAGCCATACTGATCTTGTTCAAACTTTTGATCACGCCAGATGATACGCTCTCTCCCAGAAATGTAACTAAGGTCCGCACAGCTTAGTTGCTTTAAAACCACGAGTAGACTCTGTAGCCGTTAAAGAAAGACAAATGTGCCTGTGCATGCAGCATCCGCCGGTACCTGCATTGTCTAGCCGCCCTAACAGACAGACATACCCGGATAGGAGTGGCTAGCCATGGAACTAATATTATTAATTCATAGTAAATTATTATTTGTTTCATAATATAATAATAATAATACTTCATATTAAAATAGTAATATTTCATTAGATACATTATCTAAACTTATTTATAAACGGAACTTTGTGTGTGTGTGCGTGTGTGTGTGTGTGTGTGTGTGTGTGTGTGTGTGTGTGTGTGTGTGTCCGTTACCTATAGACTCCGAAACGGCTGAACCAATTTTCTTGAAAATTTACACAGTTGTACTATAAGCGTCTGCAAGCGCTCTTAGCTAGGTTTTGTGTCGAGGTACCCCCGATAATCGGAAAAATCGTCTTATAGAAGGAATGGTCCGATTTTAATCAAATTTGATACACTCATAAACAAAGACATAAGAAACGATATTCAGAAGTTTCAAGGTTGCAGTTCTTATAATAGTGCAGAAAATCGATAATATATATATATATATATATATATAAGGCAAAAAGTTTATGTGTGTGTCTGTTTATCTGCCTGTGTGTCTGTATTTTTTTCAGCCCTTTTTAGTTTTTTGCTTAGGGTTTGGCTCTAAGTAGGTATAATTGTAGTTCATAGTCTCAGCCATGATACCATTTACTCAGAGAACTTATTTAGCATTCAAAATTCAGTTTACGACGAAAAAGACTTATTTGATATCGATACTAGGAAATCAAAATTTGACTTACATCCATTCATTTTTCTTTCAGTCTACGGTTTCGCTTTAACTGGAAACAACTATTGCTTTTTAATCTTTCGTGCCAACATCCAAAGAGTCTGAGCTTCAGGACCATGAATTAGTTTTAAAGCTTTCATTACACCCGAGCAAAGCCGAGCTATACTGCTAGTTCCATAATAAAATAATAAAAAATATTAGCTCATAATAAAATTATATAAGAAGTGTGTGTGTGTGTGTGTGTGTGTGTGTGTGTGTGTGTGTGTGTGTGTGTGTGTGCAAGAGTGCTGAAATTTTCTTGGTCCCACTTCTCAAAATCTGGGTAAACGTCGTAATGTAAGTTTAGTCAAAGACCAATAAAATTCCTTTGTTTTAGGATTCTTTTTGCATTATTTCTGACTATTTTCCTCGTTGTCTGTGTATCTTCGGCTTTCATCGAATGTTATTATAGAGTTATTCTTTTTGTGCTATATCGGTTTCGTCGTTTTTCAAATATCACGTTTTTATGAGGCAGTTCATGTTTTTTTTTTTTTTTTTTTGAGGGGGAGTATAATCGTTTCACCCCCAAGAAAGGCAGTAATATCACTGGGGCGCAGGAGGTTATAGAGAGATAAGAGGGAAGAGATAAAAGAAAAAAATACATTATTAAGGATGACGAAGAAAGGGTAAGTGAGAAAGAGAGAGGAATGAGTGAGTGAGTGAAGGAGATGGAAGAGGGCAATTGACATTGAACTTAAAACCTTTGAAGACCGTAGCTATCACGGCAGCAAACATAGGAAAGGGAGTTCTACAGGTGGGAAATGCGAGAAAATAAACAACAAGAGAAGTTGCGATTACATTTGCTTATTTTGACGGTAAAAAGATGGGACCTTGTTACCAATCTAGTTGCAAGAGTAAATTCGTGAGGGCGGGGCACCAAGGAATGAACTCGTCAGAGCAAAAACTGTGAAAATATTTTTAGAAAAGACAGAGGGAGGCCAAACCCCGTCGGTAAGAAAGTAACTGTAAGCGAAATCATTTGAATATATATAATGTGTGTTGTAGTGCAGTGGATATCGGCTCGGAACGAGAAATCGGAGAGCCGAGTTTGCATTCCAGTTGAATTTGTTGCATTCACTTCCGGGAAAGGTATCAATCCGTCTCTTCCCTCTAACTATGGGTTAAATAGCTGAACATATTAGGTTCTATAGCCAATATATATATATATTGATTAATTGATTGCTTGCTTGATTGATTGCTTTATTACTTTGTTTTAGGCCATAATAAAGCTAGAATCGTTTACAAATGGAACATATATATATATATATATATATATATATATATATATATATATTTGCTTTTTAACCCAGGATTAAAAACCGACAGAATTTTTTTTTTAATCGTATCACCCCGAGCAAGGCGGTAACGCCACTGATGTGCAGGGGGCTACGTAATAGTGAAAAGATTGGAAAAGAGAAAGCCGGAAACCACATCCTAAACAGGGAACAAGAGATGAGCCCCTTAACCTGTTCAGTAGACATGGGTGGAGTGTGAACCGGGCGATAGATAGGTCTATCTACTCCAATTGAAAAAAAAACAAAGTGAGAAGATTGGAAAAGAGAAAGCCGGAAACCACATCCTAAACAGGGAACAAGGGATGAGCTTCTTAACCTGTTCAATAGACATGGGTGTCAGTCGGCGATTCTACCTCTGGGCTATGGGCGTTCGGTGGAAGAAGGCAGACTCTTTAGCGTGTATATTATCATTATACACGCCCAATTGCCAGAGTGCTCTAATTCATTTTACTGAATGAGCGATGCATACATGCCAGAGTAGCTACTATTTTTCAAAGTTTACCATTCTTCCAGAGTGCTCAGTCGGGGTGTGAGAGCGTAAATATAGTCATCCGCAGACAGATCTGTTTCGCTGTATCACATCTCATCAGTACGGTTAGACTCCGATTGCTTTTTAACCCAGGATTGAAACCCGAATATATATATATATATATATATATATATATATATATATATATATATATATATATAAAATTCAGTATTTCATAGTCATGTTTCGGTCCCGCTGATGAGATGTATGTTTAAAAATACCTGTCGAAATAGCCATTCTAAATATGAAACACTGAATTTTTATATGTAATAAATATTGGGTGTGTAAATAAATAAATTTAATTACATTGAATCCTCTGGCTAGATCAGTGTTAATTTCTAATATTAATAGAATCCTTTGGCATTTATACCCAAGCTGTTTCTTTCGGACTTATTACAAAACACACACACACATACACACACACATATATATATGTGTGTGTGTGTGTGTGTGTGTGTGTGTGTGTGTGTGTGTGTAATAAATCCAAAAGAAACGGCTTGAGTATATATATAAATATATGAAAACTCAACACATCTTCTAAAGTGGTTTTAAATTATAATTCATTTCGACGAGTTAATAAGCTCATATCCTCAGTCTACAATTTTATTTGGTACACAAAGTGTACATTTTGTTTTGACATTGAAAGGACAATGTCTCATCAGGTATTGTGAAGGGAGATGAAAAATTCATTTCCTTATATTGACAAATTTTCCTTATACTGATAAACTAATATATATATATATATATATATATATATATATATATATATATATATATTCGTTAAACGTTAATTTTATTGGATACACATATCTTATTAGACGCTTCATTTATTTATTAAACACTATATTTAAGTGTTTTCGTTTACCGTTCAAGTATAATAAAAAATAAAAAAATATTTTAGATTAATAAATAAAAAAAGCATCCGCATTCTTTGCAAATGACTTCAATGGTGGATGATGAAACTTGTATCACCTTCTGGTCTTTCAACTTTTTCAATTTGTGTACTTGGCGGGTCTGGACTGCATCGAATGTATGTCTGTAGGATACCCAGGTCATGGCTGATTTTCTTTCGATCGCCTTCGTTGGCAATTGTGTTGAAGAAGAGCTTGAGCTTCTGGTAGTTATCAGATTGCAACTGATGTTTTATCCATCAGTTGTGCTGGATACAAGGGTATGTCCCAATTTTTCTGTGACCAGACGGGTTCTTATGGAATTGACTGGAAGTCTTGGTGCCAAGCACGAAGGGATAAGTCTGAAGTTTCTGAACCGGTGTAGGAATGTCAGTTCGACATTCGTGCTAGCTTCTGGTGAAACTTTTGTTAATTATCTCCATATTGTAGGTATCGATCTTGACTTGGCATCTCGACACAGGTCACTTTCTCATCGACGTGTCGTGGCTTCCCTCTGTCTTTTCTACAAATATTTCCATGGCAACTTTTCTAAGGAGCTTTTTCTCTGGTACCCCCGACCACATGAATTTAACATTTAACTAGACTGGCATCTATCTCACCATTTTACCGTTGAAATAGTTAAATATAACCGCAACTTCTACTCCAACAGTTTCTTTTCTCGCACTTCCCGCATGTAAAATAACCTCCCGTCTACTTGCTTTCTGGTAGCTATAATCTCCGAAAAATTAAATGCAGCGTCAATTGCCATCTTCTAACTTCTTGAATCCCGTTTATCTTATATCCTTTCCTCAATACTCCCTCTACACAGTCTTTTTATTTTACTGTAACCCCTGCGCACTTGTGGCCCAGTCCTACTAAATTTTGAAATTCACTTTAATAGGCATATCTTATACACATATTCTAAATTAAAATACTAAAGCTACATTCATAATATACAGGGTGCGTCTAAATTACACAAAAAAATAAAACAAACACTGGCATCTTTAACAAATGGGTTTACGAAATTTACACAAAAATAACTGGAATTACTAAAGAATAAATTTATTTGATAAAATCATCATTGGTTTCCCCCACGGCCTTCAGACAACTTCGAAATCTCCTGCAACTCTTCTGAACGGTGTCCTTGTTTAAGTTGGTGAATGATGCCATATAATCCTTGCCTTCGGTTTATCTTTCGTGTCAGAAGGAGTTTTGTTAGTCTCACACTGAACTGCACCCCACACATAACAATCAAGGAGGTTGCAGTCTGGGAAGTTAGTTTGCCAGATCAAGTGGTGATGTGGTTGCAGAAATTGTGTGACATCCATGACTGGGTTCTCCTGTTGACCATGTCCACCATAGTTTATGAATATAGACTGCAGCGTAGTACGTAATCTATTCAATGAAACAACGTCAAAGATTAACACTCACGAGTCAGACACTCTACTGAATCGGACTATATCGCCAATACTCGGGAAAACATGGTCGCCTTTTATACAGGTCGCATTGAATATTTTGAGCCTTCTGATTGGTGAACTATAAAAATCACTAGTATACAGGGGTACCCAAAAACTACAGGGGTACCCAAAAACTCCAACACTCCCATTAGTAAAGTCAATATTCATATGGAACAATTACTTTAGTATTCATAAAATATATCTTTTTGTTTTGTGATTAAAAATATTTTTTTAATTAATATCCACAAAAAATTAGTTATATCAGTTTGTTCACTGTTAAGCATTTCAGGTTAATAAACATTAATAACAATATTATAAATTTGGCTTGTGATCACAAGAAAAAAATAGAAAAAGTTGTTATTTTACCCATAGCGGAAACCCATTAAAACAGGCTCTATCACTCCGGTTCTTAGAGTCATTCATAGGAGGATTAGGCTAAAAGTAAGACTATTTATGTTTATAGCCCGAAACTAAGGACTCACATTCATACCAAAAACTAACGTCTGTAAATAACTAATGGATGCTACCCAGAACCTTATAGGTCAGTAACAAATATGTTTTAAATGGTTTAAATGTTGCTGGTAATCCTTTTAAAACCATGTCTATTAGCAACCAATCTGATATGGTCTCACCTGCCATTTTTTAACACATCTGTGACATTCTCAGCTCGTATAATATAATCTGTTACAGATTCATTTTCTCGTCTCCTTAACGGAGTTAATTCAGTATATAAAGCAATAATTTTGGGTTTACCTTTTGACAAGTAATGTTCACGCAATATTCTTAAAGCTTGGCGGCCGTCGTCCTTGGCTTCTCTCATTATTAAAGACAAACTCTTGTCATCCAGGCATTGTATTAATTCGGCGAACACGGTCGCATTTCTTTCCATGAAATCATCATCTTTCTGGTCCTTTTGGCAAAGAATGATTTTCTAAAGTTTTCGTATTCTAAGGTAGCCTAGGAATTTCACTTCCCGCAATTCATATTTTGACTCGTCTCCGTCAAAATACAGTCGTATACTGGGCCCATAACCTTTGTTGACCATATCCACCATAGTTTGTGAATATAGAATACACTCACGAGTCAGATACTCTACTGAATCGGACTATATCGCCAATACTCGGGAAAATGTGGTCGCCTTTTATACACGTCGCATTGAATATTTTGAGTCTTCTGATTGGTTAACCCTTCTATTGGTGAACTATAAAATGAGTCAGCTCATGGCTGGCTCACTAGTATACAGGGGTACCCAAAATCTCGAACATCTGTTTGTGTTGCTAGACACAGGGTCTTCCAGCAGCCATCCTCTTGACCCAAGGCAGCACTACCTTCTAAATGCACTTGATGTCGGCTCCGTATTGAGTCTTAGGCTCTCACTAACAAATTCGAAAGTTCTTTTCTTATCAGAATGATCACAGTGAGTTTTCCAACCTACCCTATCTTCGGAATCACCATTAGATTCATCCAACCTTTTTCCGAATCTTCTGCACTGTCCTCAGATCGAGACCCCCAAAACTCTGAAAATTTTCTATTGGATCTTCCGGTACGAATGCCAATCAGTATAGCGTGTTGTTTCGAAATTTCTGACAGAGTGAATTGCGTCATGGTGCTCTTTTTCTCTCAGACGGTGCCCAACTGACCCTACTATACTTTGGAGTAGATAAAATCAAAAGCAAGCAAATCGCATGTGCCAAATTTAAAATATAAAATGCCGATAATTGATCCATTGCAACCTGTATACAAATTGTATACACACTTCAGGAAAAGAAAAGATTTGTTTTTCGTAGTTCTATCAAATTGCGATAACATATATATATATATATAACATGCCACTTTATAGAAATGATTTATTTTTCTTTCTTCAAGTCGGTTCAACGCCACACTACCAGCAAGATGTGCGTGTTTATCTGAATTAGAATTTGCAAGAACACTGGCTAGGACGAAGTGTCTTCTTGGGCTCTCCTAATTTAACACCCGCAGAATTTTACCTATGGGAGACACTAAAGGAGGTTGTGTATCGCAGAAAACCGGCTACATTGGCTGCCATTGGATAATAAATTAAAAATGCATGGCTAACGTTGTCTAAGCACTAGTGCGCCGTACTAATAAAAGTCTGGAAGCTAAAAGATCACCATTTTGATCATATCTCATATTTTGTTGCTGTAGAGTCCAAACGTAATATGTATGAATCTCATGAAGTCTGAATAAATTTAGTATTATAATATCTATACAAGTTTTTTTTTCTTTTCTGAAGTGGGTATACATTTTGGTGCACTTTGTTTCACCAAGAGCTTTGAGGAGACATTTTTTGTATCAGAAATCAGATGAGAAGCCTAGCAATCAGAGAGAGAAGAAAAATGTAATTGTAGTCCCAGCACAGGGAGATACCTACGCAAGATGTGAGAAGCTCCGATGTATATGATTCTTTAAAATTCATATATTTTAGGCCTGCTAGGAATTTGATCAACATATTTGTTTTTGATATCAGTTCTCAACGAACCAACTGGGACAGTTAATGAGGTTAACTTCAAATGCCACGTGCTACCGATGTTTATCTCGGTGTCCTTGTACTTACTTAGTTTATCAAACGTTTTCAAAGACTATTAATCTTGTTGTTGTCGCATATCAGATTTGTCAACGAGTTGACGTCTTGCTAATGTCGACCCTGGAAAACAATGTTTGATCAGATTGGCCTAGTATGACTGCTGATCGCACCAAATTATACACTCTTCCCCAGAAAATATGATAATAAATAATACCCATTGAGAATAGTTTTAATATGAGTAACGTTGTAGGTGAGTAGATGTCTGAGCAAGTGTATACAACATGGATTCTCTAGACAGCCCTGTAGCCTAGGCTGTCTAATACATTTTAGAACGTTAATTCCAGAGATTAACCCAAATGTGTAGGGATATCTTGCAATGCATTTACCCAGAAACGTACAGTCATTGTATATATAGCCATCCGCAGACAGATCTGTTTTGCTGTATCTCAGCTCATCAGTACGGTTAGATATCCGATTGCTTTGAGCCAAGATTGAAACCCGAATTGGCATCAGTCGGCGATTCTAACTCTGAGCTATGGGCAGTAGAAGAAGACTGACTTTTAGCGTGTGATATACCATGTAAACACACGCCAGTAGCTAAGAGTGTTCTAATTCATTACTGAATTAACGATGTGTAGATGCTAGAATAGGTACTGTATTTTTTCAAGCTATATATATATATATATATATATATATATATATAGTCATCCGCAGACAGATCTGTTTCGCTGTATCACAGCTCATCAGTACGGTTAGACTCCGATTGCTTTTAACCCAGGATTGAAACCCGACCGAATTGGCATCAGTCGGCGATTCTACTTCTGGGCTATGGGCAGACTTTTTAGCGTGTATATTGTCATTATACCTGCCCAATAACCAGAGTTGATCTAATTCATTACTGAATGAGCGATGCGTACATGCCAGAGTAGCTACTGTTTTTCAAAGTTTACCATTCTTCCAGAGTGCTCAATCAGTGAGAGCGTAAGTATATATATATACTAGAATAACACGATTTTTGTAAGCAGGTGTCGTAAATAGGAATTAACTACACACCTGAACAGACGCATACTAAGAAAATAATTTTTATATTTAAAATTTTCAGCGCTTTTTACGTTTGTGCGCATGTATAGTCGGCTTTAAATATAAACTTAGTCTGATGAATCTTATAAAGGACGAAACATGTCACACGAAACCTTTTTCTTTTCTATCATACATTTTCATTATAATACACAAATTAAAAAATATTATATGCATCCACATATGGTCAATAAATGAAAAGTTTAAACTTATCATCCCGACCCAAGATTTCGTCGATAGTAACCACACATCAGACGCTCATATAATTAAGTTGAATAAATTAATTCAATTGAATTAACTAACCCTCTGAAGAGCGGGCACTTTGAGTCAGGGAATTAATTTTCAGTTTGTGAGATAAGTTTTGAGCAGTTTATTTTGTTTCCTATTAAAGCTCTAATTTTTTTAAATTGAGCTCTTTACTTAAAAAGAATGCTTGCCACAAAAGTGTTATCATTTAATATTATAAACAACTCTACACATTTTGGTTTTGTTTTTACTTTTGTTTTTAACTTTTTTATTGCGAGATACAATGTTTGTAATTATTATATACATATATATAAACAAAGCCCACCCTTTCGAAATCAACTTGTGCTCACGGTCAGGTTTATGTAACATCCATACAAGATTCGAAGGATAAATTGTCGTCTAATGCAAAAATGAAAATAACACTGACATTTTAACAGATATATTTACCACGGTTACAAAAATATATCTTGAAATACTAAAGAGTAAATTCGTTCAATGAAATCGTCATTGGCTCCAGACAACTTCAGAATCTTCTGCAACTCTTCTAGACAGTCTCCTCGTTTAAGCTGGCGAATCCTACCATAATCCTTGCCTTAAGTTCCTCTTTGGTGTTTAGTAGTTTTGTCTCTCACTTGCTCAACTGCGCTGCATATAATGGTAATGATGGTATTCTCCCGTCTCCCCGACTGGAGCGAGATGTGACACAAGGTCTTTTTTTTAACGTGGGGACTCTGAGCGCGTACGCCCAGATCATTAGTCAAATATTACCCAGCCCCCGCTTACGCGGTAACTAGGTACAAAGCTTGTCTTATCTGATCAAACCTTGTCTTAGATGGTTAGATCTGCTTCCTAACTAAAAGGCAAGAAAGCAGGGGTTATCAAGGAGGTTGTAGTCTGGGGAATTAGGTGACCATATGTAAGGAGTAATGTGGTCGCAGAAGTTGTCTGACAGCCATGATTTGTTTCTTCTACATGTCTTGCATGGTGCAGAATCCTGTAGCCAGACACAGGGTCTTCCAGTAGCCACCTTCTTGGCCACTATTTCATTGATGTAGGCCACCGTGTTGAGTCTGAGACCCTAACCAAGAATTTCGAGAGTTCTTTTCTTATCAGAGTGAGTTTTCCGAAACCTTCGTGATCACCATTATAGTTCTCCAACTCTTTACAAATCCTCTGCAGTATCCTCAGCTAAACACCCAGAAAAGTTTGTATTGGCGCGAATGGCAATGCACGGCATTTCCAAATTTCTGGTGGAGTGAATTGAGTCAGTATACTCTTTTTCTCACAGACAATGTCCAACAAACACTGCACTGTGTAGTAGGATCCCTGTGCAGTACACAAAATAAAATAAAAAAACAACGCACATGCGCCAAATGAAAAAATATAAAATGGCGACAATTTACCCATTGCACCCTGTACTTTTTCCGCTGTTTTTTTTTATCATTTCACTACAATCAAGGCAATAAAGCCACTAAAACGCAAGGAGTTACTATGTTTTAAATATATATGAATATATCAAACAAGATATTAAGTAGAGAGGACAATAAAAGAATGGAATAAAAAATAACGATTGACATTGCGTTTGTATTTTTGAAGATTAAAAGGACTGGAAAGCGAGAAGACATAATATCGAGTAGTACAAGTGAAGAAACTATTAGCATAGAACTTAAGGCTACATCGAGTTATTTTAACTGTAAGATGACGAGACATTGCCGCCAACGTAGCAAAAAACTTAAACCTATAAATTCTTCGTACCAAATTCTTCGTACCAAAGAGAATAGCTCATCAGATTAATAACCGTGGAAACATTTATAGAAAATGGAAAGGAAAGCTATGTTATGGCGATCGAAAAGGGACTGAAATCGAGATGACAGATCAGGACCAATAAAAACCAGTAAAACTGCAGGTTTTTCTCCATATTTTAATCAAGAATCTGTAAATATATAGCAGGAGCACCAGACTAGATGTAGCAGCAATATATAATATATGAACGAATGGTCGACTTATAAACGTGTACGATAGATTCTAGCCAGCAAAAGTGTCCAGACCGACAGTGATCCATATTTCCTAGCAGCAGACCTAGCAACTGATTCCATGTAATCTTCCCGCTTCATGCAGTCGGAAGACATTAGTCTAAGAAGATATCCTTTTCCTTAGTACATTTTTGTAGACGCCTTATATTCATGCAGTGGATATCGGCTCGGAACGACAAATCGGGGAGCCGAGTTCGAATTCCACTTGAATTCCTTGCTTTCACTTACGCACAAATACCCTTGAGAAAGGTATTAGTCCGACTCTTCTCTCCAGTTATGGGTTAAATAATAAGACAGATTGGGCTCTATAACAACCAGTCTACCGCAGAAAGCAATGTCAACCTACTGCGGGATAATCTTCTGCCCAGTCAGTCATGTCTCTTTCGAGAGATAATCGCCCAAAGCATGTATCACGTATGGTACTTGACTGACTGACTGAATATAATAGTTGGAAACATGATTAAGGCTTCTACTGGACATAAATTGGGGGATCAGTTTTATATTGTTTTGAAGTAATAAACTGATCCCCCATTAATTACTACTAAATAATATAATACATCTCTCCTCTCTTTACCTATAAATCAAATAAAAGGACAGATTGGGTTTTATAGCCTTGGCTGGCAACCAGTCTACCGCAGAAAGCAATGGCAACCTACTGCGGGATAATTTTCTGCCCAGTCAGTCATATCTCTTTCGAGACATGATCGCCCAAAGCGCATATCACGTATGGTACTTGACTGACTGACTGAATATAATAGTTGGAAACATGATTAAGGCTTCTACTGGACATAAATTGGGGGATCAGTTTTATATTGTTTTGAAGTAATAAACTGATCCCCCATTAATTACTACTAAATAATATAATACATCTCTCCTCTCTTTACCTATAAATCAAATAAAAGGACAGATTGGGTTTTATAGCCTTGGCTGGCAACCAGTCTACCGCAGAAAGCAATTGCAAACTACTGCGGGATAATCTTCTGCCCAGTCAGTTATGTCTCTTTCGAGACATAATCGCCCAAGGCGTGTATCACGTAATGGCACTTGACTGACTGACTTATATTCACGGAGCGCTGACCCCAGGGATTTACAAGTCAAGCTTGAGATGGAGCACGGCATACTAATTCATGCATATGAATATGTATATATCTGCACATAGGAACTGACATTGTCTGCGCGGAACGAGGGCAATAGATTTCTACATCTATGAGTCTCGGTTTTTTAACCGAAACGCCGCCTGTCGATATACAATAACAACGTGTATTTATCTATTCAGTTTTATGCTTATATCTTTACGTCAGTGTGTACCTGAAAGGTGCTTGTACACATTGTATACGTTGAGATGTATTTACTCGACCAAGCTTACTAAGTCACATTAAACGAACCCTGTCTCTCTCTCTCTCTCCCTCTCTCTCTCTCTCCTTTTCCATCTCTTTCTTTCTCTCTCTCAAAAAAATACACACACACAAACACACACACACACACAAACACACGCACTTATTCCCTTTTCCCTGCGCAAACACATCAACACATGAGCATACGTACCGAGAAATTTATGATGAGAATCCGTTCATGCATTTTCTTCTTTTTCATTACTAATTGTATAGAAAAGGACTTGCTCAGAATCGTCCTCAAGATAATATTTATACGAGAAGGACTTTAGTATATGCACGAAACATCTCCTTACGAGGAAAGGCTTATGAGACTAGCAAACTATATCCCTGTACAACGTTGTGTGCGTGTGTGGAAGTAGATAGATAGATAGATAGATAGATAGATAGATAGATAGATATGAACATGCGGAGATAGATAGATAGATAGATAGATAGATAGATAGATAGATAGATAGATATGAACATGCGTAGATAGATAGATAGATAGATAGATAGATAGATAGATAGATAGATAGATAGATAGATAGAATAAGCGGAGATAGATAGATAGATAGATAGATAGATAGATAGATAGATAGATAGATAGATAGATAGATAGAATAAGAGATAGATAGATAGATAGATAGATAGATAGATAGATAGATAGATAGATAGATATGAACAACGGAGATAGATAGATAGATAGATAGATAGATAGATAGATAGATAGATAGATATGATAGATAGATATGAACAAGCGGAGATAGATAGATAGATAGATAGATAGATAGATAGATAGATAGATAGATATGAACAAGCGGAGATAGATAGATAGATAGATAGATAGATAGATAGATAGATAGATAGATAGATAGATAGAACAAGCGGAGATAGATAGATAGATAGATAGATAGATAGATAGATAGATAGATAGATAGATAGATAGAACAAGTGGAGATAGATAGATAGATAGATAGATAGATAGATAGATAGATAGATAGATAGATAGATAGATGTGGAATGAGACAGATTATTCCCCCCACCCACACACAGGAAGATGCAGACAGACAGACAGACAGACAGACAGACGGAGATTTTTGACTCATCGAAAAATGGACTGAGACGAATGACACACAAATATAGGCATGGAGAATATTTCTTTCCTACATCAACACGTCTGTTTATTGAAAAAAGTTGGTTGGGTTAAAATAGTCGCAATCAGTAGTTATTGCTTGTGTAACTCTTTTGGTTCGAAGGCAAAAAGCCTACACTAAGAACTGACCTTTACGTGCGACCTTGACATCTCCGTTGGCGGAGAATTCGAATGCGGTCAATGTCGAGTCGACAGACTGACAAAAAAAAGAGGTGAACTAAAGCAGAATATTCCAATTAACATTCCGTTGTCATAAACCAGTGATAGACAAATAATATGCACAATACCAACAGGATATAAATGGTTCATAATGAGTTAGGGGGGGCGTCTTGGACAATTCCGTTAAGTAGGTGTGTCTGTTTTGAATGACCAAGTTCGTCATTTTGAGAAGAAATAAACACCGAGAGTTCGATTCTTTAATCGTGATCTTTTTAGCTGAAGTAATCTTGGTATACACCTCCACATACACACATATATATATATATATATATATATATATATATATATATATATATATATTAATCGTATCAGCCCGAGCAAGGCGGTAACGCCACTGGTGTGCAGGGGGCTACGTAATAGTGAAAAGATTGGAAAAGAGAAAGCCGGCAACCACATCCTAAACAGGAAACAAGGGATGAGCCTCTTAACCTGTTCAATAGATGTGGGTGGAGTGTGAACCGGGCGATAGATAGATCTATCTACTCCAATTGAAAAAAAAACAAAAAAGTGAGAAGATTGGATTTCAGCTAAAATAATCACTATAGACACACACGTATATACATAATCTTCGTAATATATATATATATATAGATATATATAATCTTCGTTTTATATATATATATATATATATATATATATAGACAGAGAGAGAGAGAGAGAGAGAGAGAGAGTCAGATATCTATGCTCTGATATATAGTGTCTCACGAGAGACATTTGATATTGTGATCTAAATTATATTATAGTATATTCAGCCAAAAGTTTTCTTAAGTGTTCTTGAAAATTATGAGTTAAAAATGATTTTTATTGCACTTTTATAATATAGGTGGCATGTAAGCGTATATATTGAAACTAATCTTAGTCTAAATACACACAAGCATATATATATATATATATATATATATATATATATATATATATATATATATATATATTTTAATTCAGATACTTTAATCCAAGTGAAAAAAGCAGGAAGGTAAATTCCAAAACCCCGATCCTAATTAATATTAAAAATTTTATTTTAATATTAAAAAATGATACAGGAAGAGAGCTCCATGTAATAAAATATTACAGAGCAGATATAAATTAAAAAAGGATTAATTCAATGATGTTGAATGACCATTTCGATGTGAAAATCCCCACGGGGGATAACACATCACCTCAGCAACCGAAAAATCCTTTCAGAAACTGGAGAAAAATCAGTCTAATTTTCCTTTTTAAATAGATTTATCTGTGACGATTATAGGAAACGTTAAACGTTACAATATATATATATATATATATATATATATATATATTGTAACGTTTCCTATAATCGTCACAGATAAAGCGTTATTTTTTTGTTTTTATACTAATGTTCACGCTATACAAGGTCTAAGAGCCACTCACGGTAAAAGCTTATTGTGCGGCGTCGTATTGTTGTAAGAAAAGGCAAGAAGTGAAGTTCTTGGTGGCTATGCAGAAAGGATGAAGTCTAATTTCCGACTGGAATATTTCAAGATTTTTTTAGTGAATAGATCAATTGCTTTCCCCTGTCTCTTTTAACCTCTGATGCTCAGTATTAATTTCCTTTTCGTTTCCATCCTTTCCAAAACATCATCATTGCTCACATGCTTGATCCATGATATCTGCAGCATCCTTCTGTAGAACCACATTTCAGTTGCTTCAATTTTTCCCTTCATCTTTGATAATATTGTCCAGCATTCACTACCACATTGAAGAGCAGACGTCACATAGAAATCCAGTGCTTTCTTTTTTGTTTCTATCGAAATTTTCATGTCTCTTAATACTTTGCTTAGCTTCTGGAATACGTCCTTGGCCATTCCAGCTCGCCTTCAGATCTCAGTGTCGCACTTTCCATCCTCCGTTAAAACACGTACTTAAATTTTTGTACTTGTTTGATTTTAGTATTCCCAACCTGTAATTGTCCTTTGGGGCTCCTCTTTTTGCTGATGACCATACATTCGGTTTTCTTGTAGTTCATTTGTATGACTTTCTTCATCTACCTTTTTTAGGAGGTACTCGTCATACGATTGATCCACGGTTGATTCACAGTTGCGTCACACGATAGATTCGTTACTCGCTGAACTCCGATTATTCACTATTTGCTCAGCACTCAGCCGGTTATTCGCAATAATCTTCACATACATCACCCAGACTTCGGTCTGGTGCTTTAAAAGTTATTTAGCGGTAACCTGATCGCCTGTGGAATAATCCATTTTCTTTCTATATTCTTTCACTGGTGATCAGTGTTCAAACTCACGCGTCGGCGTTTAATACTTCTTCTACATGACAATTATCCACAATAATAATGTAAACAAAAACAGATACATAGCACTACTTGCCAACACCATAACGTCCACTATCCAGAACAGCTTATCCCATCTAAACAAAATCCAAATAATCCCAACTATTTTTAAAACCGTTATGGATGCAATCAGAACTAAAAACACACAATTGTAATTCAGAAACAAGCACATAAAAAGTAAACAATACATTGGGGAAACAAATAAAAAAAAAACCTATCTATGAACACAAAAGGGATCTCATAAATAACAATTTAACAAACGCACTGGTCATACACGGAAATAAATTCGACCCCAATTTTGATGTTAAAATGCCACTCTCATCAAAATCAGAATGCTTTTAGTATCCACCTAGGGGTCATTGACAAAATCCAACAGAGAATTTGTAATGTGATCGATCCCAATTTGGCAGCTCAGATTTAGTCACTTTCTTACCGGCGCAATGTGGCTTCCCTGTGTTTCTTCTACAAATACTTTCACGGGCTCTGCTCAGATAAACTTAGATCACTGGTGTCTCTTAAATATGAATTTACTCATGCAACAAGTTTAGCAACTAGGTTCCACCCTTTTATCCTGTGAAACCAATAAAATGTAAACGCAAATTTTACTCCAGCAGCTTCTTTTCTCGCACTTCCCGCCTGTGGAATTCCCTTCCGTTTACTTGCTTCCCCGACGGCTACAATCTCCAAAAAATTAAATGTGAAGTCAATAGTCATCTCCTATCTCACTGACTTGCATCCTCTCTCTATATATATCATGCTCCTTTCTCCGTCCACTCCACTCTCAACAGTATTTCATCCTTCTCTTACAACCTGTCACTCTTTCTCATAACTTTCTTCCTATGTAACCCCCTGCGCAACAGTAGCAGTAAAATTCCTTGCTTGGGACGATTCCCAGCCCAGCTCGTCGATGATCTGCACCATTTGGGCTGCTGTTTTAGGCCTTGCGTTGTCTTGATGAAAGACGACTCCATATGACTGATGACCCCTGCGTTTGTTCAACAGATAGGCTCAAAGTCCTTGCAATGTCATCCACTGTCACTATTCTGTCAGACTGAAAGAGGTCATTGACTGATTGGATCACCTCAGGAGACCTCACTTCTGTAGGCCTCCCAGGCCTGTCTTCATCCTTAACACTGCTCCGTCCTTCTTTAAACAATTTAGCCCACTTGTACATATTTTTTGGGCTGGAACATGTGGCACCATACACAGTTGACATTCTCTTATGAATTTCAACTGGTTTGCACACTTCAGCAACCAAAAACTTGATAACTGACCTCTGCTCAATCCTAGAGCATGCTTCATGGTTGACTATCTTTGTTAATCTTCAAAACTCTCAAAGATTTTTTTCAATCTGCAAGAAAATATTAAATCCTTTTGAAAAAGAAGTAAAAGAAACAATTTTTTTAAAAAGTAAGCTTCTATCTGTATTATTTATTGAATAATCCTTGTACAATGCAGTTGAATGTGCAGATAATTTGATGATCAATATCCAGAAGTATTTTATCATTCAAGACGTCAATGCTTATGTACTGTCAAATTTTGAAGAAGACTTAAAAAATTTATTTACTTATTTGAAATTCTTAAAAAACTTGAAAAAAGTATCACAGAACAATTAATAAAAAAAGAATAAAACAAATAAAAATTGACTTTGAAAATTACAAATAGACAATATACCTTAGAAAGGCGAGAGAATAGATTGGCTTAAATGTTGTGTTTGCAAGATCCAAAATGTGTGTGAATTGTCTGGAAATATTTCAGATTATATTCTTTCTATAAATGCTAAATTTAAAAAAAAAAAAATTATGAAGAGAAGTCTCAGGTTAAGAGGCTCATCCCTTGTTCCCTGTTTAGGATGTGGTTTCCGGTTTTCTCTTTTCCAATCTTCTCACTTTGGTTTCTTTTTTTTTTTTAATTGGAGTAGATAGATCTATCTATCGCCCGGTTCACACTCCACCCACGTCTATTGAACAGGTTAAGAGGCTCATCCTTTGTTCCTTGCTTAGGACGTGGTTTCCGGCTTTCTCTTTTCCAATCTTTTCACTATTACGTAGCCCCCTGCACATCAGTGGCGTTACCGCCTTGCTCGGGATGATACGATTAAAAAAAAAAGAAACTTGGAAAGAAAATCCGTGAAAGTGCCGCCATCGAATATTATAAAAATATCAATGTACGCCAAGGTTTTTTTCCCCAATCTCGCCTTTCCTGAGAAAATTATTACTTGCCAAGCCAATATATACAACATCAAATATGTTGAAAAACTGAAAGAAACTGTTCAACCCATCACTTTAGCCTTTGAATACGTACGGCACAAATGTCCATTTCATGGCATAAAAACCTAATCACAATATTCATAAATAAAAAATATTACTCTCTACTTTTCACCAGACTTTGAATGAGAAACATTGCGCCTTCTTCATATTTTGACTCACCTTTGGACATTCATGAATGCTCTCAAATTTACAAACCTTGAAAAAACAACAACATTCTCGCCTCTGTATCTAAACTTATTTATAAATGGAGCGTTGTCTGTGTGTGTGTGTGTGTGTGTGTGTGTGTGTGTGTGTGTGTGTGTGTGTGTGTGTGTGTCAGTTACCTCCGAAACGGCTGAACCGATTTTCTTGAAAATTTACACAATTGTACTATAAGCGTCTGCGAGTGTTCTTAGCTAGGTTTTGTGTCGAGGTACCCCCGATAAATATTGAAAATTGATAATCGAAAAAATCGGGTTATAGAAGGAGTGGTCTGATTTTAATCAAATTTGATACACTCATAGACAAAGACAGAAGAAACGATATTCAGAAATTTCAAGGTTGCAGTTCTTACAATAGTGCAGGAAATCGATAATATATATATATATATATATATATATATATATATATATATATATATATATATATATATATAAAGGCAAGATGTTTGTGTGTGTGTGTCTGTTTATCTGGCTGTATATCTGTATTTTTTCAGCCCTTTTATTTTAGTTTTTGCTTCGGGTTTGGCTCTAAGTAGGTATAATTGTAGTTCTTAGTCTCAGCCATGATACCATTTACTCAGAGGTCTTATTTAGCATTCAAAATTCAATTTACGACGAAAAAGACTTATTTGATATCGATAACAGGAAATCAAAATTTGACTTACATCCATTCATTTTTCTTTCAGTCTATGGTTTCGATTTAAATGGAAACAACTATTCCTCTTTAGTCTTTCGTGCCAACGTCCAAAGAGTCTGAGCTCCAGGACCATGGATTAGTTTTAAAGCTTTCATTACACCCGAGCAACGCCAGGCTATACTGCTAGTATATAAATACATGCAGCGTAATAAATCTTACATTGCCTTGTTTATGTCTCTCCGAGAACGAAACGCATTAATTAAATACAGTTTTACCTTTTGTTTCTTTTATATTAATTTTGACTCTTCTACAGATACGCTGGTATGCGTTGTGGTGCAGTGGATATCGGCCCGGAACGAGAAATCGGTCAGCCGAGTTCGAATTCCAGTTGAATTCCTTGCATTCACTTAAGCGCAAATACCATTGGAAAAGATATTAATCCATCCCTTCCTCCCAGTTATGGGTTAAATAACAGGACAGATTGGGTTTTGTAGTCTTGGCTGGCAACCAGTCTACCACAGAAAGTCATGGCAACCTACTGCGGGATAATCGAGTCAGTCATATCTCTTTGGAGACATGGTCGCTCAAGCGTATATCATATATGGCACTTAACTGACAGGTACACCCCATCTGAGAGAATATTAACACACACACACACACACACACACACACACACACACACATATATATATAATTGATTTGGAGAAGTTTGTCACCTAACTGACCTAAAAATTATTTTAAGGTTCACAAATGTCGACCCAGTAAAAGAGGTCACCAAAATGTCAAGAAGAAACCAGTTCAAGATAAGAAAATTAAATGAACAGCCTTTCACACAAGCTAAAAGGAAGTTAATGCAATAAAAAGCAATACAAAGAAATCAACCACCTGCAAGTATTGTAGAGCCATTCACATACAAAAATATTCATTTACACCGCTTCATATAAATAAGAATAAAACCAGGACACAATAGCATATTTAAAAAAGGGTCCTAAGGCATAATGATGATGATTTACAGTTAATTGGTTTAAATGTAAATCATCTGCGCAACCACATCAACATTGCCTGATGATGAGAACCTATCTCGAAACATAGAAATTTCCATGTCGCAATGTAAAATTGATACATATATATATATATATATATATATATAAGGTAATTTAATAACAAAGTGTGAAAAATTCTCTGCAACGTGCTTTATCCTCTAGAACGACTACATTGGACTAAATAAAATGTTTTTTTATTAATGGAAATAAATAAATATTCACCTCGTCTCCCCACTAAGACGTGGATGCGACATAAGGTTATGTGGGGAGCTCGAACGTGTGCGAACGTGCAAGGGCCAAAAATTGCCGAGTCCTCGAAACCGTCGGTCGCGCTGGCCTCGGTGATGAACACCTATTCACCCCTTTAGTGCAGTTAAGTGCTACAGCCTCGCGACAACTTTTCCCCAGGACCGGGCATTTCTCGGTGTAATTTTTTCTCAGATGCATGTCTGTCCCCGGGCAGAGATACAACAGAGCCGCCCTCTGCCCAAGAATGGAGATGTAACTAAGAGATAATGATCCCCACCAGTCAAAAAATGGCAGGTGAGTTTTCTTCTTCTTCTATGTGCCCTGTCCTTTCACAACGTAGGCGATCATGGCCTTCAACATCTCCTTATCCCTGATAGCTCTTAGCATTCTTTCTCCTGTAACACCACGCAACCCCCGTTCTGTCATCCACCTGCTTAGGCGATTCAAATATGTTATCCGCCACTTTCCTCTGTCTCTTTTCCCCTCTATCTGGCCTGTTAGTATCAGGTTCTTCAAGCCTTCCTTCCTTATTGGATGTCCCAGGAACTTTAGTTGTCTCTTCCTGATGCTCATTATTAATTTCCTTTTCGTTTCCATCCTTTCCAAAACTTCATCATTGCTCACATGCTCAATCAATGATATTTGCAACATCCTTTTGTTAATTTTTTTTTTCAATTGGAGTAGATAGACTGAACTTTCGCCCGGTTCACACTCTACCCACGTCTATTGAACAGGTGTAGAGGCTCATCCCTTGTTCCCCACTTAGGACGTGGTTTCCAGCTTTCTCTTTAACAATCTATTCACACTTACGTAGCCCCCTGCACACCAGTGGCCTTACCGCCTTGCTTGGAGTGATGTGATTAAAAAGAAAAAAGAAAATCCTTCCGTAGAATCACATTTCAATTGCTTCAAGTTTTTCCTTCATCTTTGATGATATTGTCATATTGAAGAACTGACATCACATAGCAATCCAGTACACTCTTCCTTGTTTCTAGCGAAATTGTCATGTTTCTTAATATTCTGCTCAGCTCCTGGAATGCATTCTTGTGCTTTTGGATCTCCGGAATATAAATGTATAGAAACTGCTATGACCACAAAGTGAGGGGTCAGATTATATATTGATTGTAATATGGAATTGATCCCCCACTTCTAGTAAAGGAATTATATAATGAATAGGAGTGGGTTGATTATAATTATGTACCGAGAAAAAACGCTGAATTTACAAATTTTGAATTTAAATTTTTTATGACAAAAATTTAACATCACTCCTCGGAAAAATCAATTCTTCACATCTTCAAAATTCAAGCAGGCTTGTCGAAAACCTAAGGAAAATAAATATGACATATAAAATCGTGACTATAATTCCTTTATATTAACGTTCATGTTAGCAAATAGTAAGATAATGAAAAAATAAACCTTTCCATACTAACAGATCAGTCAGTTTTGTGCCATACGTAATACACGCTTGGGCGATCATATTTCGAAAGAGACATGACTGACTGGGCAGAAGATTATCCCGCAGTAGGTTGCCATTGCTTTCTGCGGTAGACTGTTTGCCGACCAAGGCTATAGAACCCAATCTGTCCTGTTATTTGACTCATAGGTAAAGGGAAAAGAAATCTATTATATTATTATGTAGTTATTAGTGGGGGATCGGTTCCCTATTGTTATGAAGTAATAAACTGATCCCCCACTTTATGACCAATATAAGCCTTAATCATTATTCCAACTATTATATTCAGTCAGTTTTGTGCCATACGTGATACACGCTTTGGGCGATCATTTTTTTTTTTTTTTTTTTTTTTTAATCATATCACCCCGAGCAAGGCGGTAATGCCACTGATGCGCAAGGGGCTACGTAAGGGTAAAAAGAACGGAAAAGAGAAAGCCGGAAACCGCATCCTAAACAGGAAACAAGGGATGAGCCTCTTCACCTGTTCAATAGATGTGGGTGGAGTGTGAACCGGACGATAGTTTAGTCTATCTACTCCAATTGAAAAAAAAAAAAAAAATAAATAAATAAAATAATAAAGGAAAACAGTGAAAAGATTGGAAAAGAGAAAACCGGGAACCGCATCCTAAACAGGAAACAAGGGATGAGCCTCTTCACCTGTTCAATAGATGTGGGTGGAGTGTGAACCGGGCGATAGTTTAGTCTATCTACTCCAATTGAAAAAAAAAATAAATAAATAAATAAATAAAATAAAATAATAAAAGAAAAGAGTGAAAAGATTGGAAAAGAGAAAACCGGGAACCGCATCCTAAACAGGAAACAAGGGATGAGCCTCTTCACCTGTTCAATAGATGTGGGTGGAGTGTGAACCGGGCGATAGTTTAGTCTATCTACTCCAATTGAAAAAAATAAAATAAAATAATAAAGGAAAAGAGTGAAAAGATTGGAAAAGAGAAAACCGGGAACCGCATCCTAAACAGGAAACAAGGGATGAGCCTCTTCACCTGTTCAATAGATGTGGGTGGAGTGTGAACCGGGCGATAGTTTAGTCTATCTACTCCAATTGAAAAAAAAAAAAATAAATAAATAAAATAAAATAATAAAGGAAAAGAGTGAAA
Source organism: Ascarosepion bandense (assembly GCA_037127315.1). NCBI lineage: Eukaryota > Metazoa > Mollusca > Cephalopoda > Sepiida > Sepiidae > Ascarosepion > Ascarosepion bandense. The sequence goes on along the minus strand of JBBBDQ010001385.1, from coordinate 571,768 downwards.
AGATTGGAAAAGAGAAAACCGGGAACCGCATCCTAAACAGGAAACAAGGGATGAGCCTCTTCACCTGTTCAATAGATGTGGGTGGAGTGTGAACCGGGCGATAGTTTAGTCTATCTACTCCAATTGAAAAAAAAAAAAAATAAAAATAAAAATAAAAATAAAAATAAATAAATAAAATAATAAAGGAAAAGAGTGAAAAGACTGGAAAAGAGAAAACCGGGAACCGCATCCTAAACAGGAAACAAGGGATGAGCCTCTTCACCTGTTCAATAGATGTGGGTGGAGTGTGAACCGGGCGATAGTTTAGTCTATCTACTCCAATTGAAAAAAAAAAAAAAAAAAAAAAAAAAATAAATAAAATAATAAAGGAAAAGAGTGAAAAGATTGGAAAAGAGAATAAAGACCGAAAAAGAGAGAGATGAACCGGGAACCCCTTCCTAAACAAGAAACAAGGCGATCACCTCTACTCCTGTCCATAAGAAGGGGATGGAGTGTAAGACCGGGCGATAGAAGGTACTATCTACTCCAATAAAAAAAAAAAAAGAATAAATGTGTGACTGAAGTTAACTAAGTTTTAACTTAGTTAAAAGTCAAACCTAAATTTGATAATTAAGAACAATTTACACAAAAGTTAGACAGAAAAGATAAGAACCGAAATAAAATAAAATAAAAAATACAAATCAAAATACAAATCAAAATGAATAAATAGTTAATACAAAAAATAAGATCACACTGGCTAAACTCACCAAGTTTCAGGCTGGCTGACAGAAAAAAGTTAAGAAAATTTCAAAAATTTTCTTCATTTTGTTTTTTCTATACAGTTCTGGAGAGATTAAGTTACCTTGAGTAAGCAGTAACAGACAGTAGTGTGATGGGGGGGGGGGGGAATCACCTCCAAGCCATGTGTCCAGTTAGCAGGGGAATGACAGAGAACAATAAAAAAAAAAAAAAAAAAAAAACATGGCCGGTCTTAGAATTCCTACATATAACCAAAACCCTAATATACCAAACCTAAATTTGATAATTAAGAACAATTTACACAAAAGTTAGACAGAAAAGATAAGAACCGAAATAAAATAAAATAAAAAATACAAATCAAAATACAAATCAAAATGAATAAATAGTTAATACAAAAAATAAGATCACACTGGCTAAACTCACCAAGTTTCAGGCTGGCTGACAGAAAAAAGTTAAGAAAATTTCAAAAATTTTCTTCATTTTGTTTTTTCTATACAGTTCTGGAGAGATTAAGTTACCTTGAGTAAGCAGTAACAGACAGTAGTGTGATGGGGGGGGGGGGGGAATCACCTCCAAGCCATGTGTCCAGTTAGCAGGGGAATGACAGAGAACAATAAAAAAAAAAAAAAAAAAAAACATGGCCGGTCTTAGAATTCCTACATATAACCAAAACCCTAATATACCAAACCTAAATTTGATAATTAAGAACAATTTACACAAAAGTTAGACAGAAAAGATAAGAACCGAAATAAAATAAAATAAAAAATACAAATCAAAATACAAATCAAAATGAATAAATAGTTAATACAAAAAATAAGATCACACTGGCTAAACTCACCAAGTTTCAGGCTGGCTGACAGAAAAAAGTTAAGAAAATTTCAAAAATTTTCTTCATTTTGTTTTTTCTATACAGTTCTGGAGAGATTAAGTTACCTTAAGTAAGCAGTAACAGACAGTAGTGTGATGGGGGGGGGGAATCACCTCCAAGCCATGTGTCCAGTTAGCAGGGGAATGACAGAGAACAATAAAAAAAAAAAAAAAAAAAAAAAAACATGGCCGGTCTTAGAATTCCTACATATAACCAAAACCCTAATATACCAAACCTAAATTTGATAATTAAGAACAATTTACACAAAAGTTAGACAGAAAAGATAAGAACCGAAATAAAATAAAATAAAAAATACAAATCAAAATGAATAAATAGTTAATACAAAAAATAAGATCACACTGGCTAAACTCACCAAGTTTCAGGCTCTCGAAAGTGACATGACTGACTGGGCAGAAGATTATCCCGCAGTAGGTTGCCATTACTTTCTGCTATAGACTGGTTGCCGACCAATAGATCCCAATGTGTCCTATTATTTAACCCCATAACTGGAGGAAAGAGACGGATTAATACCTTTCCTTAGGCTATATATGAATGCAAGGAATATCAACTGGAATTCGAACTCGGCTCCCCGATTTGTTGTTCCGAGTCGATATCCACTGCGCCACAACGCACATCCGGATAACATTCATAAAATTTGCCGACTTAGAACCAACCAATGTCATTCTATTTTTAACAATTATTTTTATTAGTAAAAATTCGTTTTCGTAGGAATCGTTTAACAGAAGATACACCGCTTTAACCCTGGAACACTAACCATTAATTAAAGTTACACAACTTCTAACCATGGGTACATCATACCTGATTTTGAAGATATTAAAAAAAATATTACTTGCTTCCCTGACAGCTACAATCTCCAGGAGTTTAAGTGTAAAGTCAATAGTCATCTCCTATCTTACTAACTTGCATCCTCTCTCTTATGCTCCTTTCTCCGTCCACTTCACTCTCAGTATCTTAACCCTTCTCTCACCCACTTTCTGACACGCCCTTTAACCTGTTACTCTTTCTCATAACTTTCCTCCTATGTAACCCCCTGCACACCAGTGGCGGTAGACTGCCTTACTTGGGGCGATATATATATATAAATCTTTATTTGAAGTATTTTACATGCAGAGGCAGTCTATACGCAAAGTTTGTACTTTGAATTAACATTAATAGAAACTGAAAAACATTATTTAAATAAGAAAATCAGGCACTGAAAATTTAATTAAATTGGAATTAAAATGGCGTCATTTGCGCTGGGTACTATATACTAATGGTTAGTGCTCTCGGGTTAAGCAGGTTGAAGCTAAAGTAATAAGCGAAACTATTGGGCCAATGAAAGATCTGAGATGATGAAATGATGATAAGGTGCAAGTTTTTAAATAGGAATCATATCACCCCGAGCAAGGCGGTAACGCCACTGATGTGCAGGGGGGTACATAAGAGTAAAAGGATTAGAGGAGAGTGAAGAGAAGGACAAACCAGTTAGAAAGAAGCAAGAGAAGGATGGGAATATAGGTGTGATGACAGTTGCGAAGGTGGAGAGAAAGGAAAGGATCTACAGGGCGGTGTGGAAATAACTAGGGTCAAGTAGTTAAGAGATGAGTATTGACTAATATTTGTGAACGTAAGTGTAAGATCAGTTCTTAATTTTTCTTTTTAAATTCATTAATTGTTTATTTATTTTTCTCTTTCATACTCTCCCCAACTTCATCTTTTGTGAAGATTTTTGTCTTTGTGTTTATATTGTATTTGTTTATATTTTTTATATCTGGTTCAAAGGTTATTATGTTCACTTCCCTCGTTAAAAATTGTCTTTAGAATAGTCAAAGAGAATTTAATTTTTGCTTTTATTTTTCTCAGGTCTAATTGGGAAATTATCTTTAATAAAATTTTATATAGAATATTTTTAAAGATTTTTAATAAGAATTTACCTTCTTTTTAAATTCACTTATATGTTTGTTTTTCTCTCCCCTCCCCACTACTTAACGTTTCTGAATATTTTGTTTATTTGTCTATATTTCTGAGATGAGGTAGTACTTACAGTATTTACATTATTCGGACTATTGTCTTCGTCTTTGCTGTCGTTGTACGCACCGGCCTCCTTCAGGTGCTAGGAATTTCGAACCGAACCCTTTATTACAATAACTGGGGTATATCATCCTTATTCCTTAAGGACACATGGCTCAATAGATATAGACGTTGGTTAGTTCATGACTTAGAGTTGTTAGTTTAATACCAGGCTACAGCAGTGTCGAACAAGTAAATTGCAGGATCATAGAGAGATAACTCATGACTTCCAATCGAAACTTTGCGCAAGGAATGAAGATGATATACCCCAGTGATTTGGGGTATAATGTTCACTTCCCTTGCTAAAAATTTCTTTAGAATAATCTATGTGAATTTAATTTTTACTTTAATTTTCTAAGGTCTAAATTGGGATAAATCATTTTTAATAATATTTTGTAAAGTAAATTTTTGTAAAAATTTTTAAAATGAAATTTATTATTTTATGTTAGCTAAAATTTGTGACTTATGGGTTTCTTTACACATTCTCTCTGTTTATTTTTCTCTTCCCCTTCTTTTCTGCTTCCCCCATTCTTTTCTTCTTCTTTCTTTTTTTCTTTTTTCTACTCGTCCTCTTTTTCAACTTATTTAAATCTGTGTGAGTTATATCCGAACCCATTTTGCGTGATTAAATCTGTCTGTGCATAAATCCCCTTCCTCTTTTTTGCGTGTGTCAGATTTTTTTGTTTTCATGTATGCGTGATTTAATTCCTTATTCAGCATTGTGTTATGTGCGTGATTTGATGTATTTATTCTCAATTTATTTACGGTTTAAAAATCCCTCTGCGATAAACGCTTTTTTTTAATATTCTGAGTAACTTTTATTTTTTCATCAGCGGTTTGAACGAGGCAATTGTAAAAATGTTTCTTTACATTGCTGAAATAAACTCTGGATTTATAACCGTTAAATTATGCGTCGTGTTTTCTTCTCAATATATATATATATATATATATATATATATATATATATATAAACAAACTTTTCAGTCAAATACGAAAAACTAACGCTAAACAAATAAAAATATTTAAATATATATATATATATTTAAATATTTTTATTTGTTTAGTATTATTTTTTTAATGGATACTCGTATTTGACTAAAAAGTCTGTTTATATATATATATATATATATATATATATATATATATATATTGTGTGTATTTTGGCCGAATTTTTTCATTAATGCAGGTTTCATTGAATAATATAGACAAGTTTTGTCTATTAATTTTGTGTAGGATCCGTTCATACCGTCTGATATACTTGATGGTGATGTCGTTGAAAGACAACAAAAAATCACAGTAATTGTTGATTTTTTATCGGGTCTAAGCTTTCGGCTCACATAAGCCATTATCAAAGAGTAAATATTAACACACAGTAAACATAGAACATTTAAGTTATTAACAATAAAGAAAATTGAATTCAAAATATAAGTCCATCCCTACCGTGGCGGATGGCCGAAGACAGTGACAAAATAGTGGCGTTGTGGTATTCAATTTTCTTTATTGTTAATAACTTAAATGTTCTATGTTTACTGTGTGTTAATATTTACTATTTGATAATGGCTTATGTGAGCCGAAAGCTTAGACCCGATAAAAAAATCAACAATTACTGTGATTTTTTGTTGTCTTTCAACGACATCACCATCAAGTATATCAGACGGTATGAACGGATCCTACACAAAATTAATAGACAAAACTTGTCTATATTATTCAATGAAACCTGCATTAATATATATATATATATATATATATATATATATATAATTAAACAGTCCATTATAATTTCCACTGGCCATAATCGTTTGAGATATCGTTTGGAAAATATCATTCTTCCGGCAGGAATCCAACCTGCATACTTCCAACACCGAGGAGATGCCGTTTTTTAGGTTAGACGTGTCTTACCAATCGACCACGAAAGATTCCATGGTAGACAAGATTTACTCTAACCTTTCTATAAATATTCTCTTGATCCCTTTAGTTGAATGATTAATATCTGCTTAGTTTGTATTGAATGTAAACAAACTAAACCAAAGACAACATTACGGGATTATACGGAAATTTACAAGACTGGCATTTGCCGACATATTTACATTTTTTTCATTCAAATACGAGTATCCATTAAAAAATAATAATGTCAAACACATAATAAAATTTCCTTTTGTATTTCGGAAAAAATCTCAGAACACACACAGGAAACATTATTAAAAAATTAAGAATTACTACGTGACTATGCGAAACACGATGTTCCAAAATTGATGACGTTTCAAAGCAGAATGGTCATTGAAAATGGTTGGTGATGATAGCCGAACGAAGTCAAATATGTGAAATTTCATATTCAATCAGTCAGTCAGTTAAGTGCCATACATGATACACGCTTTGGGCGATCATGTTTCTTTCAAAGATTTTTCCGCAGTAGGTTGCCCCTTACTTTCTGCGGTACACTGGTTGCCAACCAAGGTAAAGTACCCAATCTGTCCTGCTATTTAACCCATGGCCGGAGGGAAAAACGGATTAATACCTTTCTCAAGAGTATTTGGTTTGACTATCTCGATGTGATGTAATGGTTAGCAAGCTTGTTTCGCTAGAATTTAATTCCTTGCATTAACTTACGCACAAATAACCTTGGGAAAGGTATTAATCCGTCTCTTTCCTCCAGTTATGGGTTAAATAACAAAACAGATTGGATTTTATAGCCTTGGCTGGAAACCAGTCTATCGCAGAAAATAATGGCAACTTACTGCGGGATAATTTTCTGCCCAGTCAGTCATGTCTCGAAAAAGACATGATCGCCCAAGCATGTATCACGTATGGCACTTAACTAACTGACTGAATATAATAGTTGGAATCATGCTTAAGGCTTCTACTGGCCATAAAATTGGGGATCAGTTTATTACTTCAAAACAATATAAAACTGATCCCCCACTAATTAATATTTAATAATGTGATACATCTCTTAACCCCTCCACCTGTGAGTCAAATAACAGGATATATTGGGTTCTAATGCCTTGGTCGGCAACCAGTCTACCGTAGAAAGTAATGGCAACCTATTGCGGGATAATCTTCTGCCCAGTCAGTCATGTCTCTTTTGAAACATGATCGACCAAACGTGAATCTCGTATGGCACTTAACCGATTGAATGAGATCGATACTTACTGGTTACCCTATGCTTCGTTCTTGTTCTACATCTAAGCGGCGCTTAGAAAATCAACATATTATTTTATTTTATTTTCCTCTTTTCACTGCTTGTGAAGTCAATTGCTAACCTCTTTAAAGTTTTATTTGAATTTAGGTAATAATGGCACCGTAATGATTGCCTGGTCATCAGTATAAAGAGGGTCCCAAAATGCTAACTAGTGGTTGGGGATAGTAAAATCAAGCAGTTACCGAAATTTAAAAATCTGGAAAGTGTTCTAACAGATTTTATTTTAATCATTTCACCCAGAGAAAGACATTCCACTGCCACTATTGCGCAGGGGGCTACAAAGGGGGGAAAGTGATGAGAAAGGATGGTTAGATATAAATGTCAGAATAAATGTCAGAAGGTGGGTGATAGACGGGTAAGGATACCGAGAATGAGGGTTGGGTAGATGGTGAGAGTGTTGTGAGAATAGATGGAAAAAGTTAGTATGATAGGAGGTGTCTATTGAACTTACATTTAAACTCCTGGAGATTGTAGCTGTAGGGAAAGAAGGCATGTGGAAGGGAAATCCACAGGTGGGAAGCGCGAGAGAAGAAGCTGTTGAAGTAGAAATTACGGTTACATCTTATCTGTTTCACTGTAAAAGGGTGGGACCTAGTTACTAATCTAGTATCTCGTGTAAATCCGTACCAAGGCGGCACCAATGATCTAAGTTCATCGGAGCAGAAGCCGTGAAAGCCACGTCACGCCGGTGAGAGAGTGGTTGCAGCCGGTCTGCCAAGTCAGTATCAAACACGTTACAGATTCTCCGTTGGATTTTGTCAAGAAGCCCGAGGAGGGTAGCAGGTGCACCCGCCCAGATGTGGCAGCAGTATTCAATACATGGATGGATGGTAGATTTATATATGTGCAGGATAGATTCAGACGGGAAAAACTTCCGGGCCCTGCACAGAGAACCGACTTTCATAGCAGCGGGTTTAGCAATGGATTCGATATAGTTATTCCATTTGAGGCGTGGTGTTTTACTCTCTGGTAGGCAGGCGAACTCGTATGGCCAAGGATGTCTTCCGGAAAATGAATAGAGCGTTAAGAGATAGAAAAATTTTGCTAGAATCAAAAAAGAAAGCACTGAATTGTTACGTAATATCTATTCTTTAATATGACAGCGAATGCTGAACAATCTCATTAAAGATGAAAGAGAGCAACCGAAATATGGATGCTGAGGTTACCATAGTGAGAAACGATGAGGTTTTGAAGAGGATGCAAACGAAAAGGAAACATAATACTTAACATCAGGAAAAGACAGCTGAAGTTCCTGGGACATGCAATGAGGAATGAAGGCTTGGAGAATCTGATACTCACAGATCAGATAGAGAGAGAGGGAAAAGTAACGCGTAACATATTTTATGGGCTTGAGCAAGTGAATGGCAGAGCGGGGTTTGGGAAGAATAACAGGAGAAAGCGTACTAAGTTCCACTAGGAACAGGGAGATGTGGAGGGCGATTATCGCCTACGTCCTGAAGAGAGACGGCACATAGAACAAGAAGAATGATGGCGCAAATGGAAATAGCTGCAGTCTCTGTCCATTTTTTTAAAATCATGTCACCCCAAGCAAGGCATTCTACTGCCACTATAGCGCAGGGAGTTACACAGGGCGATAGACGAGTTAGGATGTACATAGGGGGAGAGTTGGAGAGAATGGGAGTGTTAGTGTGTTAGGAGGTGTCTATTGACCTTACATTTAAACTCCTGGAGGTTATAGCCGTCGGGGAAGCAAACATGCGGAAGGGAATTCTACAGGCGGGAAGTGCGAGAAAAGAAGCTGTTGGAGTAGAAATTGCGGTTACACTGTAAAAGGGTGGGACCTAGTTGCTAATCTAGTATCTCGTGCAAACTCACACCTAGGGGGGCACCAGTGATTTAAGTTCATCAGAGCAGAAACCATGAAAGTATTTATAGAAGAGGCACAGGGAAGCCACATCACGCCGGTGAGAGAGTGACTGCAGGCGGTCAGCTAAGTCGATATCAATCACGTTACAGATTCTTCGCTGTATTTTGTCAAGAAGCCCGAGGGGAATAGCAGGGGCACCCGACCAGATGTGGCAACAGTATTCAAAACACGGGCGGATGGTAGATCTGTATAAGTGCAGGATAGTTTCAGGCGGAAAGAATTTCCGGGCCCTGCACAGAGAGCCAACTTTCATGGCAGCGGATTTAGCAATGGATTCGGCGTAGTCATTCCACTTGAGGTCCGCTGAAAGAGTCAGGTCAAGCAGGCGTAGTGTTTTACTCTCTGTGAGGCATGCCTGTTCCATGCTAATGGGAGGGAGGTGCGGTCGTCTGTGGTAGTTAATTGACAGCAGCTTCGTTTCTCCAATAAGTTCTAGATTCTCAAGTCTTTCTTGTGAAGAGATTTTTGATCTTTGGAAAATGGGAAAAAATCACACAAGTGAAAAACAGACTCTTTAAATAGCTTAAAATCAAACTACTGCTTTTGACTTGTGCATTTTTTTCTTATATATATATATATATATATATATATATATATATATATATATATTTACTTGTGCCATTTTTTACCGATATTATTATTACCTGTGCGCTTATTACCGTTCGAAGTCATATGGGTATGGTTAATGTTTATTAATTCAGCCTTGTGTCATACATAACTGAACTCACAGCTTACGGATTTATCCAGAGCCCGGCTTTGCTCGTGTGTAATGAAAGCTTTAAAACTAATCCATGGTCCTGAAGCTCAGACTCTTTGGACTTTGGCACGAAAGACTAAAAAGCAATAGTTGTTTCCAGTTAAAGCGAAACCGTAGACTTAAAGAAAAATGAATAGATGTAAGTCAAATTTTCATTTCCTGGTATCGATATCAAATAAGTTTTTTCGTTGTAAACTGAATTTTGAAAGCTAAATAAGTTCTCTGAGTAAATGGTATCATGGCTGAGACTAAGAACTACAATTATACTTAGAGCCAAACCCGAAGCAAAAACTAAAATAAAAAAGCTTAAAAAAATACAGACATACAGGCAGATAAACAGACACACACACAAACATCTTGCCTTATATATATATATATATATTATCGATTTTCTGCACTATTGTTATAACTGCAACCTTGAAACTTCTGAATATTTCTTTTTTATGTCTGTGTATGAGTGTATCAAATTTGATTAAAATCGGATCACTCCTTCTATAACCCGATTTTTTCGATTATCGATTTTCGATATTTATTGGGGGTACCTCGACACAAAACCTAGCTAAGAACACTCGCAGACGCTTATAGTACAACTGTGTAAATTTTCAAGAAAATCGTTTCGGAGTCTATAGGTAACGGACACATATAAGTTTACAAATAAGTTTAGATGAGATTATCGGAAGGTTATTATCGTTATCATCAGAAGATTTTCATCATTTTGGCAGCAGAAGGTTTGAATGTGTGGAATTGAATAAGAATAAGAATATGCATTTTTCATGTTAAAATAGTAATGTATTAATGAAAAGGATTACATGAATTGTGGCACAAATTAATGTTCAGTGAGAAAGTTAAGGGTATCAAGAATTGTAGAATATGTTCGTAGTAGTAATTTGTTGAAAAGAATTTATGCGTTCGTACGTATGTATGCGTTAGTGTTTGTTTGGTAGGAATGTCTTTGAATGGAGAAGAAGAATTAAAATGAATCAGCACACGAGATGAAGGAGAAACACGACGAATCTACGACGCGACCTTTGTCCAGGTCGCGGTTGAAGTTTCTCCCGTTACATTTTAGTTGTTTCGTCTCGCTGCTCCCATCTGACTCACTGGTGTTGATCTGATCGAAGCCTTTATAGTCATTCAGATTTTTGCACTGGATCACTAAGTCGCTTTAGTCTTGCAAATCGCTTCCATTGGTCAAAAAATCAATTTAACATCTACTTGCGAAATCTGGTTTCGACTTTTTCAGTAAGCACGTGGCCAATCGTTTTTTATTTGCGAAAAACCAGGATTTCATACGTCATTGTGAATTTTTGTAAACGTGAAGAAGAAAGTTGATTTTAATTCTTGATTTCCTATCTACTGCACGTTCCCCAAATTATTTACTATATTGAAATGCGAAAAGCACTTCCTCTAATCTTTTTCCAGTTCTTTTTGAAAGGACGGGTATTTTTTTAAACCACACCAATCAGTTATCTCATTAGAAAAGAAAGCCTCCCATCTAATGACATCTTAATGCCATCTTCAGTTTTCTTGATTAGTTTTATTTTAAACTTTTATTGTACTGGTTTCGTATAATTATACTCTTAAGCGATTACACGAAATCTACTTCTTTCATATTGTTTATCCTTAAATTTTACTTTATGGTGCAAAAGTGCTCTACCACAAGACTAGCGGAGCTCTTACTACTAAAGAAAAAAACAACTATGTCAGGGCAACCTACAGACAACTTGGCAGAAGACCTAACACCATAAAAAAATGTAATCCCAAACAAGGTAACTAAAAAAAAAAAAATACCAACGGCAAACACCAACTTACTCAATAAAGCCAAGCGTTAAACGCGCAATAATCTAGCCTAGTAATTCCCAAACATTTTTTTCTAAACCTTATTTTCGGAATTAATCTTGGATCCCGCCTCAGCAAATTTTATATCATAAAAAAATTATTTAAAAAAAAAAAAAAACAGAGTGTGGATTAAAGTGGGATAACTGCGGGTTCGAAATTAGAACATTATTATTGATAACATTCTCCCCCAATTTTCTGGCTCTATTTGATATAATGAAAAAATATTACGATGGTAAAATCGGCAAATAATCATTTATAACTACTTATACTTATGAGATGTGCGTTGTGGTGCAGTGGATATCGACACGGAACGAGAAATCGGACAGTCGATTTCGAATGTCAGTCAAATTCGTTGCATTCACTTACGCGCAAATACCCTTGGGAAAGGTATTAATTCGTCTCTTCCCTCCAGTTATGAGTTAAATAACAGGACAGATTGGATTCTATAGCCTTGGTTGGCAACCAATCTAGCGCAGAAAGTAATGGCAACCTACTGCGGGGTAATCTTCTGTCCGGTCAGTTATGTCTCTTTCGAGACATGATCGCCCAAGCGTGTATCACGTATGGTACTCAACTGACTGACTTATACTTATGCATGTATTTACTTAAATCTTTGATTGTCTTTCAGTCGTTCCTTCTCACCTGATATCCTCTTCCACCGTGCCTATGAGGTGCGGTGTGTCGCGTCTATGCGGTGTGCCGCGTCTATGCGGTGTGCCGCGTCTATGCGGTGTGCCGCGACTATGCTGTGCTCCGCACTGTTTTGGAACCACTGCTCTAAACAGAACTAAATATTGCAGTAAATACGCATTTATTGATATCATTAAACTTAGTTTTGTAAAGCACGAGCTTTTTTTAAAAAATCATTTCACCTCGAACAAGACAGAGATGCTACTGCTCCGCAGGGGTCGACAATGAGAAAATAAAAACTACAGGGGATGTCGACCAAAAGATAAGAGGTGGACGGGAATCAAGTTGATAAAAAATGGCAGTTGACATTGCATTTAAACTTTTGGAGATTGTAGCTATCAGAGGAGCATGCAATTGGGAGTGAGTTCCACAAACGGAAATTGCGAGAAAAGAAGTTGTTAGAATAGAATAAGCGATTACATTTAACTAGATCGACGGTAAAAGAATAGGACCTTAATGCCAATCTGGCAGCACGAGTAAAAACATGGGATCGAGGGAAAAAAATCTCATAAGAGCAGTTGCCATGAAAATACTTCTAGAAAGGACAGAGGGAAGCCATATTATGTCGGTGAGAAAGTGACTGAAGACGGGGTTCCAAGTTAAGATCTATTGTATTGCAGATCCATCTTTGTTTTTTGTCGAAAACCTTAAGATGAATAGCAGTAGCATGGACCAGATATGGCAACAGTATTCAATGTAAAGAAAATATAAGAGAGAAAATATATAAATGTATATAAATTTATATAAAGAAAATGATGGTAGGAAGATTTTGTTGCGCCAAAGTGAAAAGTGATTGCACAATTAGGATCTTTCTGTTTATCCATAGCTGGAGGAAGAAGTTAATTCATCCTTTTTCTGACGAAGTTAAGCAACGTTGAGCCTGGTCAGTACTTAGATGGGTGACCGCTTGGGAATACCAGGTGCTGTAAGTGCTTAGTGACGGATGTGCGTGCTTACGGCCATATCACGTTGAATACACCGGTTCTCGCTCGATCACCGAAGTTAAGCAACGTTGAGCCTGGTCAGTACTTAGATGGATGACCGCTTGGGAATACCAGGTGCTGTAAGCGTTTAGTGACGGATGTGCGTGCTAAACGGCCATATCACGTTAAATACACCGGTTCTTGCTCGACCACCGAAGTTAAGCAACGTTGAGCCTGGTCAGTACTTAGAAGAGTGATCGCTTGGGAATACCAGGTGCTGTAAGTTTTTAGTGACGGATGTGCGTTGTGGTGCAGTAGATATCGGCTCGGAAAGAGAAATCGGTGAGCCGAGTTCAAATTCCATTTGAATACCCTGCATTCACTTAAGCACTGGTACTCTTGGGAAAGGCATTAATCCGTCCCTTCCCTCCGGTTATGGGTTAAATAACAAGGGTAGGACTTGGGGACCCTGCCCTTAAAAACAAATCCCAATGAATCTTGATACTCGAAAAGAAAAATGTATTATTACACACAAAACTTATATAAAAACAACAATAAATTGTTGAAAGAAAAAGGTATTATCAGTAATAAATAAATAAAAATTTATTTGGCAATAAATGACCCGCCGAGATTGATATGCCATAAAACAAAACAACCAACCAACCATTATATTCCTCGTTAACCGTAGCACCAGGTCTACTTCTGCTCTGTCCCAGGTAGATATCAATTTTGTGTATAACCTGTTTTATATATTTATTTACTTTGTATCCACACTCTATCAAATTTAATAATGAAGGCTAATATGGCCACTGTCAAGTTTAACATTTCTTTCATTTTTTGCTCATTCATTTTTACACTGTAATTCTTGATAAATTTCTAATCATATTTGCCATTTGTATCCATAGTGTTTTAGCTATGTATTCAGCCAATGCTGTGACGAGACAGTATCACTTTGAGGAGGGGTTCCTAGACTAATGTGAACTGTAAGGACGGAAGGTTCCTCCTGTTACGGAATGGAAGAATGGGTGACCTGGAATGCAGAACTGTCGCTGTTGTCGTTACTGCTGTAAAGGTTAATTTCTTCTTCACCTCAGCAAACGTAAATTCAACGAAAAAAGAAATACATCGAATTTTGGGAAAATATATGTATAATTTATTTGCATATATACAAAAGCATCAAACTACTACCCATTGTGAAGGCAACGGAGTGGGAGAAGGAGAAAGAGAGAAAAAGAAAAAGCGGAAGAATGTTCGTTACTGTCGGCTGATGTTCTGTGACGACGGCGGCGTAGGTCGGTCGGCTAGGGTAGGAGAGCGTGTCGTTCAACACTGAAACTGGGTCTCTGCGTGTCTCACTCTGTCTGTCTGGTGTGTCAGCGATTCATGCTGTTTTTTTTTTATAACAAAACTAAAGTTCGCATAAGTTTCTTATTTTTCTCAGTTTCTCTTCTTTCATTAGTCATCCTAGCCGGTAGCTAATTCCTTTTTCTATTATATACTTTAACACTAAATAAGTAATGAAGATAATTGTTTTTTATTAGAAGATATGCGTCGTTCCCATGCGCAGAAACTCAAATCTGTTATTTTGCACTTGTTCCTTGCAAACCAACTTTTAATTATTCTGAAAAATCAAAAAATAGTTAACATAACAACTCTGTTATCAAAAATAAAACTGCAAATAAGAGAAATAATGGCGCTATTAGATAAGTATACTCCTGAAATGTGCTCTGGGATGTGCGTTGTGGTACAGTGGATATCGGCTCGGAACGAGAAACCGGGGAGCCGAGTTCGAATTCCAGTTGAATCCATTGTATTCACTTACGCGCAAATACCCTTGGGAAATGTATTAATCCGTCTCTTTCTTCCAGTTATGGCTTAAATAGCAGGACAGATTGGGTTCTATAGCCTTGGTCGGCAACCAGTCTACCGCAGAAGGCAATGGCAACCTACTGCGGGATAATCTTCTGCCCAGTCAGTCGTGTCTCTTTTGAGATATGATCGCCGAAGCGTATATCACGTATGGCACTTAACTGACTGACTCCTGAAAACAAAATAAATTTTGGTCGATGCTTATTAGAACTCGAAAGGAGTGTCGCTTCTAAGTTCTTGGCACTGTCATTCTTGGAATTCTTTTACTCCCAGCTTGTTGAATGAACTTATATCGTTACATTTTGGATTCCTACCCACGCTTATACCCTAAGTCCCAAATAGTCTATAATAAGACTGCCAACTGAAGCCTTCTGTTTATTCAATCGTTTGGAAGTGGTAGCGTTCATGACCAGACCACTTTCTTTTTCTCTTTCTTTTTCTCGTCTTTAAAACTTTTTAACTTCCCGAAGAAAAATGTCCTTAATTCCTTCCTTGCAAACCTCTTAAATTTCCGAAGAAAAATACCCTTGTTCTCTTCCTTGCAAACCTCTAATTTTCCAGAAGAAAAATACCCTGAATCTCTTCCTTGAAAACTTCTTAACTTCCTGTACAAAAGTACCCTTAATCCTTTCCTTGCAAACCTCTTAACTTCCTGTAGAAAAGTACCCTTAATCTCTTCCTTGCAAACTTCTTAACTACCCGAAGAAAAATACCCTTAATCTCTTTCCTGCGAGTAATATGAAAGTGAACCAATTAGGAAATACTCTAACAGCCAAAACTTGCAGATCCTTCTGTACAGGTCAGAACTTTGATGACCCAAACTGAGTCAGGGAGCCTTGGACGCTGTGGGCGTACAATCATGGCAATGATATCTTTGTTTTGCTAAAAGAGAGACCAAATAAATTCTCGAAAAACCAACTGTTTGGTTTCGGCTGTAGTGAGACCAAGAGCTCTGAAGAGCTCTACTAGTGCGTCCAGCCTGACCCGGAGATGATAAGCCATCCGATCTGTTTACATCACCTCGCCCTCTTTCCTTCTTCCTCCAAAGATCGATTCCTACTACTATACTCCCCGCCCACCACTGTGTAATAAAGCATACAAAGAAGTAAGCTGAATAGAACTACCTGTCGTTGATTTAGACGTGATGCAGTGTTGGGGCCCCTACTGCGAAACTACAAGAACCTAGAGATGACACGTAGCGTAAAATTGTTCCAATTGACAGACCTGAACAAACGAACTGGAACACTGGCATCCACGTTAATTAAAACTCACAAGAGTCAAAATGAAACCAAATCCAAAGACCGCTTTTATTTTATAAAAAGCCTTTAGCTAATAAATAATCATAGAATGGCAATAATTTGAATGATCTTATTGAAATAAAGATGTTAAAGAATTCGTTGTAAAATACACAATGCCTTGCAAAGGATATTCGATCAAAAATTAATTGGATTTCTTTAAGAAGAAGAAAAAACAATTGATTATTTTGTATTCATTTTTATTCCATTGTATTCATCTAACTTTTTTTGCAATAAGAAAGGGTTTCATGATGATTTTCATATTATTTGTGCATCGTCTTTTCTTTGGATAATGATTCAGGTCAGCTGTGTATATAATTATAGTGTGTGGCAGAAATTCTTGGTATGAATGAGTAAGGAATAGGAAAGAGAACGAAAGAAGGAAAGAAACACGGTAAAGAAAATGAGAAAGAAGGTAGAGAAAGCGAGAAACAAGGAAAAGAACAGTTAGGAACAAGGTAAAGAAAGTGAGGACTAAGGTAAAAAAGTGAAGAACGAGGATAGAGAAAGTCAGGAACAAGTTAGAGAAAGTTAAGAACAAGTTGCAGAAAGAGAGGAACATGGTAGAGAAAGTGAGGAACAGGGTAGAGAAAGCGAGGAACAAGGTAGAGAAAGTGAGGAACAGGATAGAGAAAGTGAGGAACAGGGTAGAGAAAGCGAGGAACAAGGTAGAGAAAGTGAGGAACAGGGTAGAGAAAGTGAGGAACAGGGTAGAGAAGGCAAAGTATAAGACAGTGAAAGCGACAAAGAAGATACAGAAAGCAAGGAACAAGGTAGATAAAGCGAGGAACAAGGTAGAGAAAGTGAGGAACAAGGTAGAGAAAGTGAGGAACAGGATAGAGAAAGTGAGGAACAGGGTAGAGAAAGCAAAGTATAAGACTGAAAACGACAAAGAAGATACAGAAAGCAAGGAACAAGGTAGATAAAGTGAGGAACAGGGTAGAGAAAGTGAGGAACAAGGTAGAGAAAGTGAGGAACAGGGTAGAGAAAGCAAAGTATAAGACAGTGAAAGCGACAAAGAAGATACAGAAAGCAAGGAACGAGGTAGATAAAGCGAGGAACAAGGTAGAGAAAGTGAGGAACAGGGTAGAGAAAGTGAGGAAGAGGGTAGAGAAAGCAAAGTATAAGACAGTGAAAACGACAAAGAAGATACAGAAAGCAAGGAACAAGGTAGATAAAGTGAGGAACAGGGTAGAGAAAGTGAGGAACAAGATAGAGAAAGTGAGGAACAGGGTAGAGAAAGCAAAGTATAAGACAGTGAAAGTGACAAAGAAGATACAGAAAGCAAGGAACAAGGTAGATAAAGCGAGAAACAAGGTAGAGAAAGTGAGGAACAGGGTAGAGAAAGTGAGGAACAGGGTAAAGAAAGCAAAGTATAAGACAGTGAAAGCGACAAAGAAGATACAGAAAGCAAGGAACAAGGTAGATAAAGCGAGGAACAGGGTAGAGAAAGTGAGGAACAGGGTAGAGAAAGTGAGGAACAGGGTAGAGAAAGTGAGGAACAGGGTAGAGAAAGTGAGGAACGGGGTAGAGAAAGTAAAGTATAAGACTGTGAAAGCGACAAAGAAGATACAGAAAGCAAGGATCAAGGTAGATAAAGCGAGAAACAAGGTAGATAAACAGAGGAACAAAGTAGATAAAGCGTGGAACAAGGTAGATAAAGAGAGGAACAAGGTAGATAAAGAGAGGAACAAGGTAGAGAAAGTGAGGAACAGGGTAAAGAAAGTGAGGAACAGGGTAGAGACAGCTTGGATCTGGGTGTAGAAAATGCAAAACAAGGTATAGAAAGTGAGGCGTAAGGTATAAAAAAATTAATAACAAGTTTAAAATAATTGGGAAAAGTTAGAAAGAATAAAGAAATCGTTGAAGGATAAAGAGATGGAGAAATGACTGGTTAGAAGGGAAGGAAATAAAATGGGAAATAAGAAAAAAAGAGAAGGAGAATTAGGAGAAAGAAAATGGAAAAAATGAAGGAAGAAATAGTAACGAAATAAAAGAAGAACTTATGTAACAAAGATAGAGACAAGAAAAAGAAAAAGAAAGAAATGCAAAAGTTAAAGAAAAAGTAAAGAAAAAAAATAACATTAAAAATGGCGGTAAGGATATTTAAGTCAAAAAGAAACAAAGAGAGGATAGGCGAAAGAGAAGAAGAAAAGGGAGGAAAGAGTCAATCAGAAAGAAAAAAAAAGGAAAAAGTATCAGAATAAAGAAAAAGACGACAAGCAAATGAGTGAAGCAGTAAGATATACTTCCAGAAAGAAAGGGCTGGAAAAGTGAAAAACAAAAAGAAATCCTGAGAAAAAGAGGGGGAAAAGAGAAAAGGGAAGAAAAGGAATGAAATAAGAAGGAAACAGAAGAAAAAAAAGAAAGGGAGGATGTGAAAAAAAGAAAAGAATGGAGAAGAAAAGGGAAGACAGAAAAACTGAAAAAAGAAATTATGACATGCTGATGAACAGGAAGTCGACGATGGCATAACGGAAGACAATATCTAAAAACAAGAAATAAAATGAAGGATTAGGGTAAAAAGAAACAAGAGAAAAAAATGAACATATTTTTTTAATTTCTAACATCTCTGACAGTAATTTAATAAAATCTTAAATAAAATCGGTAAATTTTCGTTGTAAGTCCCGACGTTTTTCCCCTTCAAATTTATCCAAAATAGCATTATCTCTGTGCAAATGTATATGCTGAACTCAAATCAACTGTTAGTTATTGAAGAAACTTACCTTTTTTTATCTAAATGTCCATAAAAAAACGAATTATATCTTGCACTTTTTCTCTCCCGTAACTCTCACGAAGTCACGTAATTAACTGCAGAATGACGTACTGCGCATTTGAACGACTTTTGGCAGATTTTTTGTTGATTTTTCTTCATTTACTGATACTTCCGGTGATCTACTTCCGGTAATGAAAGTAATGCGCTATTGTATTTCTACGCTTACTACTTTCATAACAGGAAGTACATCACCGGAAGTATCAGTAAAGGAAGAAAATCGACCAAAATTCGACACAAATTTGTCGCCTACGTAGAACGTCATTCTGCAGTTAATTATATGACTTCGTGAGAGTTACGGTAGAGAAAAAGTGCAAGATATAGTTCGTTTTTTTATGGACTTTCAAAGCAAAAAAGATAAGCTTCTTCAATAATTAATTGTTGATTTGAGTTCAGCATATACATTTACACAGAAATAATGCTATTTTGGATAAATTTGAAGTGGGGAAAAGCGGTCGGCACCTAAAACGAACATTTACCATATCATATTTTTCTGAATTTACATTATTTTACTTATTCCATAATATTAAATTATCCCATAATATTAATTTTAAAAATATAGGCAGTTCTTTAACTTGCAGGGTTTTTGAACCGAGAAAATGCGGGAATAATTCGTAAGCACTCATGTGCCAAAAAATATTAACAACCAATGATTTAAAGATATTTAATTTAAAACTTTTGACTTGAAGCCAAAAGCATTAATTAACTCATACTTACGATTTTAGTTGCTCCATATATCCTAAGAATGAAACCATCTGGTGTCCCAACTCCTGTGAGACCTCTCATGGCGGTAAGGTCGAAGAGGAGAGATTAGACAGTACGCGATCAACCCCCGAGAGTCCCAAATGACAGATAAGGTAAATATCTACACGATCTGAAAGGCTAAACCGGCGGAAGAGGGCAGTGCCAACTGCACTGACCGTAACTAAGTCGGACCTTTGATGTAACGAGGTTTGCCGCAAGTGGGTCGCTTTTGGTTTCTCCATAGCGTAGAACTGTCCACTAAAACCAAATTTATGTGAATTATCTCGTTAAACTCTCTTTGATTTACAGCAATTGCCGCCACCGCTAACCAGTGGGTTTCGGGAATAGAAAGAGAGTATGGCGATCCCTATGTTCGGTGCCGACGACCATTTTAGTAAGTACAAATGAATTGTTTTCAGTAGTAGTCACTTTTGATAGAAATTTTCTTCAAACACTCAGATCACATTCGACCTCTTTCTATCCAATGACTTCCTCAATTCATGTCCGATTCAAAACTGACTTCACAATGAAAATTTTATTTTGATGTTCAAATTAAGTTTGCAAAGCATTTCTACGTTCCCCTAAGCACGTTTTCCAATGATCAATAAGTGACTCGTTGTTGGGTTTTACGATATGTTAACCCTTTCTGAGTTATTTGTTATAAAAGTTTGTTTGGAGCATTCGGTGAGGCGCGAACTCACAACTAATGGCCAACCAGATTAGCTTCACTCGATATAACACCACGCAGAGGCGCTAGTTGATACTCGTTCACTCTTGTCATAAATGTTTTTTTTTAAACGCTCACGTAATAGGGACTTTTTTCATGAGTGCGCAATTTTTAAAATTAGAAGTTAGAACATTTTCATCCACGATTGTATGATCTTAATAGGTATTTAAATTTTGTTTAAAGGAAAAAGGAAAATGGGGGAGAAGGAGAAGGACATGTTAAACATTTTAGAGACAGGTTTAACAATAGAAGATAGGGTATGGTCTTTTGCAGCCTTTTATGACCAGGCCTTTGGGTTTAACAAAGTGAAAAAGGTAATAAAATGTACATGGGATGGGAGGGAGTAGGAGAAGATGGGCTAAGAAGAGACAGGAATTATTAGTGGATAAACATATCTGTATTAGTGAAATATAAGGCTACGGGTAAGTGGAGTAGAGAATTTTCCATCTCTCTTCACACTACCTGATGAGACAGTGTCTTTTTAATGTCGAAACAAAATGTACACTTTGTAGTATATAATAATTTGTACATGTTCTAAACTATAATTTATACTAACAATAATTATCGAGTGCAATAAAATACTTAAGGCAATAAAAATACTTAAGGCAATAAAAATACTTAAGGCAATAAATAAATCACAAATTTCATAGAAAATAAAGGTACAATGACACAAGAAAGATTATATAGTTGGAGAAAATTATCAAGATAGTGAGGTTAATACTATAAAATGTTTACAATTGCTATAATAGATTTAGATTTAGTAACAATAACAGGATTGTAAGGTTAATCCTTTCATATGTTTATAAGTCACCGTAGTTTCATGCCTTTGATTTAGTAATATGTAACTTTTCATGCACTTTATAATTTCCATTTTCTCTTGCAGACAGAGGAAACATGGTTCGTTTACTGATCTAGAGATTCTAGCTTGTTTGAGAATTTTCCATTTAAATTTAGTTGTTTTATTCTCCTCTTTTAACTTCCAAAAATATTTAGAAAGCGAGGACATATTTCGCTTGTTCTTATTAATAACGGATGAGAGATTATTGTAAAAACGCTTTTTAAAATGGTTCATTGCATTTCCAATGTAAACTTTAGAAACCTTTTGGATTCTCTGCTCATGAGATAAAACACATATAGACAAGGGATTTAGTTAAACATTTTATAGATAAAGGGCATTGGTCTGGATTTCTACAATGGCATAGGTTGTTACTATGAGGCAAATTCAGTCAGTTAAGTGCCATACGTGATACACGCTTAGGCGATAATGCCTCGAAAGAGACATGACTGACTGGGCAGAAGATTATCCCGCAGTAGATTACCATTACTTTCTGCGGCAGATTGGTTGCCAGCCAAGGTTATAGAACCCAATATGTCCCATTTTTAACCCATAACTGGAGGGAAGAAACGGATTAATACCTTTCCCAAGGGTATTTGCGCGTAAGTGAATGCAAGGAATTTAATACGAATTCGAACTCGGCTCCCCGATTTCTCGTTCCGAGCCGATATCCACTGTACCACAATGCACATCCTATGAGGCAAATTAAGATCAGTAATAGAATTACTATTATTATTGTTATATAATTTATTTTGTTGTTATGGAATTTAATTATTTTTTTCTAAATTATTAGTGCAACTATAACGAAATTTTAGCGATTCTGATTGAAAATTTATAAGTTCAACAAGCTGGGAGTAAAAGAATTACACATTGATAGCGCAAAGAACTTAGAAGCGACACTCCTTTCGAGTTCTAATAAGCATCGACCAAAATTTATTTTGTTTTCAGGAGTCAGTCAGTTAAGTGCCATACGTGATATACGCTTCGGCGATCATATCTCAAAAGAGACACGACTGACTGGGCAGGAGGTTATCCCGCAGTAGGTTGCCATTGCCTTCTGCGGTAGACTGGTTGCCGACCAAGGCTATAGAACCCAATCTGCCTGTTATTTGACTCATAGCTAAAAAGAGAAGCGCTGTATTATATTATGTAGTAATTAGTGGGGGATCAGTTTATTACTTCATAACAATATAAGACTGAACCCCCACTTTAAACCCAGTAGAAGTTTTAATTATATTTCTATGACATTCAGTCAGTCAGTTAAGTGCCATACGTGATACACGCTTGGGCAATCATGTCTCGAAAGAGACGTGACTGACTGGGCAGAAGATTATCCCGTAGTAGGTTGCCATTGCTTTCTGCGGTAGACTGGTTGCCGTCCAAGGCTATAGAACCCAATCTGTCCTGCTATTTAACCCATAACTGGAAGAAAGAGACGGATTAATACATTTCCCAAGGGTATTTGCGCGTAAGTGAATACAATGGATTCAACTGGAATTCGAACTCGGCTCCCCGGTTTCTCGTTCCGATCTGATATCCACTGTACCACAATGCACATCCTATGAGGCAAATTAAGATCAGTAATAGAATTACTATTATTATTGTTATATAATTTATTTTGTTGTTATGGAATTTAATTATTTTTTTCTAAATTATTAGTGCAACTATAACGAAATTTTAGCGATTCTGATTGAAAATTTTCGAGTCTGTGTGAATGAAGCTACAGATAAATCCTCTTTACAAGCCTGCGTGAATGATTTTGAACCTTTTTCAATGCTGACATGTAAGGTCTGAACATCTGGAGTTACTGGAGATTAATTATTTATCTGAATGTACATATTCGAATGAAGAAGAGCATCCGACGAAAGGCTTGTAAAATTTCATATCACATGTTTGTTTTTACGGTGTTCCTTCTTATCAAGATGAATAACAAGTGCCTTTGAGTACTTGTAAAATATCTCATTAGCATTGCTGTTTTGTAAACCTACGAGTGACATCTCTTTATTGCTGCCAGCTAGTGTATATCCGATGACGGTAAGTTCCTCCCATCCCAATATCTTTGTTGTTGCCATATATTTACCTTTATTGAAGCCATCGTCATGACATCTGAAAAAAAAAAAAATCTTTGCCCAGTAATGGTTGTCATTTTTTAGCTTGCAAACACAAACAGACAGTTAAGGATCAATCGATTCGATAGAGAACGAGACAATATTTACATGAGTGCTCTGAGGGAGAGACATAACGACAGAACTTTCCACGACAGTCCCAGGAGAAACGACACAGCGTGTAACACGTCAACTTTTCCAAGAGAGACAGTTATGCAACACCTTTATGCATAGGTTTTACTCGCTGTTCTAAACAGAACGACCTTTTCACATTATTTCTTTTAAACAAATAATGAAAAGTGCAACATATGGCGATCATAAAAGCAAAGTTGTTCTCGAATGCACAAAAGTAAATTGCTTTGTATTGACAGCAACTAAAATGTTGCAAAAGCTTTCAAGATGGTGAGTGGATTGAGACGCAGAGGGCACTGTTAGAAAATCTTTTGTTTCTTAGGCCTTGAAAATCTACAATTGTTTGATTGATTAATTTCTTTGGTTTTTAAGGCTTGCCAACGATTTGTCGGTTATTTGAACCCAGATTATTTTTGTTTATATGAGATTGTGATGCAGTGAATACCGAGTTCGAATTCCAGTTAATTTTGTTGCATTCACTTACACACAAATATCCCTTATCCGTCGCTTTTCCCAACAGCTATGGGTCAAACAGCAGGACAAACTGGGTTCTATAGCCTTGGTTGGCAACCAGCCTACCGCAGAAAGTGATGACAAACTAGCGTAGGAAAATCTTCCTCCCAGTCAGTTATGTCTCTTTCGAGACATGATCGTCCAAGCGTGTATCACACCCGTGTAATGAATACTGCTGTTAAACTGGTCGGGTTGCTCCTGCTATCCACCTTGGGGTCCTTGACAAAATCCAGAAGAGCATCTGTAATGCGATCAATCCCGACTTGGCAGCTCAGATGCAGTCACTTTCTCACCGGCGTGATGTGGCTTCTCTGTGTCTCTTCTATAAATACTTTCACGGCTTCTGCTCTGATGATCTTAGCTCATTAGTGCTCCCTATGTATAAATTTACTCGAGCTACTAGACTAGCAATTAAATCCCACCCTTTTACAGTGAAACCAATAAAATGTAACCGCAATTTCTACTCTAACAGATTCTTTTCTCGCACTTCCCGCCTGAAGAATTCCCTTCCGTATACTTGCTTCCCTGACAGATACAATCTTCAGAAATTTAAATGTAAGGTCAATAGTCATCTCCTATCTCACTGACTGGCATCCTTTCTCTCATGCTCTATTCTCCATCCACTCCACTCTCATCACACCAGTATTCTCACCCTTTTCTTACCCTCTTCCTGACATCCCCTATAACCTGTCCATTTGTCTCATCACTTTCCTCCAATGTAACGTGTGGATACCTGTTTGTATATATGTATTATTGTGTGCCTTATAATAGTAGAAAGAAACTCATGGAGAGCGTGGCAGCAGAGAGTCCTCAGAAGAGAAGCCCCCGTCAAGCAAGTGTTTCGGCCCTTATCTACTGACACTCTAGGGGGGTTGGGCCACACCCGGTTCATGACTCCGGATGTCCCTCTGCTGCCTTTTTTTTTTTTTTTTTTTTTTGGGACGAGCCACGGATGGGATCCGTGACCTTCTGGATATGCTCATTTTCACTCAAAGACTCCCGCACTAACCACTTAGCCAAAGGTACACCTGATATTTGTGGGAAAGTAAGTTAAGCCTTATGGAGTTCACTTTTATTCCTCCTTGACCAGATCCAGCTTGAACATCTCTCTGCCGCTTCTGCCATTGCTTTCAGGGCTCTGGTTATAATATATAAATATCTCTGGTTATAATATATAAATATCTCTGGTTATAATATGTAAATATCTCTGGTTATAATATGTAAATATCTCCTCGAAAACAAGCGTTCATTTATTTATTACTCCATTCCGCCTACCATTACATGGTAACCCGTCTTAATATTATTTTAGGTACATCCATTACATAACAAAAAAAACAGCATAGTATGACTTAAAAAGGTCCAAAACTTAATAAAACGAACTTTTTTTTTATTAAAATGTTTCAAATACTATTAAAAGGAAAGACCAACGTAATTTTTTAAATTTTATAAAAACTTTTAATTCCTTTTAACATGTTCGAAACTTTGGCAGAAAATTTTGTTTTGACTTGAGTTAGAGTGGCAGAAAATCTTACGACTGTTTACAATCGATTACGTAATTCTTTTTACGTAAGTCACTTTTTCGGTGACAAACACATTAATTTGTAAATTCTCGCAAAAACAAATAATTGTCGGATTTTAATGAAACTTTCAGTATTCATTCACAAATGAATGAAATCATTTTTGAAATTATTATTTTTTAAAATAGTGATGAAAAAAAAAAATTAACTCTGTTACCACCCACCTCCACATAAATTCATGAAATTTTAATAAATTTTAATTTTCTGCGATTTACTTTTTATTAATTAAACGCAGAACATACTGGGGAATATAAATCATCTATTTTTTTATTTAAAATTATTTGGCACTATCCGAAAATATGCTCCGAAGAGTAAAATAAAAAATACAATAAAACTCTGATATAATTTAATTTGTTAAGGTCTTAATTGCCAGAATAAATAATAATATTTAAGGACATTATAGTTTGAAGAAAAAAAAATTCGATTACTAATAAAAGTTTAAAAGAATTGTTTTCATTTTTTTATTATAATAATTCATAAAGTTTTTAAAATATTTTAAAAATCTTTTAAAGAATTTTATGATTTTTTATTAGTTAAGAATTGATGATTATACTGCCTATCAAAAAAAATTAATAAAAATTTTTCAACCCGTATATTTAAAAAAAAATTATTTGTGTAAATATGTCTAAATTTATAAAGTACGATGTTCAAATTTATAGAGTACGATGGGTCAAATTGATTTTATAAGTTAACAAGCGTTCTGGGTTATTCCCCCTTACATAGGAAACCATAGAAGAACGCATTTTCATTCTTACGATATTTTATTCTTTACATTTCTAAAATTTAACAGCCTGTTTTGCAAGTAATTCCTTCAACATTTAAAGTAAGTATTTTTTTTCAATTCCTCATTTTTTTAATTAATTGCGACCGTAGGTGCATTAACTAATTTATGATAATTAAAAAATAAAATGGCAATTTTGGCACAATTTGACGCCATACATTGCGTTCTTGACAACATCCGGTAGCCGTAAATCAATCATCGCTTCGATGACTGACATAAAACAGGGCTACCTTAATTAAATTGTTTTATTGTAAATTTCTGGCAGTAAGCAATTATTAATTGATTGAAAACAGATAAAGGTAAGTTTTAATTTTAAAAATTGACTTAAAAAACGTGTCAGCGAGGTATATTTTATTTTTGCTAGATTTTTAAATCAGAAATTTGGCTCCTGTTTACGTAATGTGTAAATCAAT
The DNA here is from genome assembly GCA_037127315.1 of Ascarosepion bandense. Lineage (NCBI taxonomy): Eukaryota > Metazoa > Mollusca > Cephalopoda > Sepiida > Sepiidae > Ascarosepion > Ascarosepion bandense. Next base: position 545,032 of record JBBBDQ010001385.1, on the reverse strand, counting down.
CAAAAATGGCGGTATATTTTTAAAAATTTGTAAAATTTCAAAATTTTAAATTACAATCAATATAATTTCGGTTAAAAATACACCAGTATGTTTGGCTTATTAGAATTATTAAATTTAATAGCTTGGCTTTCAATTAAAGCTAATTTTAATGACTGAAGATAACTTATTTATTTTAAAAATTTCAATTTCACTTTAAGTATCGAAAATGAGTGCCGGTACCCGTATTATTTACTAACCCATATGGTTCTTTGCCCGAAGACGAAGAGCTAGACAAGTGCGAGTTCTTGCTGAACTCAGAGTATTTACTCAAAGACTCCCCGCTGACACTGGATGTGACACAAGGCCGGATTTAACATGGAAAACACGAGCGGATACATTCGGACCAAAGGTCAAAATTAACCCAGACCCCGCATACGTGGAATCGGGCACTATGCTTGTCTATTTTTCTTAGCCGATTCTCATTTCGGAGATCGAATCCTGACTGAGTTGAACTCTGTCCGAAAACAGAGAGCTTGTATATTTTTCTCAGTCGAGTCAAAGCTCCAACAAAGTCGCTCTTTTGCCCGAAGAAAAATTACCAAGAGCGAGTTCTCGTAGAACTCTGGTCATTTAACCAAATTCACCCCACAGAGGCGGCATCTGACACAAGTCTGTATTTAACAGTGAGGTTTCCGAACGTGTACACTAGTATAATGCAAACTGGTTACCAGCCAAGGCTATAGAACCCAATCTGTCCTGTTATTTAACCCATAACTGGAAGTAAGAGACGGATTAATACCTTTCCCAAGGGCATTTGCGCGTAAGTGAATACAAGGAATTCAACTGGAATTCGAACACAGCTCCCCAATTTCTCGTTCCGAGCCGATATCCACTGCACCACAAAGTACATTCGGCACCAAACTTGATAAAACATCTTAATTTTTTTGGTATTCATCCTAAAATAGTAATTTTATAAGACAGTATCACATCGTTGTAATCCATTCGCTGTGTGTATAAGAATTCCTTTTTTTGAACCAAAAATTGATAAGAGAAGTCTGTAATCTGCCTATGAACAAAAACTCCTTCCATTTATAAATTTGTTAATTATTTGCCCTGCAAATATTATTTCTAATTTTTTTTTTTTCGATCTGGCTGTAGTTTTTTTTCCGTTAATATTAGCGAACGCGAATCATGGGCGATGGCTTTCATGTGACCGTCATCATCTTTATGTAGAACTACCGCTCCAATACCATAATCACTGGCATCAGTGTTCTCGATAGGCTCTAAAGGAGAATCACTAATGTGATAAGTACCGACTTGGCGGCTCGTCTCCAGCCACTTTCTCACTCAATCGGCTTCCCTCTGTCTGTTCTATAAATATTTTCATGGCTTTTGCTCCGACGAACTTAAGTCACTGGTACCCGTGCAACCATGGGTTTACTCGGGCAACTGGGTCCCACCCATTCACAGTTAGATCAACCAAATTCTACTCTATTAGCTCCTTTTCTCGCACTTCCTGCCTATGAAACTCCCTTCCATATTCTTGCTTTCCTGACGGCTACAACCTCCAAGAATCTATATGCAATGTCAATACCCATCTCTTATCCACTTGACTCCAGTTCTTTCTACATCACCCTGTATATCTTTTCCTTTCTCTCTACCTTTGCAACTGCCATCACACCTGTATTCCCATCCTTCTTTCTACATCACCCTGTATATCTTTTCCTTTCTCTTTACCTTCGCAACTGTCATCACACCTGTATTCCGTCCTTCTCTTGCCCTTTCTCTGACATCCCCTGTAACTGGTTCGTTTTTCTCTTTACTCTTCTCCTATCTAATCTTTTACTCTTATGTAGCCCCCTGCGCATCAGTGGAGTTACCGCCTTGCTTGGGGTGAAACGATTAAAAAAATAGAAGCCAATGCCATTTCTTCTTTTCAAATTTGAGTGCACAAATAATTAGTCGAACTTAGTATTTTCTTAATTTCTTTAAACGCCTTTGGCACTCCAGTTCCACTTTACGCTTTTTAAGCAAATTATTCAATAGAAATCTCAAATTCTGCATATTAGGCATGTAGATTTGATAATACTTTGTCAGTTCTAGAATTATTTGTAGCCAAATAAAGTTTGTTGTAAAAGGCATATTCTTAATTGCACTTGCCTTGATGGATCTGGTTGATGACCATATTTGTCAATAATTTATTCTAGGTCATCATTGGGTTTTGTTATAGTGGAACATCCTCGAGAATAGAATGCTCTACTTTATAAAAAATGGTAACGAGCGGTACGAATATGGAAAAGTCTTAGGCGAAGGCATTCCCTATTCGATAGTCGATTCGGCTCCAACCCGTGGCTTGCCTATATGTGTATTATTGTTAATTGTACCTTAGTACAATAAATCTGGTATATCTTATTCCTGGTGTTCACTCCCATTGTTCACCTGATCTATTTACACTGTATTCCTTTTCGGGATATATCAGGTTTGAAATCGTATATTGGGTAATTTGGCTTACTGTTCCCAGTTACAGACGCTTAGTCACGTTTATGTTTACACTGCACCTAAAGGCCCTACTCGTGGTTTATACTACAAGTATACCGAAAAGATCTTAGTTACACTTTTCCGGGAGAGGGCTTATAATCTGCCGTGATCAAGACCATTGCGCTTACACCTTGTGACTTCCTACTGGCACAACCATCGCCGTCTTTCGAAAAGTTCCATCCAATTTCACTCAACGATGCTGCACGTTAGAGGAGCATTCCAAATCTGATGACACTTCCCTCAGTCTATTCTACAAATATTTTAATGGCTTCTACTTCGATAAGCTTAAGTCCCTGGTGACTCCTCTACACGAATTTACTCGAGCTACTAGACTGGCAACTAGGTCCCACCCTTTTAGACTCAAAACAATCAAATGCAGCATTCATTTGTATTCTAGCTCCTACGCTTTTCCTTATCTATATTAACGATCTCCCCGATTTAATAAGATCCCAAGTAGGCATATATGCTGACGACACTATGGTTTACTCTCGTCTCGGTCAGAAATCTGCCGAGGCTGACAAAGCAATCCTCGCTGCCGAGCTTGAAACGGACCTCCAATCCGTGGTGGACTGGGGTAAGAAATAGCTGGTAAATTTTAATGCTTCCAAAACAAAGCTGCTATCTAATAACCACCACAGACAATCGTTCCTCCCGCTCATTAACATGGATCAGGCTTCTCTCCCTGAAAGTAAAACACTGCGTCTCCTCGTATTAACTCTCGCATCAGACCCCAAGTGGAATAAACATATAGAATCCATGGCTAAATCCGCTGCTAAGAAAGTCGGTTCTCTGTGTAGGGCCAGGAAGTTTTACCCGTCCGAAACAATCCTGCACATATACAAGTCCACCATCCGCTGTCATTGAATATTGCTGCCATATCTGGTCGGGTGCTGTTGCTATCCACCTAGGTGTCCTCGACCAAATCCAACGGAGAATCTGTAATGTGATCGATCCCGACTTGGCAGCTAGGATACAGTCGCTTTCTCACCGACGCAGTGTGGTTTCCCTGTGTCTTTTCTACAAATACTTTTACGGATTCTGCTCCGATGTACTTAGCTCACTGGTGCCCCCCTATATACGAATTTCCTCGAGCCACAAGATTAGCAACTAAGTCCCACCCTTTTACTGTGAAGCCAATAAATTGTAAACGCAAATTCTACTACATCAGTTTCTTTTCTCGCACTTCCCGCCTGTGGAATTCTCTTCCGCATACTTGCTTTCCTGACAGTTACAATCTCCAAGAATTTAAATGTAAAGTTAATAGTCATCTCCTGTCTCACTAACTTACATCCTCTCTCTCATGCTTTTCTACATCCACCCCACTCTCATCAGTAATCTGTTCCCTCTTCTACTCTCTTCCTGACACCCCCTGCAACCTCTCTCTCTCTCTTCATAACATTCCTCCTATGTAACCCCCTGCACAACAGGAGCTACACGATTAAAAACAAACAAAAAAAAAACAATCAAATGCAGCATCCACTTGTATTCCATTTGTTTCTTCTCTCGCACTTCCCGCTTGTGGAACTCCCTTCCGTATACTTGTTTCCCTGATAGCCACAATCCCCAAGAGTTTAAATGCATCGTCAATTGCCATCTCTTATCTTTTAACTCCCATCTTTTCCCTAACACCCACTGTTTCTTGTTCTTTTCCTTTTTCGCTCTACTCTCACGCAACTCTCTTCACACCAGTGTTCCCATCCTTCTATTAACCATTCTTCGACACACCCCTGTAACCTGTCTCTCATTCTTTTCGCTCTTCTCTTGTGTAGACCCCTCCTGCACACCAGTGGCAGTACTGCCTTGCATGAGGTGAAACGAATATAAAAAAAATCAAGAAGACACTCGCTGACAAATAGACCACGGTGTAATTCGAACCTGGGTCTCATCGTCCGAAAGCGACGTGTCCATTTCCAAACATAAAAAACATACATATATAAACCACCGATTGTTCGGCAAATTGTAGTTCAACACTTTTGATCCGGACAATATCAGGTACAACTACTTGAATTTCATGTAAACTGGAAACAAAACGGACATTTATACTTAACAGTTGAAATTTCTAGGGCACATAATGAGGAAAGAGGGCTTGGAAAATTTGACACATATAGGACTTATTGAAGGCAAGAAGGAGAAAGGAAAATTAAGCACAGCTTATCTCAAGGGTTTTCAAGCTTTTTAACTTACGGACCCCTTTTTTGACTTACGGACCCCTTTATATTTCAAGTTTTAGTCTAGGGACCACTATAACCCCTTATGAAATTAAATTTTTACTAAAAATAGCTTATAGTTTTGCATTAACGTAGTAAAAACTGGTTTTAAGCTCACTTTAAATTGATAAATTTAAATTTTCATTTGATAACATTAATAAGTAAAAGTAAATATCCAGACACTGAAAATTTATACTTTGAATTTCACGTGATGAGTTAATCCACGGACCCCCTATCTTATCCTTGCGGACCCCCTGTGGTCCGCGGATTACAGTTTGAAAACCCCTGGCTTATCTAACAGTAACTGGATCGAGTAGAACAGGGTTAAGGAAAAATAGCAAAAAGATAAAATTTACTAAGAGCCACGAAATATAGAAAGTTGTGGAGAGTCATGATCACCAACGCTGTGAAGTGAAAGAAGAATTTCTCCTCCCTGCTCGCCTTACATCACCGATAATTTTAACACAAATATATTGTCCCTTGCATACTACTAAGTTAGTGAATAAGCATTTAGACTAACTACTCTCTTAGACAATAACAACAAAAAGCTGTTGCTCTCATAGTTAACCTTGACAAAACTCAATCAGGCAGCCTGTCCATATATATACTACTCTCTTAGACAATAACAACAAAAAGCTGTTGCTCTCATAGTTAACCATGACAAAACTCAATCAGGCAGCCTGTCCATATATATACTACTCTCTTAGACAATAACAACAAAAAGCTGTTGCTCTCATAGTTAACCATGACAAAACTCAATCAGGCAGCCTGTCCATATATATACTACTCTCTTAGACAATAATAACAAAAAGCTGTTGCTCTCATAGTTAACCATGACAAAACTCAATCAGGCAGCCTGTCCATATATATACTACTCTCTTAGACAATAACAACAAAAAGCTGTTGCTCTCATAGTTAACCATGACAAAACTCAATCAGGCAGCCTGTCCATATATATACTACTCTCTTAGACAATAACAACAAAAAGCTGTTGCTCTCATAGTTAACCATGACAAAACTCAATCAGGCAGCCTGTCCATATATATACTACTCTCTTAGACAATAACAACAAAAAGCTGTTGCTCTCATAGTTAACCATGACAAAACTCAATCAGGCAGCCTGTCCATATATATACTACTCTCTTAGACAATAACAACAAAAAGCTGTTGCTCTCATAGTTAACCATGACAAAACTCAATCAGGCAGCCTGTCCATATATATACTACTCTCTTAGACAATAACAACAAAAAGCTGTTGCTCTCATAGTTAACCATGACAAAACTCAATCAGGCAGCCTGTCCATATATATTTCATGACTGCCTAAGCTACCTTGAATCGGGCATATCGATGTCAAGCCATTTTTTAATATCAGTCGACTGGTTATGCATCGATATATCGATTACCCTCTGAATGATGAAAAAGAAAGACATATGCTTCCTTGCAACGGTGGATCCGATCGAAACTGAAAAATTCATGTGGGGTTAATTCCCAAAATTAAAGTTAATTCCCAAAATTAAACATTATGTGTAACATTTTCGAAGCCACACTGCAGTAAAAAAAAAATAAGATCGCGATAAAAGCAAAACTTAATAATGACCTTCAACCCACGTGAGGCGATTTGCATCTTAGAAGAAGAGAGGATATGAGACTCTGAGTTAGGTTATATTCGATGGAAACAGTAGAAACAAAAATAACCTTCATGTCAAAGCAAATTTTCTGTGATGAAGAACTTCGGATCTGGTTTTATTTCTCTAGCTTTCTTAATAAGAAATTACATATATCTTGAAAAGAACCCTTCCTAAACACACACACACACACACACACACACACACACACACACACACACACACATATGTACATATAATACAGTACTGTGCAAAAGTATTAGGACTATTTTATCTTTTATGTGCCATATAGAAAGAAAATAACAAATTAATTAAAATAATTTATTTGATTAACTCGACAAATGCTTTAACAAGAAAAAATACTTGTTACAAAATAAATTTAATATTTAGTATAATAGCCTTTTGCTTTGAAATAATAAAATAATTGCGACAATTTACCAATCGCACCTAGTATATATATATATATATATATATATATATATATATAGTACTGTGCAAATGTCTTAGGACAAGAACTATTTTATCTTTTTTAGGCATATTGACAGAAAATAAACAATTTAATGAAAGTAATTTTACTTGATTTACTCAACAAATGCTTTAACAAGAGAAAATAGTTGTTACAAAATAAATTTAATATTTAGTATAATAGCTTGTTGCTTTGATCACAGCCTTCATCATGTCAGGCATTGACATTACAAGCTTCTTCAATGTATCTAATGGTATCTCCTGCCAAGCAGATTGCATTTGTTCCCAAAGTGTGTCTTGCGAAGTAACATTAAATTTATCAATTTTTTTAATCCAAAATATCCCATAGATGTTCAATAGAGTAGTTTTAAAATAACTTGTTTAATAGAAAATAAGAAAAATTAAATATAACTTCTTTTTAATACATTTCTTTTACACCTAGTTTTAAATAATCAATATTTATTAGCAATTTACTTGGGTTTTCACTCTGTATTTGAATTTCAGTGAGGTTTTTAGGAAAATCACCCCTGTCCTAATACTTGCACACACTAACAAAAGTGTTAGGACAGGAGTGATTTTAAACTTTATTTTGATGCCTCATAAAAGATAAAATAGTTCTTGTCCTAATACCTTTGCACAGTACTATATATATATATATATATATATATATATATATATATATATATATATATTAATCCGGATACAGTTCTGTTTCGCTGTAATACATGAAATAGGACTGATAGATAATCAACTGCTTCTAGCCAGCATTGAAACTCGACCTATTTGACTTCAGTCGGAGATTCTACCTCTAAGCTATCAGCGGAGAAAGGCATATTTTAGCGTTATATATACAATGTAAATAAACACCAGTTGTCAAGAGTGTTCACTTCATTGCTTAAGAACGATGCGTAAATAGCGGTGAGTAGCTACTGTTTTTATAGTCTACCATTTCCCCAGAGTGCTCAGTGGACGGGCGGGAGCATAAATAGTCATCTGCATACAGTCTTGTTTCGCTATATCATAGCTCATTAGTACGGCTAGACATCCGATTGCTTCCAACTCCACCGATTTTACATCAGTCGGAGATTTTACCTCTAAGCTACTATATATATATATATATATATATATATATATATATATATATATATACGTTATTCCATGGTTAAGCGGAAGTGTAGGCCTATTTCAGACGAACCATCATCAGCTTTCGTCTTTATTGTACAGAAGATTTTACATTATTTTATTTTTCCTGTAAAATCTTTTGTACAATAAAGACGCAAGCTGATGATGGTTCGCCTGAAATAGGCCAATACTTCCGCTTAACCATGGAATAACATGTCTGCCTTAATTTTACTTATATTTGCTCTATATATATTTATATACATATATATTTAGAACTCTCCTAAAGAGTTATCCTACCACTTTATGTACAGGATACTCCTTTGCATTCTTCTATGTCTACACCGCATGTTATATATATATATATATGTTTTATATATATATTTATATATATATATATACAGGATAGTTAAAAAGTAGGGACAGTAAATGATAATATTATTTTAAGATAACATATACAATTATATTTACTAATACAATTATTACATTGACAATTAATTTCTGTTGTGTACAACAACACAAAATCGATTAAATTTTATCAATGCAGGCGCTCAAACTGTTGTCCATCACAATTCACACAGCTTTGAAGTCTACCCCTCACACTTAGACAAACATTTTTGTACAAGTTTCTCTGTGTATTAATTTCTTGAAATGCATCTCTTGTGTAATTTTTCAAATCATCAACATTTCTTGGTATTCGACTAAAAGATTTGTCCTTGAGTACGCTTCAAAAGAAGAAATCCATTCGGGTTAAGTGAGGTGACCATGCTGGCCAATAAATTGGACTTCTTCGGCCAATTCATTTGACAAGAAATATTTCATCAAGATACACATGGACTGCTCTTGAATAAACTGGAGGTACCTCATCATGTTGGAAATGCAGCTGATACGCAAACCATTCCATCTACTTTTGAACCACCATATATATATATATATATATATATATATATATATTGCAACAGTTGTTACAATGGTTTATAAAAGCATTGTATCACTACACAAATATTTTCCTGTTTCGGAGCCTCTTTGGGTGATATGTATAACTGAAAATAAATGGTGGAAACGATTTATTTTTGGGAATGTGAAATGTAGGTGATTGTTGTAGGAGATTAGAATTTAGTATGTCTAAACTTATCCGTCATTTTGCAAAGATAAATCTTTTGCCTAACAAAGGAAAGGAAAACAAAGGAAAGTAGCGGATAACTGGAAATTGGAGTAGATAGACTAAACTATCGCCCGGTTCACACTCGACCCACGTCTATTGAACAGGTGAAGAGGCTCATCCCTTGTTTCCTGTTTAGGATGCGGTTTCCGGTTTTCTCTTTTCCAATCTTCTCACTTTTTTTTTCAATTGGAGTAGACAGACTAAACTATCGCCCGATTCACACTCCACCCACGTCTATTGAACAGGTGAAGAGGCTCATCCCTTGTTCCTTGTTTAGGATGTGGTCTCCGGCTTTCTCTTTTCCAATCTTCTCACTTTGTTTTGTTTTTTCAATTGGAGTAGATAGACTAAACTATCGCCCGGTTCACACTCGACTCACGTCTATTGAACAGGTGAAGAGGCTCATCCCTTGTTCCTTGTTTAGGATGTGGTCTCCGGCTTTCTCTTTTCCAATCTTTTCACTCTTACGTAGCCCCCTGCACTTCAGTGGCGTTACCGCCTTGCTTGGGGTGATATGATTAACAAAAATAAATAAATAAAAATAACATATTTGAAGGACCTGAGCAGATGGATGACAGAACGGACCGGGAGACGTTAAAGGAGAAAGCGCGCTAAGAGCCACCAAGGATAGGAAGACGTGGAAGGCCATGATCGCCTACATCCAGAAAGGACAAGGCACAAAGAAGAAGAAACTAGTCCATCAGTAATTTGTAACCATAGAGATAGACATTTAGGTTAGGAGAGGGGGGGGGGGGGCAAGTGGCTTAGTTCTGAACAGGTCACTTTTTAGTTTTGTCTGGGTAAATCGCATAGTGGGATCTTAGATTTTTTAAATGGGTAGACAATTTTTATTTGACTACTATCTATGAGTGCATGAAATAGAGTGACCTTTTAATATTGTATTTTTTTTATTTTATTAATATAATATTCATTTTCTTATTTTGTGGATGAAACATGGATATTAATTAAATTTTGGATAGGATTATTTTGTCTGAGTAAGGTATCTAGTGGGGCCACATATTACTTCAAATAGGTAAATAATTTTAACTGTAAGTTGAAATTTTTTATATTAGAGCACGAGTTATTACTGATACCTTTTCATTAATAACATTTCAATGAAAAATATTTTCGATGTTTACATAAAACTGTTAATTCATCCCTAAGGTTCAATAGTTCAACATTGTTAGGGAACCTTAGAATGTGCAGCTTTTCGCTCAGGCACAAAGGGCAGGTGTCGTTGAACGAGTTACAGGCTCCGAAACATGAAGATTTTTGTATAGTGATACTATGCTTTTATAAACCATTGCAACAACTATTACAATATAAAGCTCTACTCTGTATCGAGCACTCTTTATAAAAGTAAATGCTTGTACAGTGGGTTTAAAATATACGTGTTCTGTCACTTTCTTACAATATATATATATATATATATATATATATATATATATATATATATATATCCAGCTACATGGATATATATAAAATAAAAAGTGTGAGAAGCCGTGAACGTTTTCTTTAAAATATATATTTATTGTTTGGTATTCATACAAGTTATGGAGTATTAATTTGTCATGATTTGCGCTACACGTGTTTCGAGTCTAAAATTGACTCTCTTCAGGCGAACGAAGTCGTTGTTTTACGTTTGGGTTTCTCTGAGTATCTGATCATTGTGTTTAAAGTTAATAGGAAGTATGTGGAAAATAAGAACAGTAAAAAAAATATATACAAAAAAAGAACAGTAAGAAAATAAAAAAGTATATAATAAAATAAATTAAATTAGAATAATGTGAGTTCAGTGTTGTTTGAATCGTCTCTTTTCTCTGTCAGCATATGTCCTAATGGGTTGACCAGTTAGATAAACAAACAGATGAAAGTGTAAAGTGTTGTCTTAAGGCATTCTGGCGCCTCTTTATTATCTTATGGGTTTCGTGATATTTTGTGTCTTTGTGTTAGTTTGTGTGTGTGTGTGTGTGTGTGTGTGTGTGTGTGAGAGAGAGAGAGAGAGAGAGAGCGCCTCTTTTATTTATGTCCGTTTGTGTGTGGGGGTGTTTTTTTATTTATTGTGTGTATATGTATGCGTGTTTTTTATTGTGTGTCTATGTATGCGTGTTTCTGTGTTTTTCGGTGTGTGTTAGTTGGATTGTATTCTGTGAGTGTGTCTCTATGTGTCTGTTTGCGTGTGTGGGTGTTTTTATTTATTTATTTATTTAGTATGAATTGGATTTGCTTTTGAGATTGGTGTGCGTATTTTTTTATCTATGAGTATATGTATGCGTGTTTCTGTATGTTTTTCAGTGTGTTTGTTTTTTATGTTGTTTTGTTGAGCGAAGGTTTGTATTTTTTTATGAATCTTTCTTCCTGCATTAGCAGAATCTCATAATTAATATTTTGATAGATTGGTTGGACTGAAAATAGGCCGTTACTGCATTCATGTAGATGTTTAGAGACATATAATTTCCTGTTATGTGGTAATCTGATATTGTTCTTATGAAGTGAGATATGATGATTTAAGCATTGTGTTGCTCCTATGTATATTTTTGTGCATCTGTCGCATTTCAGAGCGTAAATTACATTTTTCGAGTTGCAGCTTAGATCCGATTTTATTTCGAATGTAGTTGCGTTTTTGAACTGGAAATATTTTCCTTCTATTATTATTTTGCAAACCCCACATCTTTTTTTGTTGCATTTTGTGACCCCCTGTATTGTGTGTTGTTGTTCAAATTTTGATGAGGTGAGGATGTCTTTTAAATTTTGGGGCTGGCGTTTGCTATTGATTATTTTGGTTGTCCCTAAGATTTCTTTTATTTTTTCATTGTTGTTTAGTAATTCTATGTGGGTTTTAATCCTAGTGAATAATTCCGGATTGTTTTTGTTGTGAGTGGAGACGTATGCTAGTATGTTTTCGTTTTTTTCTATTTTTTCCTGTTGTTTTTTCGTGTTCCGGAGGGATTCTAATGGTTGCTTTTTTGCTAGATGGAAACCCTTGTCTATTAGTGGTGTGGGATATCCTCTCATTTTTAATGGTTTTCGTCACTCACTATCGTGCAAATTCGTCGTGCTAGGGAATAGGGGATGGATTTTAGGCAACTTTTTGGATGGTGACTCCTGAAGTGGAGATATTGTTGGGTGTCTGTCGGTTTGTGGTAAATGTCTGTGATGATGTGGTTGCTCTCGTTTTTTATTATTAGTATGTCTAGAAAAGCTAATTCTTTATAGCTATGTTCTAGTGTGAACTTAATTTTGGGGTGTAGTTGTTGCAGTGTGTTGTGTAGTTCGTTAATATCTCCCCATGATGGTTTCCAAAAAATAAAACAGTCATCCAGCAATCTTTTCCACGATTTTGTGAATTCTGTTTTTATATTTTCCCCATATTTATGTCCTATTTGAGTGTATAGGTCTTCTTCTAGATATGCTAGGGTGAGTGTTGCGTATGTAGGTGCCATTTTTGTTCCCATCGCGGTGCCTATCATTTGTATATAATTCTTGTTGTCAAATTGAAAGGAATTGTTATGTAAAATTAGGTCTATACTTTGTAGAATTAATTCCTTTGAGAAGCGTGTGGGAAGTATTTCTGGGTGTTTTTCTATCCAAAATGAAATTGCTTGTTTTCCTAGTTCGTGGGGTATGTTACTGTACAGGCTGTTAACGTCAAAAGATGCTAAGAGTGTATTAGGGTTATACTTCTTTTGGTAGGAAATTTAAGAAATGTATGCTATCTCTGATGTAACATTTTATTTTATTGGTGTAAGGTTGTAATAATTTGTCTATTAGATTGCTTAGTCTGCTTGTTGGGCAGACTGGTCCCACTACAACTGGTCTGAATTTGAGGTCTTTAGGGTTTGGGGTGTGGATGTATTCCGAGTTTTGTTCCTGGATAGCTGTTTTTATTTCGTTTGATTTGTGTACCTTTGGAAGTCAGTAAAAATTACTAGTTTTTGAAATGAATTCTCTAAGGAAATCTTTTTCTTTTTTTCGTTAACATTCTATTGTGTGTAAGGCAGAACTTTTTTTATTTTTGATGTAACTTTTGTATCTATATTTTGGTTGATTTCTTTGTAGTTGTTTTCGTCTCCTAGTATGTTTAGAATGTTTGTTTGGTAATAGTTTTTGTTCATAACAACTACAGCCCCGCCCTTGTCTGCTTCCTTTATTATTATGTCATTGTTATTGCGGATGTTTTCTCGTGATAGTCTTTGTTTGTGTGTGAGATTCGTATGGGTGTTGGGTTCCTTCTTAAAGCCTGTATCCCAGATTCTTTCAAAGAATGCCTTCATTTCGTTAGAATTATAGTTTTTGTTAGGGAAATATTTGGATTTATTTTTTACTATTGAGTTGTCGGTAGTGTTATTTTTGCTATGTAGTATTTCGAGAAGTCTAAATTTTCGTTCGAACTCTTTGAGATCTTTCTTTAGGTCTGTGATGTTCTTTTTGGGGGTGGGGCAGAATTTTAGACCTAATTTTAGAATGTTTATTTCTTCTTCTTTTAAAGAGTGCGAGGAAAGATTGATTAGAATGGGTTTTGTATTTTTTAGATTTTTAAAAAATTTTAAATTGGTCTGTTCCTTTTGACCCGATATTCTAAAAAATGTTTATTAACACGTAGGGTATTTCTATTCATTTCGCGGTGGAAGGTGCTTGGGTTGGAGAGTGTGATGTTTGTGTGACTAGGTGGTCTTTGGTGGGTGAATGTACTACCGTGACGGGGTTTGTTGTAGTAGTTGTGGTATTGTACATTCTGTGTGTTGGGGAATGTTTTGTAGTTTTATCTGTTGTAGTTATGGTGGGGAGGCCCTCTATGTGTGTTTGTTGTTGTTTGGCCTGGTATGGGTGGGCGTGTAGGTGTGTGAATATTGTAGTTATTGTTATAGAATAATCGTTCGTTGTGTGGGTTTGTTATGTGGTTTGGTTTGATTTTGTGGGTGCGCCTGATGTTTGGATGTGTGGGTGTGTTGTAATAATGCTGTGGTCTGAAATGTTTGTGTCTATTTTGTCCCTCGTATGGGTTTCTTGGGTATATGTGTTTTGTCCTGGGTTTCTTTTCTTAATAAAGTCTTGTTTGGTGTGTCTCGCGTTTTTTTTTTGTTTGTTTTTTTTTTGTTTTTTTGGTTTTTTTTTCGTCCGATTCTTTCAGGTTTGGTTGAGCTTTTAACCAGGTTATTTTCTTTTCTAGAATTTTCCGGGATTTTTCTTCTTCCTCCTTACATTTTGATTCTCATAAATCCGATAAGAATTTTTGTGTTTCTTTTGGGCATGTGTCTTTTATTTTTGTAAAAATTGTGTTGTCTATTTCCGTGTATTTGTTGGTATAGTTTTTGGCTTTATCCTCTTGAATGTTTGTTCGCTTGTAGCTTGTTTAGGTTCAAGGTTGTTTTAATCTGTTTTTGCTGTTCACTGTCCTGGGTTGTAAATATTACCCAAAATTTTGGTGGGATGAAGGGGTTTTCCCCTTCCTTATACGTTCTGTATATGCTGGCAGTTTCTTTATTTTTTATAGCATTGTAGAATGCTAGTTTTCTTGTGTTTATTAAGTTGCCCCACATTTTGAGTTTTTGTTTTTTTATTTTGTGTGCATTCTCCTGTATGTATGATTCGGAAATCTCATCAAATCGTTCATATTGTGTTTTGAAATATTCCACTAGTTGTTCCGTTCTTTTTATTTCTTTGTTTTCTTGGGTTGTGAGGTGATTTAATATGAAGTCCATTTTTTTGTTTAATATGAGTATTTCCTCTTTTAGGTTTTTTTGTAGATTCAGGAGCAGCTCCAACGTTTCGTCTTCCGTTCGTGGCATCCTCTCGTAGTAGTTGTATATCGAATAAAGGATTAGGGTTGTTCCAACGAGAGTAATTAGTATAAAATAAAAAGTGTGAGAAGCCGTGAACGTTTTCTTTAAAATATATATTTTTATGGAGTATTAATTTGTCATGGTTTGCGCTACACGTGTTTCGAGTCTAAAATTGACTCTCTTCAGGCGAATATATATATATATATATATATATATATATATATATATATATATATATATATCCAGCTATATGGCTGGGGACAGATACGAGAAAAGATCAATGAATTATTAATGGGAATTTGATCAGGAATCTATACTGTATTATTTTTTGCGATTAATGATTATTTTTATGATTACAATTTTTCAATAAATTAAGAGAATTGGCAATGAAGATTACGTAAAAATAAGAAATGTTGTGTAAAATAAATAACTTTTAATCAAAATAAGCATATGACTTTCCCTACGTATATATATATATATATATATATATATATATATATACGGATCGTCACCCTAGGGTGAAACCGCGGTAGGTTGTGGATCACTTATAGATTTTTTCGGGTTTCTGCTCTACTACTGTATTTTCGTACTTTCGTATCGAGCACTTTTCTGGTGTTTAGGTTCCGTTTTGGGTTTTTTTTTTCTTTCCTGCGGATGCTTGACTGTTTGTTGTTGTTCCGCTGGTTTCTTTTTTTCACCCCCATTATCCGACGACATATTCCGCCGGATTTTAACGGATTTAGGTTCTGTTTGTTGACATTTTCGAATATTTATGTTTATTTTGATTAGTGTAAACTTACGGATTCTAATTTATTGGTATATATATATATATATATATATATATATATATATACATGACGCAATATAATAGTTCTAATGTTTACTCTGGATAATTGAAACCACGGAAAGTGAATCCTCAGATGAGGGAGACCACGAAGTTTGGACTGACCATTCAATTTCTTGGTCCTGTTCATTGCAATCTCGGAGTTTCTCTGCTTGAATAGGTGAAGACAGTTGAAAATTCTCTTACTGTATTAGATTTACGTGTGTTTTCTTACGTACAGACAGAAATAGTTTCTCGAGTCGAACTCTCCAAATGTATTGACACGCCATATGTGTCAATTGCAGACTACTTTCAAGGCAACCATGATTGAGAAAAAAATCTCTCGTGCGCAAATTCCACTGTCGTCCGGACACAGTTTAGTCAGTGAAGTCTATTACCAATGACCAATCAATGATAAATATTCTCTCACGTGAATAAGAGGCACAACCGCCCGTTAGAGAATAAACATTAATTATAAGGAGTAGCCAATCAGTCGCATCTGCCGTCATAGTTAACATTGTCTATTAACAGTTTAAAACTTTCTCGTCAGCTGTTTCGTGACTTGACCTAATAGAAATGTAGATTATATTTTTTTAATCGATTTAAAAATAAGAATAACAGTTTTAAAAAGAGATGGATAATGTGTAATTGCTATTTTTTAAAACATAAATGAGGTCAAAAATATAAAAAGTGAAAACTTGGAAACAATTTTAAAACATAAAGGATAATAATAATTTTTAAAAAATTCTCAAAGGGTTTTGTTAATTTAAAAAAAAACAGATGAGAAAGAATATAAGTGAAGTTTTAGAAACATAAGTAAAAGATGACAAGATATCAGTTAAATAAGCCAGATTTCAAGGTATATAATAAAAAAAGGATAATTTTCATAGATAAGGGTAAATAGTAAATATTTTGAGAGACGTCTAGACATATTTAAGAGTATGGAAAATTCTATGGCGGCAAAAATTAGTTATTTCATTACGCTGGTTCAACAAGCTAGATTTTGGGAACTCAATTATATGGACCTTCTCTTGCAAGCAAAGGAAACACACCTCATGAAACAGTCAACATGTTCTAGCTTCCGTCAATTTTTTTCACTTAACAGTGGGAGTTTCATTAGCATCTTTTAATTACCAGTAGTATTAAGAGAGAGAGAGAGAGAGAGAATTCAGTAAGTTAAGTGCCATACGTGATATATGTTTTAGGCGATCATGTCTTGGAAGAGACATAACTGACTGGGCAGAAGATTAACCTGAAGTAGGTTGCCATTGCTTTCTACGGTAGATTGGTTGCCAACCAAGGCTATAGAACCCAATCTGTCCTATTAATTAACCCATAACTGGAGGGAAATGACGGATTAATACTTTTCCCAAGGGCTCCCCGATTTGTCGTTTCGAGTCGATATCCACTGCACCACAACGCACATACATCTATAGAATTACTATATATTTTATTATTGAAAGATAGGTTATGCTACCAAAAACGTGTCTTAAAACTATTCTTAGTAACTCCAACATATTGCCTGATAAAATTAGGATTTTCAGAAGTCTAGATGGCAGCTTGGTATATCATGGAATTTGTAAGGCATTATTTTTGCGTCTATTGAACAGGTGAAGTGTCTCATCACTTGTTCCCTGTTTAGGATATGGTTTCCGGCTTTCTCTTTCCCAATCTTTTTACTCTTTTTCTTTTATTTTCAATTGGAGTAGATAGACTAAACTATCGCCCGGTTCACACTCCACCAACGTCTATTGAACAGGTGAAGAGGCTCATCCCTTGTTCCCTGTTTAGGATGTGGTTTCCGGCTTTCTCTTTCCCAATCTTTTCACTCTTACGTAGCCCCCTGTGCATCAGTGGCGTTACCGCCTTGCTTGGGGTGATATGATTAAAATATATATATATATGTTATCAAAACATGCTACTTTCAGTTGAACACAAAATAAAACAATTCCTCAACTGAAGACATTTTCTATGAACACAGTCATTGATACAATACTGCCCGAAAGAGCTGCAGGCATGGTGGGCGACTAGATTTAGATGTGTGTAGATAGGGTTAGCATGTTTTGGAGTAGGTTGTGTATTTTATTTATGTCTCCTCATGTTGATATCCAAACGATAAAACAATCATCTAAATATCTCTTCTATGATTTAGTTAATTCTGTTTTTATATCTTCCCCATATTTATGTATTATTTGGTTGTAGAGACTTTCTTCTAGATATGCTAGTCTGGGTTATTATTATCTGTCAATAATAAAGCATTTTTTTTTTTAATCATCTCACCCCAAGCAAGGCATTCCACTGCCACTATTGCGCATGGGGCTACATAGGGGAAGGTAAAGAGAAGGAGTGGTTAGACATAGGGAATGTCAGGAGGAAGGTGACAGATGAGTAAGGATAGCGAGGATGAGGGTCGGGCAGATGGGAAGAGTGCTTGATAGAATGGGAGCAGGTTAGTGTGTTAGGAGGTGTGTATTGACCTTACATTTAAACTCCTGGAGATTGTAGCCGTCGGGGAAGCAATCGTTTGGAAGAGAATTCCACAGTCGGGAAGTGCGAGGAAAGAAACTGTTGGAGTAGAAGTTACGGCTGCATTTTATCGGTTTCACTGTAAAAGGGTGGGATCTAGTTGCTAATCTAGTTTCTCGTGCAAATTCGTATTTAGGGGGCACCAGTGATCCAAGTTCATCGGAGCAGAAGCCGTGAAAGTATTTATAGAAGAGACACAGGGAAGCCACGTCTCGCCGGTGAGAGAGAGACTGCAGGCGGTCTGCCAAGTCGGTATCTATCACATTACAGACCCTCCTCTGAACCTTATCGAGAAGCCCAAGGAGAACAGCAGGGGCACCCGACCAGATATGGCAGCAGTATTCAATGCACGGGCGTATGGTAGATTTGTAAATGTGTAGGATAGATTTAGACGGAAAAAACTTCCGGGCCCTACACAGAGAACCGACTATAGAAATAGTATAGAAATATATAGAAATTCTACTTCTCTCTCTAAATACTACTGGCAATTGAAAGATGCAAATAAAACTCCTATAATTAAATGGAAAATCTAAACTTATTTATAAATAGAACTTTGTTTGTGTGTGTATGTGTGTGTGTGTGTGCCTGTCTGTGTGTGTGTGTGAGTGTGTGAGTCTGTGTGTGTATCCGTTACATATAGACTCCGAAACGGCTGAACCGATTTTCTTGAAAATTTACACAGTTATACGATAAGCGTCTGCGAGTGTTCTTAGCTAAGTTTTGTGCCGATGTACTCCCAATAAATATCAAAAATCGATAATCGAAAAAATCGGGTTATAGAAAGAGTGGTCCGATTTTAATCAAATTTGATACACTCATAAACAAAGACATAAGAAACGATATTCAGAAGTTTCAAGGTTGCAGTTCTTACAATAGTGCAGAAAATCGATTATATTTATATATATATATATATATATATATATATATATATATATATAAGGCAAGATGTTTGTGCGTGTCTGTTTATTTGCCTATATGTTTGTATTTTTTTCAGCCCTTTTATTTTAGTTTTTGCTTCGGGTTTGGCTCTAAGTAGGTATAATTATAGTTCTTAGTCTCAGCCATGATACCATTTACTCAGAGGACTTATTTAGCCTTCAAAATTCAGTTTACGACGAAAAAAAACTTATTTGATATCGATACCTGGAAATCAAAATTTGACTTACATCCATTCATTTTTCTTTCAGTCTACGGTTTCGCATTAACTGGAAACAACTATTGCTTTTTAGTCTTTCAGGCCAACGTCCAAAGAGTCTGAGCTTCAGGACCATGGATTAGTTTTAAAGCTTTCATTACACCCGAGCAACGCCGGCCTATACTGCTAGTATTAGCTAAAGCTAGGATATGTAAATCTTGATATAAAATATGTTTCTTTTGCTTACAAGAAAAAAATCCACATAATAAAATTCCCCAAAACGTTATGAAATAATTAATTTCTTTAATCATAAAATATTTCATACCCTTAAATATATCTGAAATTATCTAAAATTTATTTCAATATTTTTACTTATTTTATTATTTGAATAATTTTAACGTATTTAACTGGAACTTTTTTAGTTACTCTTATTTTATTTTTTTATTTATACTTATGAAATTTGCCTTGTGGTGCAGTGGATATCGACTCGGAGGGACAAATCGGGGAGCCAAGTTCGAATTCCAGTTGAATTCCTTGCATTCACTTACGCACAAATACCCTTGGGAAAGGTATTAATCCGCCTCTTTCCTCCAGTCATGGGTTAAATAACAGAACAGATTGTGTTCTGTAGCCTTGGTCGGCAACCAGTCTTCCACAGAAAGCAATGGCAATCTACTACGGGATAATCTTCTACCCAAAGTGTGTATCACGTATGGCACTTAACTGACTGACTTATGGAATAATCAACTTATAATTTTTTTTTAAATTTAGCTTATTAAATTAATTAATAATTAAACTTTATTATTAATATTAATATTATTAAACTGGTAATTTTTTTAATTACCTTCATTATTTTATTTGTACTTATGAACTTATAACCCCTTATAACTAAAAAAAATTAGCTTATTGTACTATTTTTTAAATTTTCTATTATCATTTTATTTGTACTTATGATAATTTAAAAATTTAAGCATATCGAACAGGTAATTTTTTAATTAATATTATTTCTTATTTGTACTTATGATTGTTGGTTGGTTGCTTTGTTTTTATGGTATATCAACCTCGGCGGGTCATTTATTGCCAACTAAATTTTATTTATTCGTTGCTGGTAATACCTTTTTCTTTCAACAATTTATTGTTTTTTTTATATAAGTGTCTAGTAATACTTTTTTTTCTATTCGAGTGTCAAGATACATTGGGATTTGTTTTTAAGGGCAGGGTCTTCAAGTCCTACCCTTGTTATTTAACCCATAACTGGAGGGAAGAGACGGATTAGTACCTTTCCCAAGGGTACCAGTGCTTAAGCGAATGCAGGGTATTCAACTGGAATTCGAACTCGGCTCACCGATTTCTCTTTCCGAGCCGATATCCACTGCACCACAACGCACATCCGTCACTAAACGCTTACATCACCTGGTATTCCTAAGCGGTCACCCATTTAAGTACTGACCAGGCTCAACGTTGTTTAACTTCGATGATCGAGCGAGAACCGGTGTATTCAACGTAATATGGCCGTAACCCTGTACTTATGAACAAACCCTCTTAAGTATATCTTTTGATATCTCAATTCATTATTATCTTTCTGTTAATTTCCTTTTTCTTTTCTTTTCTTTTCTTTTCTTTTCTTTTCTTTTCTTTTCTTTTCTTTTATCTTTTCTAACGTTTGAATTCGTCTTCTCTCTTCTTTTTTCTTTTACTATTTTCTGTTTATTTATTTTTTCTGCTTTATTTTTTTTTCTTCTTCCGGTTTAAAGTTTGACGTCTGGATTTCGACGGTGAAACATTCGCTACCCTACCGTTTAGCCTGTGAATCGTACACACACCGTTCTTTGAGATCTTGTTTCATCCCACATCACTTAATTCTTCTCATTGGCTGACCTTATTTTTATTTCTTCCTTTTTATTTATTATTTTAACTCTCCTTATCTATTTATTATAAAATAAATTAATCACATTTTACTACCTGTATTAACACCGAAAATTTATAGCTGTCAAGTTGCAGTACGCCATATTAATAATAATTATTATATATTTATGGTCTACTTTTGTATTGAGCACTTTTTAAAGTAAATATCTAACTGTGGAATATACTTCTATTAGTAACCATTATATATATATATATATATATATATATATATATATATATATATATATGCAAGACACGTTTTTCTTTTAAAATTTAAAGTGTTTTGTAAACACTATTGCTGTTTAATTGAATTCAGAGCTTTGCTTTTCCTAGATTAGTTTCCAACCATGACCATAGACCAGTCTGTCTTACTGTTTAACCAGTTGCTGAGTTATATATATGTTCGTGTGTGTGTGTGTGTGTGTGTGTGTGTGTGTGTGTGTGTGTGGTAAATAAGTGAGAGAGAGAGAGAGTGATTAATTTGCTTATGTTAAATGACATGAGATTAAAACTGTTCACTGACTTAAAAATCCCCACCTTCTCTCGATAGGCTTACAAGTCTCTCCATAAAAATCGATAACCCGTGCATTTTTTCCCCTATACACCATCTGTTATTGAGACACTTTGAATATTCTTGTCTTACCTGGGTCATTGAAAATTTTATTTTTAACATCATTCCGTTCTTCGCTAGAAAGTGTTTTACTGCCTGTTTCTTTAATAATTCAAATCAAATATTTCACTCGTAGAAGTGGCGGTTACATTTGACTATTTTCACGGTAATGGGGTGGGACCTAGTTGCCAATCTAGTAGCATGAGTAAATTCATGTTGTCGGGGCACAAGGGAATCAAGATCAACAGAGTAGAAGTCGTGAAAATATTTATAGAAAAGCCAGAAGAAAACCATATTTCGTCGGTAAGAATATGACAGATGTGAAACTGCCAAATCGGTATTAATTACTGTTGTATATCTAGATTACTTTGACACCACAGTTTACTCTCGCCTCGACCAAAAATCTAGTGTAGGCGATAAAGCTAACCTTGCCGCCGAGCTTGAAAAGGACCTCCAATCCGTAGTGGACTGGGGTAAGAAATGGCTCGTAAGCTTTAATGCTTCTAAAACAAAGCTACTATCAATCAACCATCATAGACAATCGCACCTACCTCCTATTAGCATGAACCAGGCTTGCCTCCCAGAAAGTAAAACACTACGCCTCCTTGGTCTCACACTTTCAGCGGACCTCAAATGGAATGAATCCACTGCTAAATCCGCTGCCATGAAAGTCGGTTCTCTGTGCAAGGCCCGGAAGTTTTTTCCGCCTGAATCTATCTTGCACATTTATAAATCTACCATCCGCCCGTGCATTGAATACTGCTGCCATATCTGGTCGGGTGCTCCTGCTATTCTCCTCGGGCTTCTCGACAAGGTACAGCGGAGGGTCTGTAATGTGATAGATACCGACTTGGCAGACCGCCTGCAGTCTCTCTCTCACCGGCGCGACGTGGCTTCTCTGTGTCTCTTCTATAAATACTTTCATGACTTCTGCTCCAATGAACTTGGATCACTGCTGCCCCTAGATACGAATTTGCACGAGAAACTAGATTAGCAACTAGGTCCCACCCTTTTACAGTAAAACCGATAAAATGCAACCGCAACTTCTACTCCAACAGTTTCTTTTCTCGCACTTCCCGACTGTGGAATTCCCTTCCACATGATTGCTTCCCCGACGGCTACAATCTCCAGGAGTTTAAATATAAGGTCAATAGACACCTTCTAATACACTAACTCGCTCCCATTCTTTCAAACACTCTTCTCATCTACCCAACCCTCAGCCTCGGTATCCTTACCCATCTATCAACCTCCTTCTGACATTTCCTATATCTAACCACTCTTTCTCTTTACCTTCCCCTATATAACCCCATGCGCAATAGTGGCAATGGAATGCCTTGCTTGGGGTGAAATGATTAAAAAAAAATATTGTTCTGACTAAAACGTAACGAAATGGTACTTAGACATTAAAAAAAATGTAATATCGAGAGCATTTCTCGGGTTAAAAGTCTTATATGGAAGTAAATTGCATGATTTTTTTTTACAGTTGTGAAAAAATATATAATCTAAACTTATTTATAAATGGAACTTTGTCTGTGTGTGTGCTTATCTGTGTGTGTGTGTGTCCGTTACTTATAGACTCCAAAATTACTTAACCGATTTTCATGAAAATTTACACAGTTGTACTATAAGCGTTTGCGAGTGTTCTTAGCTAGATTTTATGTCGAGGTCCCCCGATAAATATCGAAAATCGATAATCGAAAAAATCTGGGTTATAGAAGGAGTGGTCCGATTTTAATCAAATTTGATACACTCATAGACAAAGACATAAGAAACGATATTTAGAAGTTTCAAGGTTGCAGTTATAACAATAGTGCAGAACATCAATAATATATATATATATTATTGATGTTCTGCACTATTGTTATAGGAATTATATATATATATATATATATATATACACACACACACAAATGGCAAGATGTTTGTATGTGTGTATGTTTATCTTTGTGTATGTTCTTTATACAAATCCACAATTTTTATCCGATTCTCACCAAACTTCACACAAATATTCTTTAGGCTGAGTCTGAGCTCCAGGACCTTGGATTAGTTTTAAAGCTTTCATTACACCGAGCAACGCCGGGCTATACTGCTAGTTATATATACTTTTGCAAATTGAAAATGGAGGAGGTTAAAAAGAATTGTTGGAAATTTTATGGTAACAACATAAACAACAAAACACTTTGAACAAAAGCATAAAAAATTATAGGAATTGTTTTTGAAATAGCGGAAAATGTTTACAATCAACATTAATGACGATTCGAATTCATTTTCTCGGGAAGCTATCGTGAAAGCAATAACAGATTTTAACTATAAACACGAGGAAGATCTAACATTTGCATCGTATTTTTGCAGGTATGAAGACATTTACAAGATGAGCTGCGTAAATTGGTCGGACCAGAAAAAGGTTAGACTAGTTTTACAAAAATTAGGCGATGTCAAATATACGACGTCCATGAATTATATTCTATCAAAGAAGACAAGTGACTTAACATTTAATGAAACGGTTACGTTACTTTTCGAAGTTGTTCAGATCGAAAACGTCATTGTTCCATAAAAGATGAAAAGAAATCTCACTGCAAGACAAAAATTAAAAATCGAGTTAAGAATTTCGTTAGAGTGACTAATGATAATAAAAAGGACAGAGGGAAGCCACGTGAATGCTATATCAGGACTGAAAACATCATAGATCTTTTCTGTGGAGAATCTTGAGATATATAGCCGGAACAATAGACCAAACATGGCAGCAATATTTAATGTATGGACAAATGGTAGATTTATAAGTGTTCAAGATGCCGATGGGAAGTATCTAGTACGACACAATGAATGAATCTTTGTAGCAGTAAACCTAGCATTTGATTCAATATAACTATTCCACTTCGTTTCAGTGGAAAAAGTGAAAACAAGATGGCGAAATGAGCTGCTCTCCTGGGGATTTCTTTTATTTAATCATTTCACCACAAGCAAGGCGAGACCGCCACTAGTGTGCAAGGGTTTTCACGGAGAGAAAAGAATGGGCATAGGGGCATTGTGGAAAGGATAAAAGATGAACGGGATTCAAGAAATAGAAGGTGGCAATTCATACACAAATATATTTTCTACAAACTCGTATCAATGGAAAAATGAAACAAGGATTGCGAAATGAGCTTCGCTCCTGGAGAAACGTGAAACCAAGATGGCGAAATGAGCTGCTCTTCGAAAAGCTTCTTTTCTTTTAATCATTTCACTCTAACCAAAGCGAAGCCACCACTATCGGGCAGGAGTTTACAGTGAAATAAAAAAAAAAACTAGGTAGAGCGGATATTGAAGAACGGAGAAAAAATGAACGGAATTCAAGAAGATAGGAGATGGCAATTGACGTTGCATTTAAAGTTTTGGGGATTGTTCCTATCAAGGAAACAAGTAAATGAAAGCGAGTTTCACAGGCGGGTATTACGAGAAAATAAACTGTTAGAGTAAAAGTGGCAGTTACATTTAATTATTTCAACAGTAAAATTGTGGGACCTAAATGCCAATCGAGTAGCGCGCTTAAATTAACGTGGACGGGAAAGCAGGGAAAAAGATCGTCGGAGTAGTTGTCATGAAAATATTTGTAGAAAAGACAGAGGGAAGCCACATCACGGCGATAAGAAATTGACTGAATTTCAGTGCAGATCCTTCTTTGGTTATTGTGAAGAATCTCAAGATGAATTGCAGGAGCACCCGACCAGATATGGCAACAGTATTCAATGCACGGACGAATGACGGATTTATAAATGCGCAAGATGGATTCTGACGAGAAACACTTTCTGGCTCGACACAAAAACCCAAACTTCCTAGTAGTAGATCCGATATACTCGTTCCACTTCTTCTTCTTCTTTGACTCTGTTTCTTGTCATTCTCAATATTTTTTCTCTTGGTATCTCTTCCAAACTCCACTCCACCATGCCTAACTAGTAGGTCTCGCGTTGCTTTCCCCTCCCTCTTTCCTTCTATCCGTCCTGTGAGTATTAAATTCTCCATGCCCTCTTTCCTCGTTACGTGTCCCAGGAACTTAATCTATCTCTTCCTGATTCTAAGTGTGAGTTTTCTTCTCGTTTGCATCCTATCCAACACCTCATCGTTGCTCAGTTGCTCCGTCGATGGTATCATCAGCATCCTTTTGTAAAACCACATTTTTGTTGCCTCAAGCCTCTCCTTCATCTTTGATGAGATCGTCCAGCATTCACTTCTATACAGAAGGACAAATATCACGCAGCAATCCAGCACTCTTTTCTTTATTTCTAATGAGATTCTCCTGTCTTTTAGTACTCTGGTTAGCTTCTGAAATGCATCTTTGGCCATCTATGCCAATGCGTCTTTTGGATCTCTGTGTCGCACTTTCCATCCTCTATCAGAACAGTTCCCAGGTATTTAAATTTCATTATTTGTTTTATTTTAGTTTTACCGACTTGTAGTTGGCATGTTAGGCTCTTCTTTTTGCTGATGACCATACATTCAGTTTTCTGGAAGTTTATGCTCGGTCCTTTCTTTTTATTTTCTTTTGCTACCTTCTGTAGAAGATCCTGCATTTTTCTTTCCGTGTCTGCTACCAGCACCGTGTCATCCACGTATCTTATATTGTTGAGATTGTGGCTGCCAATGACAAAGCCAGGTAAGGCTTTTATTTCTCTCGTAATTGCTTCGCTCTCAATCCGTTGAGAAAACACATCCTTGTCTTACGCCCCTTACTATTTTTATATACGTGCTGAACTCACTTCCTATCCGTACGCAAGCGGTTTACTGCCAATATAGATTCTTGATTATCCTAACGTCTTTTCTGAAAATGTCAAGGTTGTCAAGCATCTCTATCAAGTCTTTGTGGCGTACTTTGTCAAACGCCTTTGCGTAGTCTATAAAGCACAGATAAAAATCAATCTGCATTCGTATTGCTCTTTCAGATAGCGTTCTGAGCATGAATATCGCATTCCTCGTTCCACTATCTTTAACTAATCCGCATTGTTCCTGTCCTCTATCTGGGACGATTTCGTTGCGCGCTCTGTTCATCAGAATCCGGATGATGAATTTTGTTATGTGGCTTATTTAATTGATTGTTGGGTGGAGTTCACATTCTTCTGCAACTGGCTTCTTAGGCAGTGTTATGAACATTGATCTGCTTAGGCCCTCCGGTATATTGCCGCTGTTGTAGATTTCGTTTAATACTTCTGTGAACCTGCCCACGTCAAAGCCTTCTAAGGACATCATCATCACTATTACAATTCCGTCTGGTCCTGTTTTGTTTCTCTTCAATTTGGTCATTGCCGATTCCACTTGGGTTTTTAATATTTCTGGTCTATCCTTATTTTTGTGCATTGTTGGTTGCTCTCTCTTGTCGTTGAAGAGATCTCCGATATACTCGTCCCATCTCTGAAGTATTTTTCTTTCTCTAATATTAGTGCACCGTTCTTTGCTTTTATACATCTTGTTGTTGAGCAGGTCTTTTGCCCTGTTGGTTCCTTTATTTGTTTATGCATATCATGATTATTTGTTGTGCTCAGTTTGTCTACTTCGACACATTTGTCGTTGAGCCATCTTTCTTTAGACTGTCTATATTTGCTCCTTATTTCCTTGTGTCGTACTGGATTCCGTCCCATATCTTGGCATCGTTTTCTGTCTCTTTTGTACCATGTCAAGAATCTCATCGGTGTTCTACTCGTTTTTCTTCCGACTTGCTTTTTCCTTTGTGATAATGTTGTTCGCTGATGTTACCACAGATACTCTTAGTGCGTTCCATTTTGAGCTTCCGTTTCCAATTTGTTCTTCGTATTTCCTTTTCACTTTTTCCGTATACATTTCCTGCAGCTTCGAGTCATTCACGAGTCTATTATACTGCAGTCTTAGGGCTGTGTTAGGTTTCTTTGATCTCCTTAGTTGTATCTTTAGTTTCCATACGACTGGTAGTTGGTCGCCTTCACAGTGAAGAACTGTTTTTTTTTTAATATTTCGTTTATCGTAATATAATCAGTTTGGTTTTATTTTCTCCTCCTGAACTTCTCCATGTCCATAGACTTCTTGAGTGCTCTTGGAACCATGTGTTGGTTATTATCGGGTCATTCGTTGTGCACCATTAGACCCATTTCTTCCCACGGACATTGCGGTGTCTTAGTCCGAAATTACCGACTATTTCCTTTGGCCAACTTTGATATCCAACGTTCAGACGAGCGAAGAAACAAAAATTCCCCAGTCCCCTCAACCACCGGTTGAGCTGGCCCCGGTGACGAGCACCTGGTCAACCCCTCTACTGAAGTGGGATGGCGCGGCCACGGAACACTGTTTCCCGAGACCGGGCATCTACTCGGTGCAATTTTTATCAGATACATATCCTTGTGTCTTTATCTAGTATCAGGCCGACTCCTTTTTCATTATTTTCACCTCCTGCGTATATAATTCTGTGGATTTTATGACAAGTCCATTGTATGACAATCACGTTTTACACATGCCTAAAAAGTTTATGTTCAATCTAGTCATCTCTTACTTCACGTTTACCAGCTGTCCACGTTCCACGATCCAAGAATTAGTTTTTGTTGGTTGCGAAAAGTAGCAGGATAACGGTCCGGCGACACCTATCGCTAATGTCGTTTCATTCCGGGTGAGGAATAAATTCTGAGGAAATTTGTCCCCTTTACGCCGTCACACAAAAATAGTTAACCATGATGATTAAAAGAGATCACTTTCATTTTAAAGGCGTTAAAATTTACAAGCCATTTCTTGCTCCCGCTAACAACTGATTGGAGGTCATTATCGAGATTGGCTACCAATTTAACTTTGTCTTATCCATGATTAATAAAAAAAAATTCTTCTGTAGCTACTTCGCTCGAACATTTGTTAGACAGTTGCATAACTAAAACGTCTATGGATCTGTTTTCTCTTTTGTACGATAAAACAATTGTATCGTCTGTCTTTTATGTTGTTGGTACAATATGATTCCTCGCTTACAACTGCTTAGCCTATTCTACACTACCGCTTGTCAGACAACTTGTCGGTATTTCTTTTTTTTCAAACAAGAGTCAATATTGCCTTTTCAATTGTCTGCTTTCCAGATCTTTCATTTCTCGCCTCTAGCCCGTTCTGCGCTCAGCCAATCAAAATGCATGTCTATTACTCATGCCATCTCTGCAATTCGGTCTTTCTGTCGGTTAACCTGTTCGGTTGCTTCCCTTCGTGATATGATGGATGGATGTCTGCGTAACTCGTTAATATATGGATTGATTACTGATATTTGTGGACGTCTGGACATCTGGCTTCTGCACCAAAGTTGAAAAATGAATGGCTTTTTTCCGTGAGTAGACGTTCCCCATTTTATCTTTTCAACTGTTTGCATTAATGTTCTCATTCTATGTCCTGTGACGAAAAGTTCTTGATAAGAAAATCAACTAATACAAGCTAAATAAAGGATAAGAATTATATAAATGACGGCAAAAAATCAATGTATCTACTATTGAGTATCTTACATGAAGACATAAGAAAGAAATCCAAACCACTAAATGAGACAAGAGGGAAATATATATAACGGTCTTTATTAATTACTGCTGACACATCTGGTCGGGTGCCCCTACTATTATTCTCGGGGTTCTTGACAAAATACAACGGAGAGCCTGTAATGTGATCGATACCGACTTGGCAAACCAGCTGCAGTCACTCTCTCACCGGCGTGACGTGGCTTCCCTGTGTCTCTTCTATAAATACTTTCACGGCTTCTGCTCCGATGAACTTAGATCCCTGGTGCCCCCTAGGTACGAATTTGCACGAGATACTAGATTAGCAACTAGGTCCCACCCTTTTACAGTGAAACTGATAAAATGGGACAGCAATTTCTACTCCAACAACTTCTTTTCTCGCACTTCCCGATTGTGGAATTCCCTTCCACATGATTGCTTCCCAGACGGCTACAATCTCCAGGAGTTTAAATGTAAGGTCAATTGACACCTCCTAACACACGAACTCGAATCCATTCTTTCAAACACTCTTCTCATCTACCCAACCCTCAGCCTCGGTATCCTTAACCGTCTATCACCCTCCTTCTGACATTTCCTATATCTAACCACTCTTTCTCTTTACCTTCCCCTATATAACCCCTTGCGCAATAGTGGCAGTGGAATGCCTTGCTTGGGGTGAAATGATTAAAAAAATATATATATATACATATATATATATGTGTGTGTGTGTGTGTGTGTGTGTGTGCGCGCGCGCGCGTGCGAAAGTGGCTTGATGGTAATATCCCAAAAGTGATCCTGTTAATACTAATTGTTAAAAATTAAATATTAAAACTTATTCACTACATTTTTTTGTTTTTCTTTTCGCACGCTTACCTTGTGGTTTCTTTACCCATAAACACACTCAAACAACTTTTTGTATGTTCCATAATATTTAAGATTTGCCGATAGTATTGACTCTACCCCTCCTTCCTGGCCCGCGTTTCCTCCTATCTGAAAATTTAACATAATTTTTCCATCTCTTTCTTCCTTTCGTCTGTCCCTTCTTCTTTCTTTTCTTTTGTTCTTCCTCTTTTCCTTTCTTTATTCCTTTCCTTTTTCTATTCGCTACGCTTTTCCTTTTCTTTTTGAAAGCTTTCTTCCGGTTTCTTTGCGCATACACGCACACACACACATACACACACATACACACACACTCAAATATTTTTTTTAATTTTGCTATTGTAATAAAGATCGCCGAAGAGGCGAATTCAATTCACTGAAATAAACATACGATGATAAATTCAGAATATTTTATATGTAAAATAATAGATAGATAGATAGATAGATAGATAGATAGATAGATAGATAGATAGATTCTTTACAACTCGATGATATAACTTGTGCAAAAAATAAAATAATAAAACACTGTTAAAGAGCGAACACGCAGTAAAAGCTTTCATAACTGGCAGTAAAGTTTAATAACTGGTAGTAAAGAAAATAAACTGAGCCGACGCTGCCTCTCTATTGCCTGTCTCTCCAAGACACGCCACGGTCCTTTTTATAAGATAGAAGGTTGAGGGAAAAGTTTCCAGCATTTTGGCAATATATTTTATTTATACTCTCATTGCTGGGTCATTAACGTATACTCCTTGGATTTCTATGACTGGGTTTAACTAGACGCTCTGTCAGTATTTATTATTGGTACGGTCTTACCAATATGAAATACGCTGATGACACCGTATTGGTGGTAAAGAACTTCAAGACATGGCAGTTTCTTTCATACTAAAGTTCTCACAATACAATATTAGAGAGCCACTCAAATGCTGAAATAGTTCATCATCTCACTGCCCACAAACTCTTCTCTGACAGGCAATATGGCTTCCGCTTTGCCAGGTCCACGGCCGACCTGCTAACAACCGTAACGGAGTACATGCTACAGGCCCTTGATGAGTCTGACGAGGCTCGCGCGGTTGCTCTGGACATCTCCAAGGCTTTCGACAGGGTTTGGCACTCTGGCCTCCTATGCAAACTACGGGGTTACGGTATTACCGGTCGCATGCTTGACTTAATCCAATCTTTTTTAAATAAACGCAAAATGAGGGTCGTTTTGAATGGGCGTGCCTCTTTGTCCTACAGCACGAATGCTGGTGTCCCACAGGGCTCTATCCTGGGCCCGACGCTCTTCCTTATTTTCATCAACGACCTCCCAGATGAGATCAAGTCTCAAGTAGGCATCTACGCAGATGACACTACAATATACTCCCGCACCAGTAAGAAACCTGTCGTGGCGGACAGACATAATCTCGCTGCTGACCTTGAACAGGATCTACACTCTGTGGTGAACTGGGGCAAGAAGTGGCTTGTCAACTTCAATTCGTCTAAGACCAAGCTGGTTGTCTGTCAACCATTACAGGCAACCTCTCCTGCCTCCCATCAGCATGGACCAAGCGATTCTCCCTGAGAGCAATACACGAAGCTTCCTCGGACTTACCCTCTCCTCAGACCTCAAATGGAACCACTATATTGAATCCATAGCAAAATCTACTGCTAAGAAGGTTAGGTCACTATGTCGATCCAGGAAGTTTTTTCCGCCTGAATCCATCCTGCATTTATACAAGTCAACCATCCGTCCGTGCATGGAGTACTGCTGCCATTTATGGTCAGGCGCCCCTGTCGTTCTCCTCAGTGTTCTTGACAGGCTCCAAAGGAGAGTCTGTAATGTGATAGGTACTGATCTGGCGGCTCGACTGCAGCCACTTCCCCACCGTCGAAATGTGGCCTCCCTTTGTCTGTTCTATAAATACTTTCATGGCTTCTGCTCCAACGAACTTAAGTCACTGGTGCCTCCTCAACAGGTGTTTACTCGTGCAACCAGACTGGCAACTGGGTCCCACCCATTCACAGTCAGGTTAGCCAAATGCAGACGACAATTCTACTCCTGCAGCTTCTTCTCTCGCACTTCCCGCCTGTGGAACTCGCTCCCATATTCTTGCTTTCCTGACGGCTACAACCTCCAGAAATTTAAATGCAAAGTCAATACTCATCTACTAACCACTGGACTCTAGCTCTCTCCCCACCCCCGTATAACCTTCCCTTTCTCCCCACCTATGTATCTGTCATCGCACCTGCTTTCTCAACTTTCTATTGCTCCTTTCTAACTAGTTTGTACTCCTCACTCTTTTCTAATTAATCTTTTTGCAGTTATGTAGCCCCCTGCACATCAGTGGCATTTCTGCCTTGCTCGGGGTGAAATGATTAAAAAAAAAAAATAAATAAAGGTTTACTGTTATAATAGTTATGACGAATGAAGTGTGTGGTATGTAAAAGAACGCGGTAAGAAGTGAATCCTATGAGAATAAGCAGAACAGATTAAATTTAGGTTGGTTGTTTTGTTTTTATGGCATATCAACCTCGGCGGGTCATTTATTGCAAACTAAATTTTATTTATTTATTGCTGGTAATACCTTTTCTTCTTTCAACAATTTATTGTTGCTTTTATATAAGTTTTTTGTCTAGTAATACTTTTTTCTTTTTGAGTATCAAGATTCATTAGGATTTGTTTTTAAGGGCAGGGTCCCCAAGTCCGACCCTTGTTATTTAACCCATAACTGGAGGGAAGGGATGTATTAATACCTTTCCCAAGGGTACCAGTGCTTAAGTCGAATGCTGGAATTCGAACTTGGCTCACCGATTTCTCTTTCCGAGCCGATTTTCACTGCACCACAACGCACATCCGTCATTAAACGCTTACAGCACCTGGTATTCCCAAGCGCTCACCCATCTAAGTACTGACCAGGTCAACGTTGCTTAACTTCGGTGATCGAGCGAGAACCGGTGTATTCAGCGTGATAGGCCGTAAGCCAAACAGATTAAAAATTGACTCTGGAAAAGGTCGACATTGTAGTTTTCAGAAAAGTTTTCTATGCTTTTTTTGTTCCACAATGTAGTAGTTCTTGAGAAACGAAATCAGTGGAACTTTCCTTTATGTTTCGAATATGGGGGAAACGGCGTTGATTGGATTCTGTGGAAGTGACATGGTATATCGCAGTTACAAAGAGCCGAATGGGTAAAGCTAAAGAATGAAACATCTGAACATTTGCCATGAAAATAAAAATAAATTATCTCGTGATGTTGTGACTTTGGGAAATAAAAGGAAAGCGATAAGAAAAGACTAACTATCGACTATGGAGATGCAAGCTACGAATCGGAATTCTCAGAATCAAGCAAGCAAAGATATTTAGTCGTTTTTGATCATTTCACTCTAAGCAAGGGAATAAAGCCAATAAGGCGCATATTGATATTTATTTTAGATTTTTAAAGATTAAACTTGACTGAGGAGCAGAAGGCTGAAAGAGATTTCCACAAGTGAGATGTGCGATAGAATAAACTGCTAGAATATAACGTATGGTCAAATTTCGCCATTCCACCTGTAAAATAATGAGACCTTGACGCCAATCCAGCACCACTCTTAAATTCATAAAGTATAGGTACCATAGAGGAAAGTTAATGAGAACAATTACGATGAAAGAATTTATAGAAAAGGCAAAAGAAAGCTACGTTAGCGCGGGGATGGAGTAACAAAGACTGGGATGCCAGATAGGGACCAATTACATTGCAGATTATTCTTTGGATTTTATCAAGAATCTTTAAAGATATAGCAGTAGTAGCAGAGCAGATGTGGTGGCAATATTCAAAGCTAGAATCAACTGTCGATTTTAAATAAGTAAGATTCTGGCGAGAAAAATTCCCTAGTCTAACACACTGAACCCGCATCTCTATCAGAAGTTGTTCAATATGATTTTTCCACTCCATATCAGTTATGTGATAAATGTCATAATAGACGATGGAAAATGTGAAGATACAAAGAAAAAGCAAAACATGGACTCCAAAAGCTAAGCAAAGTATTATGAAACAGGAAAAGTTATACGAAACGGGAAATAGCTCATTTGCTGTTTTCTATATGCCAATGAATTCTGTAAAATCCTTTTCACAGTCAAAGATCTATCTTTACACAATAGAGATTGTGTTTCCTATATACCAATGAATTCTGTAAAATCCTTTCCACGTTCAAAGATCTATCTTTACACAATGGAGATTGTGTTTCCTATATGCCAATTAATGCTGTAAAATCCTTTCCATGTTCAAAGATCTATAGAAATTGTGTTTCCTACAAAAATAGAAATTGTGTTTCCTACAAAATCCTTTCCAGGGTCAAAGATCTATCTTTACACAAAACAGATGTTGTTTCTAGAGAAGGAATATACAATAGACCATACATGTAAATAACAAAGGATATTTGAGGAAAACAAGAACAATAAGAGACTTCTGCCTCGAATCTGAAATATCTGAAACACATAAGGAGGAAAGAGGGCTTGGAGAATTTGAAACATACAAGAAATACTAAGGGCTCGAAGAACAGTAGAGAGCAACGGGTAACCTACCTGACGAGCTTGTGTAAGCGGATAGGGATAATAAGGAGATGAACTGAAAACTACAAAGGATAGAAAGTTGTGAAGAGCCACGACCATGCACCTGCTGAAGTGACACGGCAGATAGAAAAGGAACACCAAAATGCAAACAACAGCTTATAATCCAGGAAAACACATATATCTCATCAAGCTAATCAAGGAAGATCTAGACATTTTGGGAGAGAGATAAATAGAAAAAGATAGATATATTAAGTTATATATGAACATTCATAGATAGATAGATAGATAGATAGATAGATAGATAGATAGATAGATAGATAATGAACACTCTGAGATAGATAGATCTAAACATATTTATAAATGAAACTTTGTGTGTGTGTGTGTGTGTGTGTGTGTGTGTGTGTGTGTGTGTGTGTGTATCCGTTACCTATAGACTCCGAAAAGGCTGAACCGATTTTCTTGAAAATTTACACAGTTGTACTATAAGCGTCTGCGGGTGTTCTTAGCTAGGTTTGTGTTGAGATACCCTAGATAAATATCGAAAATCAATAATCGAAAAATCGGGTTATAAAAGGAGTGGTCCGATTTTAATCAAATTTCATACACTCATAGACAAAGACATAAGAAACGACATTCAGAAGTTTCAAGGTTGCAGTTCTTACAATAGTGCAGAAAATTTAATATCGATACCAGAAAATCAAAATTTGACTTACATCCATTCATTTTTCTTTCAGTCTACGGTTTCGCTTTAACTAGAAACAACTATTGCTTTTTAGTCTTTCGTGCCAACGTCCAAAGAGTCTGAGCTCCAGGACCATGGATTACTTTTAAAGCTTTCATTACACCCGAGCAACGCCGGGCTATACTGCTAGTAGCTATCTATCTATCTATCTATCTATCTAGATAGATAGATAGATAGATAGATAGATAGATAGATAGATAATATCAAATATGTGAGAGAGAAAGAGAGAGAGAAAATAGCCAAAAATAGATATGAACAAATCAAGGTAAATATTATCAGATTAACAGAGAATGCGATAGAGTGGGGGGGCAGTGCATATTTATTAAAAGAGAGAAAATAGAGTTACTAATAAAGGTTATTAGTTAAAATACTGAGTTAACTGGGCGAGATTAATACATTTTCAATACATCTTCCTAAATGTCAATCTAATTTGGTGAGTAGATGTCAGAATTTCTATCATAAGAGAAAAGGGAAAATGGCTTCATAGAAAAGAGTGGAACAGAAAAAACAATGGCTTCATAGAAAAGTGAACGAGGAATAAGAATGACGTCATGGAAGAGAAAGGAAATGAAACGTACGACTTCGTCGAAAAGAGTGATAAAAAAAGAATGACTTCATGAAAAAGTTAAAAATGGGAACACGATGGCTTTATAGAAAAGAAAGGTAGGAAAATTGCCTTGTCGAAAAGAAATATTAAAAAAGAAAAGAGAGGAACAGAAAGAACGCTTTCATAGAAAAGATAAAAAGAAATGACTTCATGGAAAAGTGAGGAAAAAGAAATTAATGGTTTTATTTTTTTAAAAAATGAAAGAAAACGAATGGCTTAATGAAAAAGAGAGAAAAAGAAGAAACAATGACGGAATCTGGATAGAAAGAAAAAGATAAATCAATCACTTCATCCAAATACGAAATATACAAAACTATGCGTTGAATATATGGATTGAAATCCGACAAGAAAACTATGTCTTCTACTGCATAATTGCAAAAAGAAGTCTTTATTTATTGACTGCTTAGTTTGATATTACATGTTTCATCAGATAGCGACCAATTGCTTGTAGGAGGATAGCCATTTTGGAACGGGTATCACTCGATGAGCATAAAACACAGAGGCACAGTTTTAGGTGAATTGTGGAATTAACATAAAATTGATATTGACTTGCATTAATGCTATTAGTTGCAAGAGTATATATTTAGTATGTTTAACGTTTTATGGCACATCGCAAGAGTCCATATTTTTATCGATTATATAAATATGGCACAAGACAAAAATAGTGGAGCTGACATTAAGAAATTAACTTACTACCGAAAACGAACTTATAATGAATTTCGTTAAATTAGTACAGCACAGAAGTCACATATAAATTTTCAGTACTAAATTGGGTAATTGTGGTGCAGTGGTTATCGGCTCGGAACGAGGAACCGAGTTCGAAATCCAGTTGAATTTCTTGCATTCACTTGCGCGCAAATACCCTTAGGAAAGGTATTAATCCGTTTCTTCCCTCCAGTTATGGGTTAAAAATGGGACATATTGGGTTCTATAACCTTGGCTGGTAACCAGTCTACCGTAGAAAGTAATGGCAATCTACTGCGGGATAATCTTCTGCCCAGTCAATCATGTCTCGAAAGAGACATGATCGCCCAAGCGTATGGCCCTTAACTTGATAAAAGAATTGAATAGCAGAACAGATGGGGTTCTATAGCCTTTGTTGGCAACCATTCTACTGTAGAAATTAATGGCAACCTACTGCAGGATAATTTTCTGCCCAGTCAGTCATGTCTCTTTTGAGACATGATAGCCCAAGCGTGTATGACGAACGGCATTTAACTGACTGACTGACTGACCAAAATATGATCTACTTGCTGGGGAAGCAAACATCTTCTTCCATATGCTGTGACCCATCAGGGCGTAAGCGATTATGGCCCTCTACATCTCCCTATCCCTTGTCACTCTTAGTACCTCTTCTCACGTTATCCTACTCAATTCCCGCTCTGCCATCCTTTTGCACAAGTCCATCAAGTATGTCACGCGTTGGTTTCCCCTATATCGCTTTCCCTCTATCTAACCTGTGAGTATCAGGTTCTCGAAGCCCTTCTACCTCATTACATGTTCCAGAAACTTCAGCTGTCTCTTACTGATGTTAAGTATCAGTTTCCTTCTCGCATCCATCCTCTTCAAAACCTCATCGTGTTTCGTCCGTAGTATCCTCAGTATCCTTCTGTAGAACCACATTTCTGTTGCTTCAAGTCTTTCATCTTTGATGAGATTGTCCAGCATTCGCTGCCATATTGAAGGACAGACATCACATAACAATCCAGTAAATTTCTTCTTTCTTTCCGGCGAAATTTTTCCTGTTTCTTAATACTCTACTTCTAGAATGCATCCCTGGTCCTGCAAATATACCTTCGGATCTCCGCATTGCACGTTCTGTGTTCTGTTAGAACACTTCCAAGGTATTTAAATTCCTGCACCTAATTTTAGTATCCCCAACTTGTAGTTGGCATCTTGGGCTCCTTTTTTACTTATTACCATGCATTCGCTTCTCTAGTCGTTTATATGTAATCCTTTCTTTCCGCTTTCTTTAACTACTTCCTATAGGTCTTGTAGTTTCTTTTTTGTAACCTAGAACAAAGAGTTATCTATCTGTGTAAAACACGATGAAAAATATGACACAGAAATCCGAAGAGACACAGCAATATCGAAAGATGTTTTCTAGAAAAGGTAATAGTATTAAAAGATAGGAAAATAACTCTATCTTCTTCTTCTTCTTCTTCTTCTTCTTCTTCTTCTTCTTTGTGCCCTGTCCCTTCAAGATGTAGGCAATCATGGTTCTCCACGTCTCCCTATCCTTGGTGTCTCTTAGTATGTTTGCTTCTATTACACTTCCTAACCACCGTTCCGTCATCCACCTGATCAGGACCTGAAAATATGTTATTCGCTGCCTTCCTCTGTCTCTTTTCCCTTCTATCTGGCCTGTCAGTATCAGATTCTCCAAGCCCTCCTTCCTCATTGCGTGTCCCAGGAACTTCAGTTGTCTCTTCCTGATGCTCACTATTAATTTCATTTTCGTTGCCATTCTTTCCAACACCTCATCGTTGCTTACATGCTCAGTCCACGATATCCGCAGCATCCTTCTGTAGAACCACATTTCCGCTGCTTCAAGTTTTGTCCTCATTTTCGATGACATTGTCCAGCATTCACTGCCGTATTGAAGAACTGACATCACATAGCAATCCAACACTCTTTTCTTTGTTTCTAGTGAAATTTTCCTGTGTGTTAGTACTTTACTCGGCTTCTGGAACGCGTCCTTTGCCATGCCAATTAGGATCTCTGTGTCGCACTTTCCGTCTCCTGTTAGAACACTTCCTAGGTATTTAAATTTTTGTACTTGCTTGATTATTGTATCCCCCACTTGTATTTGGCATTTTGGGTTGCACCTTTTGCTGATGACCATGCATTCAGTTTTCTTAAATAGCTCTATAAATAACAAAAACTATTGCCGAATGTCATATATGATTTCCAATATAACTTAGAATGCGGGTCAATCTCTTTTCAGATGAAGAAGGCATTTGAAACGAGAGAGATATGGTTCTACTGAAGAATTTTTAAGATGCCAGCCATGGATTGAGCACGGGAGCAATAAAGGCGTTTTAAGAAAAAGAGAAGCGACACAAATTTAAAAGGAAAGGATAAAAATGCTGTTGAGAGTAACAGAACCCCACACAAAAAAAGAAAAAAAGAAACAAAATGTGGAAGGAGACGATCACTCATGTCCTGAAAGAAGTCTTTAAAGCCCGTTTTTTTTAAAATATTATTTCCCAGTTTAATTTTCATTTCACGCTAGACCTTCTGCCAAATTTATTTTTATTTTTTTGGTTTATTTCGACCTTCTTTCTTATCAAGAAGAATCAAGCTGTTGTAGTTATGGTTATTTTAAAAAAATAATGTCTTACAAGCAAGGAATACGGCCGCTGAATTGCGTGCAGAGGAAGTGAGAAATTGTTGTATCGTCAAGGTGAATGATGCATAGAGAAGAATATATGCTGAATATATTTATTCAACACAGTATCCGGTGCTAACGAATATACACAAACATACAGAACAATTATCAAGAGAAAACTTACGAGCAAAAGAGTGAAGCGTTTAAATGGTGAATAGCCTACGAAATAAATCAGTCTGAATCTGCTTGTCGCAAAAAACGACCCTTCAAATACGTACTCGTAAACTCTTCCAGGCTATGAGCCAGTCCATCGATTAGAGTTCTGAATAGGTGCTAGCTACTCGACAACAGAAATGCATCCGATAAAAATATCACGTACATCATATTGCCATACAAGTAAACCGGAACTACAAAAGCGGCCATATGTGAGGCTTTTCTTGACTACTTTCAGAATCTGTTTATGGGGGAACACGGTCTGAGCCCTGCTCAGTTCGATTCCTACTTGTCCGATATTTCCGCCTCGAGGTGACTGAAGCGGCTAGGTGTGACGGTCCCGTTATAGAGTCTTAGCTCTGGAAAGCGCTGAAGTTGGCTGGCCGGGACAAAACTCTAGGATTAAACGATCTTCCTTATGAACTGTACTTGAGGTAGTTGCCCGTTCTCGTTCCCTTGCTGCATTTTTTGCTTTATGTCAGAAAGTAAAGGCTACGCAGAATCTCCGTAACTGAGACGATTAACTCGGCCAGGTACTCCACCGGTGCTGTTGAGGTTTCGGTTCTTGTGTCGAGCAGAGTCGAGATTAACAGACTCGGCAAAGAGATCAGAGAGTACGAAACATTGACAGAGGACAAAACCAACCCCGGTAGGTCTGTTAGTTTGCAGTTGGGTACGTGGAAGCTTCTCTTCCCGTGCCTTACCTCTGGACAGACGAGCCGGTCAAGACACTCGGCGTCTGATTTGGTCCCAGAGTCTTGTTGGAAATTAATATGTCAGAGGTGCGGAAAAAGTTTGAGGCTGAAGTTCGTCTGTGATCCCAGTTGAATCTCAAGGGTGAAAACGGAAGTATGTGTTTCGCATATCTATCCAATATCTCGTTTAATGACTCTTTGTGATTTCCTTTGCTGATGATATTGTTATAGTGGAACATCCTGCCATCCCCGAGAATAGAATGCTCTACTGTATAATAGACGGTAACGAGCGGTCAGTCAGTTAGTTAGGTGCCATACGTGAAACACGCTTGGGCGATCATGTCTCGAAAGTGACATGACTGACTGGGCAGAAGATTATCCCGCAGTAGGTTACCATTGCTTTCTGCAGTAGACTGGTTGCCAGCCAAGGCTATAGAACCCAATCTGTCTTGTTATTTAACCCATAACTGGAAGGAAGAGACGGATTAATACCTTTCCTAAGGGTATTTGTGCGTAAGTGAATGCAAGGAATTCAACTGGAATTCGAACTCGACTCCCTGATTTCTCGTTCCGAGCCGATATCCACTGCACTACAACGCATATCCGAGCGGTACGAAGAGAAAAAAGTCTTAGGCGAAGGCATTCACTATTCGATAGTCGATTCCG
Source organism: Ascarosepion bandense (assembly GCA_037127315.1). Lineage (NCBI taxonomy): Eukaryota > Metazoa > Mollusca > Cephalopoda > Sepiida > Sepiidae > Ascarosepion > Ascarosepion bandense. The sequence goes on along the minus strand of JBBBDQ010001385.1, from coordinate 504,038 downwards.
CTCCAACATGTGGCTTGACTATATGTGTATTATTGTTAATTGTACCTTAGCACAATAAATCTGTATTTCTTATTCCTGGTGTGGAGTTCCATTCTTCAACTGATCATTTTATACTGTATTCCTTTTCGGGATATATCAGATATAATGATGCTATTAATAAGAGTCTTGTTCTCTTTCTTGTGGGGAGGCAAGGCTCTCAATGTATGTCGGAAAATATGTTAACCCCACTCTTCTGAAGGCGGTTTGATTTTTGGTTGGTTGTTTTGTTTTTATGGCATGACAACCTATTTTTTTTTTTTGTTTATTGCTAGTAATACCTTTTTCTTTTTCAACAATTTATTGTTGTTTTTATATAAGTTTTATGCCTACTAATACATTATTCTTTTCGAGTATCAAGATTCATTGGGATTTGTTTTTAAGGGCAGGGTCCCCAAGTCCTTCCCTTGTTATTTAGCCCATAACTGGAGGGAAGGAACGAATTAATACCTTTCCCAAGGGTACCAGTGCTTAAGTGAATGCAGGGTATTCAACTGGAATTCGAACTCGGCTCACCAATTTCTCTTTCCGAGCCGATATCCACTGCACCACAATTATTTTAGTTTGAGTTTAATTCGTTTGTTGAGTATTTTAAATAACATGAGGTTATGAATTTAATCTCCTTGTTTGAATCTTTTATCGTAATATATTTTGGTTTGGGAAAGTAATGATTCTTTCAGGGATGGAGATATTTGAAAAAAAATCCGAGTCGTGGATTTATATTTTGATAAGATTCGATAGTAGGACTGTCAATTATTTTCCGTCTAAGTAAGTTACTTTGTCCTTTAATAAGTGTGTCATTCTTTAGGTCAGCGGTCGGCAACCCCGGGAGCGCAGGCCATATTCGGCCCTCGAGTGAATCTTGTTCGGCCCGCGGGCCACATCCGGCCCTCGAGTGAATCTTGTCCGGCTCGCTACTCACTCTGGACACAATATAAATATAGATAAACTAAACCAAAGTGACAGCTGATAGTCTGAATATATTGCGTCGAAATTTTAAAAATTATTTCTTTTTAGCTCGAGAATGTGTTTTACTTTTTAATTTTTTTATTTGAAGGGATCACCAAAATTAGCGTACAGCCTCATTTTCACTTTTTCTGTGAAATTGCTTTTGTGAGAGGGCACTTTTAAATGAATATAAAATAGTGTTTTCAACCGATTTTAATGGAATTTTTTTTGAGTGCTGATTTATGAAACATTTATTTTCAAGATGTAATATTTTTTTAACAAAATTCCCATTAGATGTTAAATTATATTGAATCCTTGCTTTCTTCAAACACATAGAAAATTTATTCACATATTTAATAACATGGTTCTTCTCCATGACACTGGAGCCATACCTGTTTGACCCTTCTCCATGATTCTACATCGTTTTTGGCCCTCACTCTCCAAAAGGTTGCCGATCCATGCTTTAGATGAAAGTTGCAGTTGAATTTATTTCTATGTATAACTACTGCGTTTCAATAAATTGTTATGTATAAGAACCCTTTTGGGTTCATAGAAAGTTTTTTTTTTAAGTTTTGCAAGTTTCCCGATGTATTGTGAGAAAAACTTCTGGCAATTCATCTAAACTTATTTATAAATGGAAATTTGTCTCTGTGTGTGTGTGTGTGTGTGTGTGTGTGTGTGTGTGTGTGTGTGTGTGTGTGTGTGTGTGTGGCACTGTGTGTGTGTGCGTGTGTGTGTGTGTGTGTCCGTTACCTATAGACTCCGAAACGGCTGAACCGATTTTCTTGAAAATTTACACAATTGTATTATAAGCGTCTGCGAGTGTTCTTAGCTAGGTTTTGTGTCGAAGTACCCTCAATAAATATCGAAAATCGATAATCGAAAAAATCGGGTTATAGAAGGAGTGGTCCGATTTTAATCAAATTTGATACACTCATAGACAAAGACATAAGAAACGATATTCAGAAGTTTCAAGGTTGCCGTTCTTACAATAGTGCAGAAAATCGATTATATATATATATATATATATATATATAAGGCAAGATGTTTGTGTCTGTGTCTGTTTATCTGCCTGTATGTCTGTATTTCTTTTCAGTCCTTTTATTTTAGTTTTTGCTTCGCGTTTGGCTCTAAGTAGGTATAATTGTAGTTCTTAGTCTCAGCCATGATACCATTTACTCAGAGGACTTATTTAGCCTTCAAAATTCAGTTTACGACAAAAAAAACTTATTTGATATCGATATCAAAATTTGACTTGCATCCATTCATTTTTCTTTCAGTCTACAGTTTCGCTTTTATTGGAAACAACTCTTGCTTTTTCGTCTTTCGTGCCAACGTTCAAAGAGTCTGAGCTTCAGGACGATGGATTAGTTTTAAAGCTTTCATTACACCCGAGCAACGCCGGGCTATACTACTAGTTTCTATATATATCAGCTTCAAAATTAATATTATCAGAGCTATTTTGGGGGTATTTTGTAATTAATTTGAGGTTAAGATTAGATAAATTGTTTTGGATAGTGGATGCTATGGAGTTAGTAGGTAGTGTAATGTGTCTGCTTTTATGTAGTTTATTGTCATTGATAACATCGCATTGAAGATAATTAAGGAAAACTGACAATGTTAATTTCTACTTCCATCCTGTCTATGTCTCCGATCGTGAGCACAACAATGAATACTGCAAATACTAAATATAAAGTATCAAATATTGAGCGCGGGTGGTAATAATACTGCTTTTACTAATAGCAAATATATATTTTTTTTATTATATATAAGATATATTTAGGCATCAAGTGCTCATCCTAAACAAGTCTGATTAAAAAGAACCGATAAGGTCTGTCTGTATTTGTCTATATTTCTGAGATGAGGTACTATTTACAGTATTTACATTATTCAGACTATTGTCCTCATTTTTGTTTCCATTTGTACGACATTTCGGCCATTGTACATTCCGGCCTTCTTCAGGTACTAGGAATTTCGAACCGAACCCTCTGTCTATATTTCTGAGTTGAGGTAGAATTTACAGTATTTTTATTATTCAAACTATTCTTCTCATCTTTGTTGCTATTTGTACGACGTTTCGGTCGTACAAATAGTCCGAATAATGTAAATAGTCCGAATAATGTAAATACTGTAAGGTCTGTGTGTTTAAATTATTTATTGTGTTTTTCTAATTTTGAGATAAGGTGTTAAGTATTATGCTCGAATTTGCGGATAAAATGCTCGAAGGTCATATTTTGTTATTTTTGTTCTAGTGCTTTCAACTTTTGCAGTCATTACCAAGAACTGATGTGGTCTCTGTGTGATAGTCAGACTTCATTTGTCTGCCTCCTGGTGTTCTTTAGGAATCTAGGCATTTGAAATGGTCTAGAATGACGCCATGTGTAATGGCTATTGGGAGCGAAGCCGAACAGAAGGAATGCAATTTCTTTTATTTATTAAGTTTTTTTATAATACTAATTTAATATGTCGTTCATTAAGTATACTGCATGCTGATATATATATATATATATATATATATATATATATATATATATATATATATATAGGGTTTCTGAAAGGATTTTTCTGTTGCTGAGGTGATGTGTTATCCCCCGTGGGGATTTTCATATCGAAATGGTCATTCAACATCATTGAATTAATCCTTTTTTAATTTATATTTGCTCTGTAATATTTTATTACATGGAGCTCTCTTCCTGTATCATTTTTTAATATTAAAATAAAATTTTTAATATTAATTAGGATCGGGTTTTTTGGAATTTACCTTCCTGCTTTTTTCACTTGGATTAAAGTATCTGAATTAAAATAATATATATATATATATAAAGTTGTGATAATGCTTAGTGCCAAGATTGCTGCTTTTTCAGTGGCTTACTAATTGAAAGGCATTTTTGGCAAGCAGGTTTTTTTGTCGTAAAGTGCTCGATATTGAAATATAGATAAAGCATTAATAGAATTAATGGGGAGAAGTTTGTCGCTTAACGGAACAAAGTTATGTCAACTTAGAAATTTTGTTATGCCTTCACTCTTCAGTAAAGTGACAAACCTCTCGACCTTAATTAAAGATATATAGCGAATTCATCCATATATTAAAACCAACCAATTTCAGAAGCAACATTCTAGCTTCGATGGATGTCAGTCAGCCAGTTAAGTGCCATACCTGATACACGCTTGGGCGATCATGTCTCGAAAGAGACATGACTGACTGGGCAGAAGATTATCCCGCAGTAGGTTGCCATTGCTTTCTGCGGTAGACTGGTTGCCGACCAAGGCTATAGAACCCAATCTGTCTTATTATTTAACCCATAAGAGACGGGTTAATACCTTTCCCAAGGGTATTTGTGCGTAAGTGAATGCAATGAATTCAACTGGAATTCGAACTCAGCTCCCCGATTCCTCGTTCCGAGCCGATATCCACTGCGCCACAACGCTGGATGTAGAAAACCTTTTTACTAACACAAACATTGAAATATATATATATAGCTCCAGTTTCTGAAAGGTTTTTTTCTGTTGCTGAGGTGATGTGTCGTTCCCCGTGGGGATCTTCATATCGAAATGGCCATTCAACATCTTTGAATTAATCCTTTTTTAATATATATATATATATATATATATATATAAAAACACAGGACGGTAAATCCCAAAGACCCGATCCCCATCAATATTAATATTTTAATATTCAAAAATGATACAGGTGGAGAGCTCAATGTAATTAAAATTACAGAGCCAATTATAAAATAAAAAAAATTGAAGGTTAAGAATTCACAGGCGGAACGTTAAAAAATTTACGTCACAAAAAAAAGCAGGTTAGCAATCAATGTCTGTTTTTAGATTTTGGACAATTTTACTTTTAGATTGAGTTGTAAGTGAAAAATTTAAAAATTTGGTTTTGTCTAGCTTTACAAAGGGGAAGGGGGTTAACGGATGGAATAGGAATTGGTGTTTGATTGAGAAGTGGGTTAAACAAAACAGAAAGAGAGGGAGGGAAAAGAAGAAGGAAAAAGAAAAGAAAAAAGAAAAATTTTCTATATTTTAGAGACGCTAGATACGTATCAACAAAACTAGCGTTTATAAATGGGTTAAAGTATTAGAAAAAAGATTTTTAGAAAATCTTATTTGGGAAAAAAGCTGATATATGATTTAATTAAATTTAATTAAGTTAATCTAATTAATGATAAATATAATTCATGAGTTAATCTAATTAATGATAAATCTAGAATTAAAAAATAAAAATAAAAATAAAAAAATAATAAAATTAATAAAATTTAATTTTTTTTAGAAAATTTTCTAAAAAAAATATTTAAAAAAATTAAATATTATATATATAAAATCTAAATCTAAAGTTAAATTTTGAATATAACTCCTCATTGAAATTTACTGATGAACTTATGGATAATAACAAAATCCTGTTTCTTGATGTCAATATAGAGCTAAAAGCCAATGTCCTACAGCGTGGTGTAATGGTTAGCAAGCATAGAACCTGTTATATATGAGTAGTGAGATCGATCCTCATTGGGTGCTTCATACTTTCGGACTTGTGACACATCTAATCACTGCTTAAAAAATGTACTAATATGTTTCCTATACTGACACCGTTAATTTTATGTAGTTATTATCATTATTTAGTTTGCCTGGTGCAAACGGTGAGTACATTGCCAGAATTGCTAGTTGGATTTTTGAAGGATGAATAGATGGGAGTTTGTAGAAACAGTAACAAAGACAAAGAATAGCGCGAACATAATGCCTGAAAGTTTAAGATTTTAAAGAAAGAATAAATAAAAGACCATCAGGTCGAAATGCTTGAGTGCTTGAATTTTTAAAGAAAGAATACGAGGGAAGAAAGAAAGAAAGAAAGTTACTATGAAAGAATGTGTTGGATATAATACATTGAAGACTGAGGGGTTAAGGAAGGATGAAGAACAGTGTCGTCATAATAAATGAAAGTGTGGGGGGGGGGGGTCAACGATAAAAAAGAAAGAAAGGCTACGAGGGAAGAAAGAAAGAAAGAACTGTTATAATGAATAAAAGTGTGTGGGTATAACGAAAGAAAGTTGGTTGTTTTTATGGCATATCAACCTCGGTGGGTCATTTATTACCATTTAAATTTTATTTATTTATTTCTGGTAATACCTTTTTCTTTCAACAATTTATTGTTGTTTTTTTTTATATAAGTTTTTGTGTCTAATAATACTTTTTTCTTTTCTAGTATCAAGATTCATTGTGATTTGTTTTTAAGGGCAGGGTCCCTAACTCTTACCCTTATGTAGTTATTATCATTATTTAGTTTGTCTGGTGCAAGCGGTAAGTAAATTGCAAGAATTGCTAATTGGAATTTGAAGGATGAATAGATGGGAGTTTGTAGACACAGAGCCAGAGTATAAGGAAGACCGAAACGTTATGTCGTAACATTATTCTGGTGACTAAAAATGAAGGGTTAATTGATAGAACGACAGATATACCGAGAGAGAAAAACAAGGATTTCTCTTTTCAGAAAAAGAAAATATCTAAGCCTAAGGAATTTCCCACGGAAAAAAAAATTGACTAGAAATGAATGGTTCATGGATAGAATGACAGATATACCGAGAGCAAAAAATTAGGATTTCTCTTTTCAGAAAATAGAAAACTCCAAATCTAAATAATTTTACACGAAAAAAGGGGCTCTGAATGGAGGCTTAATGGATAGAACGACGAATAAACCGGGGAAAAAACGGGGAAAAAGACAAAGGAAATCTCTTAACCTAAAGAATTTCCCATGGAAAAAAGAAGTGACTACAACTAAATGGTTAGTGGATAGAACGACAGATATACCGAGAGAAAAAACGAGAATTTCTCTTTTTAGAAAAAAGAATCTTTGAACCTAAAGCAACTACCACGAAAAAAAGTGAGTAGAAATGAATGGTTAGTGAATAGAACGACGGATATACCGAGAGGCAAAAAAAAAAAAAACGGGAATTTCTCTTTTCAGAAAATTAAAATCTCTAAACCTAAAGAATTTCCCACGGAAAGTCAGACTGCAAATAAAACACTGGACCGAATAGCAAAATCGGAAATGATAAAATTTACTTAATGACAACGCTGAACAGACAAAAATTGAGGCGGTCATCTGGTAGTTGAAGCAGAAGATGATATATGCTGAATTTTTAAAGCAAACAAGCCAATTCCCCTCATTTGCATGACCGACTGACATCGCACTTACACCCACTCGGATCAGGTCTAGAACCAGACTAATGCTAGGATTAGTGAATATTTTTATATGATGTATATTTATCCAAATGGGCGATAAAAATATTCAACTCGTTGAAACATTGTCTCGTTGTAATCAATATTCCATGACCAACAAGAAAAAGAGCTTTTCCGTCTTTTCTGAATGAAAAGATGCGTTTTATCCGCCCTGTCTCGTGTCAGCTGTGCACTGTGGTACAATGAATATAAACTCGGAACGACAAATCGGGGAGCCGAGTTCGAATTCCAGTTGAATTCCTTGCATTCACTTACGCACAAATATCCTTGGAAAAGGTATTAATCCATCTCTTCCCTCCAGTTATGGGTTAAATAATAGGACAGATTGGGTTCTATAGGCTTGGCTGGCAACAAGTCTACCGCAGAAAGCAATGGCAACCTACTGTGGGATAATCTTCTGTCCTGTCAATCATGTCTCATTCGAGACATGATCGCCCAAAGCGTGTATCACGTATGACACTCAACTGACTGACTCGTATTTTAGACATTATTATGAATGAAACCTTTTTTTTTATTTTAAAATGTCTAAATAATAAAAATAACACAAAAAGAATACAATGCGACAAGTATTGAAATAAGTGATTTAAATTATTAAAACTCTTATTCTAAATTATTATTATGTCATTTTTCATCATATTTCGATTTCTGCTTTGGTCTCACTACCAACCAAGTCTGCGGGGAGACCTAAGGCAGGTAGTGGCATGTTGTTATGGCTCCATTTCATGTTTTTCTATCTTCCCTATCATCTCCAGCATTACATAGATAAAGTTTTCCTTAGTGTGTGGGCTGTACTTAATAAGACAATTTTTTGTATATCTCTTAAGCTGGGGTTTCCAGGGATTCTTTCAATGTGTTGTTTTGTTCCATTTTTTATCATTCCAAGTGCACCTACTATCACTGGCACAACTCTTGTTTTCAATTTCCACATTTTTCCTATTTCAATTTCCAGGTCTTTATATTTTGACAGTTTTTCAAATTCCTTGATTGCTATGTTACAATCCGCTGGACAAGCCATATCAATTAATAGACAAGTTTTCTCCTTCTGGTTTTTAACAATAATGTCTGGCCTGTTTGCTTCAATTTTTCTGTCTGTGTAGATGGTGTAATCCCATAGAATGGTTACATCTTCTATTTCTGTAACCGGTGCTGGGTGATGTTCATACCAGTGTTTGCCTACAGCTTTTCCATAATGTTTGCATATTGCCCAATGTAAATATTGCCCAACTCTATCGTGGCGATTTTTATATTCATTTGGGGCAAGCACAGAACAGCCTGAGATTAGGTGGTCTATTGTTTCTTGGTATTATTATTATTATTATTATTATTATTATTATAAGAAAAACAGTTATGAACTGAATTTCACATACTTTAAAAGAAAACGTCAAAATGCTCTCGTGGATAAAAGTGTTAGTGTGTGAATTTGGTTATATAGTGATTGTCGGTTCAATCCATGGGTCTGGCCGTGTGTATTTATTACTAAATAAATTTAATAGCTGGACGATATTCATGAACATGAGCAAAAGAACGAGAACAGTCTACCCCGTTAATTAAATAAAGGGTGCAGTTCAGAATTCCCTGTAGGTTATCCAGACTGATTGCAACAACGATCATAAAAAGATTTGAAGTTGACAATTTTTTCCATTTCACTGAAATAGACTTTAAACACTTCTATCGTTCCTTCTTTTTTGTTTTCTTACTAAAACCAGGTAGCGCCTTTGATATGCCTTTCTATACACTCAAAATGGAATAGTCCATTATTTATTAGGCGTTTTCCCGTAGGTTACTACTGTGGATACCGAGAATGGGGTCCGCACAAATAAATGAACAACAACCATTAATTGAGATAGAAAATAAGTGTATTAACTTAAGGATGCAGACTTGAATGAAGATTAGTAGTCCAGGAATACGGGTTAGTAAAAAGTATATGTACAAGTCTCCGGAAGTGAAACGTAGTATATTGAGTATGTCCGCGTCAGAAGCTGACGAGTACGGCGTAATAATCTTATCGATGAGTGGAGCACAGAGCTACTATGAACTATTGTCTACTGACTGCTAATGTATTCTCCGGTTAATTCTCTGTGAGGAAACGGTCTTGTCCTGGCTCGTTTCTGTAACAGTAGTATGAGTATACTCTGGACGAGTCCATCTTTATGAAAAGGGAGGACCCCACAACAGTTACCCAGATCGATATATATCCGGGTAAGACCGAAACGTTGTGCCGTAACACTATTCTGGTGACTAAAATGAAGGGTTAAGTGATAGAACGACGGATATACCGAGAGAAAAAAATGAGGATTTCTCTTTTCACAGAAAGGAAATCTCTAAACTTAAAGAATTTCCCACGGAAGAAAGGTGAATAGAAATTAAGGGTTAATGGATAGAACGACCGATATACCGAGAGAAAACAAAAATGAGGCTCTCTCTTTTCAGAAAAAGGAAATATCTAAACATAAAGAATTTCCCCACAAAAAAAGGCAAGTTGCATGAAAGCCATGTGGTAATTTTGGACAGTTGATTAATAGTTTCTGCTTTCAAAGTACATGTTATCAAAACAAAGGACTGAATAGAGAATCTTGCAAAAGCAAAATCAGAAATGATACTTAATAACCACGCCGAACTGGGATTGTACTATAAACAGTGCAAAAGGATAAGGATTTATTTGTGATTAAAGAAATTACAAAAATTGAGGGATCCATCTGGTAAAAATCTGATTTGAAACGGAATTTTTCCTTGCGTAGAAAAAATATGAAACGACAGAATTTAATTAATTACCGTGAACCCGAGGCAGTCGAATCAGATTGGTTAAAGTGTAGCCGAGGTATCAGGCACAAGTTAAATGCCAAGGAAGGTAGAGAAATTACCCACGCCTTTTGAAGGGTATGGGCGTAAGATGCCAATGAAAGAAGACAGAAGTTATTGGGGTGGATCGATATCTGTGACCGCTACCTATGGAAAAGGGAAACCCTCGAATTGAAAATGTAATTAATTTTCTATTAACAAAGCAAGAAACTCTTGTTGAAAATAGGGAAATTACTGATTTCTCTTAACCATCCATACTCCAGATATTTTTTTAATCATATCACCCCGAGCAAGGCGGTAACGCCACTGATGTGCAGGGGGCTACGTAAAAGTGAAAAGATTAGAAAAGAGAAAGCCGGAAACCACATCCTAAACAGGGAACAAGGGATGAGCCTCTACACCTGTTCAATAGACGAGGGTGGAGTGTGAACCGGGCGATAGTTTAGTCTATCTACTCCAATTTAGGTAGATTTAAATAAATACAAAGACCCGAAGTGGCCAAAGGCAGTTAAAGTTGCGTTTAAATTTATAAAGTCTCGATACTATAGCGAAAAGTCCATCCGAACAGCTACCATGAGAGTATTTATAGAAAAGACACAGAGAAGCTACATTACGGCGGTGAGAAAGTGACTTAAGACGAGAGGAGACCACGTTGCCTGATATCAGGTGACTACCTGAGAAGAATCTGTGACCCAAGCCTTGTACCAGATTTAGCCAAACCAACCGAAGTGTTACATTCGACTGAAGACCTGGATTGAGTCGATAACTGTCTGCATGAAAAATGGATAGATTCTGACTATTAAAATAACCAAGTATTGTACTGAAACAACGAAGATATAAAAGTTTTTAATTCCATGAAGATATTTTTTATCTTACGTCTATTACTCGGTCCAGATCCATTACTTCTGAAGGCTATCCGACTTTGTCCGCTTTACGATCAAACAAAAACACAACGTGGGATAAGGCAGGGTTTAGATCGAAGTTATCGACTCATCGATCAACCCTCGGGGACTGGGTAATTTGGATGACCGAGGCGACATTGATAAATGTAAAAAGGAAAATGGTTTATCTCCTCGAAAAAAAAAAATGCTCACGTACGCGTCTCGCTTACAAAATACATAAAATAAAATATGGCTGATCCGAAAGCCGTAATTTAAGAACAGCTTGATCTCAAAGATTTTACGAGATGAATTTGCGGCGTATACGAATTTCCGAGCCTCGGCCACTCGATAAAACTGATATGAGCGAGAGAACATCAGACGGATTCCGAACTTGAGGAGACGAACCGAGCCGAGACGAGACGAAACAAGCCTGATCTCATCTGAAACTACCGCAGAAATCCACATACGAGACAAGGCTGATCTCATCTCGTCTCGTGTGTGGAGTTCTACGGTAGTTTCACCGATTACAAATAAAAAAAAAAATAGTCAGAACTGGTATTTCCAACAGCCATACATTGAGAAGCTATTAATATATTTCGTATTCCAAATAAAAGTTGTCTCTCTGCCTTTTTAGGTTGTGGTGCAGTGGATATCGACTCGGAACGTGAGATTGGAGAGCCGAGTTCGAAAACCAGTCAAATTCGTTGCATTCACTTACGCACAAAAGCACTTGAGAAAGGTATTAATCCGTTTCTTCCCTCCAGCTATGGATTAAATAACAATACAAATTGGGTTCCACAGTCTTAGTTGGCAACCAGTCTACCGCAGAAAGTAATGGCAACCTACTGCGGGAAAATCTTCTGCCCAGTCAGTCATGTCTCTTTCGAGATATGATCGCCAAAGCGTGTATCACGTATGGCATTTATCTGACCAGCCCGGATGAGATTATCGAAGAAATGTTCTGTTCACCAAAACAGCCATGGTTTTCCTGACGACTTTCTCGAAAGACAAAAGAATTTTAGACAAAAGGAATAAGAAGCAGTCTACGGCTATATCGTGTTGAATACACCAGTTCTCGTCCGATCACCGAAGTTAAGCAATATCAAGCCTGGTCAGTACTTAGATGGGTAACCATTTGTGAATATCAGGTGCTGTAAACGTAAGGACTAAGAAATGTCCACCGGTCCTCCAGGTTTAGTGGATGGGCGCATAACTAACAACCCTGCCCCATAAAAAACAGTTTGTTACAGAAACAGCAACAAAAGTTAATGCCCTACACACCATTGGGTGTAAAAGTCTGAGATGATGCTGATGATGATTTTTTTTTTAATCATATCACCCCAAGCAAGTCGGTAACGCCACTGATGTGCAGGGGGCTACATAAGAGTGAGAAGATTAGAAAAGAGAAAAACCGGAAACCGCATCCTAAACAGGAAACAAGGGATGAGCCTCTTCACCTGTTCAATAGATGTGGGTGGAGTGTGAACCGGGCGATAGTTTAGTCTATCTACTCCAATTCCAATGATGATGAATAAGAAGCACTGCTATTGTAAGCAAAAACCGTCAGCAGTCTAATAAGATAAAGTCTTCTAAAGATTACAATTCCTATAGTTTATTTCTACTCAAATTCTAGGTTAAGAAAAATCCTCGCGAAACGTTCCGTATAAGCATCTGTAAGTTCTGGTTAATATTTTTAAAGTAAACCTTCTTCCATCGGGTTTCAATATTGTTTTTTATCAAATTCACCTTCATGAAAAACGTCGTTCTGCGGCATTGACCGAGATAGAACTCACTACACCCCTCCAGTAATCCCTGTGCCTTTGGAACCCTGTCGAAGTTTATAACGAAATTCATAATCTTGTCAAATAGCTGAATACTTGATGCTTCGCCAGGGCTACTAAGGATGTTTTTATTGTGACACCAACACTAGATAGGTTGCCTCCAGGCCCCATCCTGTTATTTAACCCATAACTGAAAGGAAGGGACGGATTAATACCTTTCCCAAGGTACCAGTGCCTAAGTGAATGCAGGGTACTCAACTGGAATTCGAACTCGGCTCACCGAGTTCTCTTTCCAAGTCTACATCCGTCACTGAACGCTTACAGCACCTGGTATTCCCAAGCGGTCACCCATCTAAGTACTGACCAGGCTCACGTTGCTTAACTTCGGTGATCGAACAAGAACCGGTGTATTCAACGTGATAGGCCGTAAACATATCACATTGAATGCAAAAAAATAAAGCCACTAAAACTTTAGGGGTTACTGAGTGTGAACGAATAAGGAAAAAAGAGAAACATTATTAAATTTCGAGAACAATCGAATAGTTATCAAGACAGTAGATAACGATTGCATTTAAATATTTGGAGATCAAAGTTGACTGGAAGGCATGGATCCGGAAGGGAGTTCCACAAGCAAGAAGTGCGAGAGAAGAAGCTGTTATCATAGAAATTACGGTTACATAGCCATTTGAACTGTAAAATGATGAGACCTTGCCGCCAATCTAGCAATGCGTTTAAATTTATAAAGTTTCGATACGATAGCAAAAAGTTCATCTGAACAGCTACCATGAGAGTATTTATAGAAAAGACACAGAGAAGCTACATTACGGCAGTGAGAAAGTGACTGAAGCCGAGATGCCAGCTTAGCACCAGTAATATTGCTGATTATTCTTTGGGTGCTATCAAGAATATCTAAACTTGTTTATAAATGGAACTTTGTGTGCGTATGTGTCTCTCTGTGCGCGTGTCCGTTACCTATAGACTCCGAAACGGCTGAACCGATTTTCTTGATAATTTACACTGTGGTACTATAGGTATCTGCGAGTGTTCTTAGCTAGGTTTTGTGTCGAGGTACCCCGATAAATATCGAAAATCGATAATCGAAAAAATCGGGTTAAAGAAAGATTGGTCCGATTTTAATCAAATTCCATACACTCATAGACAAAGATATAAGAAACAATATTCAGAAGTTTCAAGGTTGCAGTTCTTAAAATAGTGCAGAAAATCGATAATATATATATATATATATATATATATAAAAGGCAAGATGTTTCTGTGCGTGTCTGTTTATCTGTCTGTATGTCCTTTATACAAATCCACAATTTTTATCCGATTATCACCAAATTTGACACAAATATTCTTTAGGCTGAGTCTGAGCTCCAGGACCATGGATTAGTTTTAAAGCTTTCATTACACCCGAGCAACACCGGGCTATACTGCTAGTTTAGATATGCAGCAGAAACCCCGGACCGTATGCGTCAGCAATATTCAAGGTGTGGACGAACTGGTCAAGTAATCTTCCACGATATATTTTTCGAATTAGTATTTTAACTCCTTCACCTAGTATTTTGTACTCTCTAAATACCTCAAGTCACTGAAAGATGTTCTGTCCATTGTTATAGCCGAATAAAAAACGCCGACCCGTTATACTTGTATGTATGTGTGCATCTTTTTTAATCTTTTTGACTGATTTTCATTTATTTATAACCAAGAACCAATTTAGTCCAATTCAAAAGCGCTTCTGCCTCGCGATTATTTATAAAACACAATATTCCTCATCAAGAAACCATGAAACGGCTTCCAGTATGTGAAGACTGTCTCGCAAAATGCCATTCAAGCATGATCAACGACTGAATTATTTTCCACGTGAGACGTCGGTATCTTTCGGGTTTGTAATTTCAACAGTGCTTTGTGATTCCCGCGGAAAATAGATCACGTGACAAAAGCCTTCACCTGCCAATATGACGTTCTTTTCTTTTCTTCACTGATATTTAATCTCTCCCGCCTTTTCTATTTTTGTTTTTGTTTTGTTTTTTGTTTTTTTTGTTTTTCTTTTCTTTTCTCTCAGTTAATTCGGTTAATCTACACACTCAAACAAGTATAAAATTTTAAATACCTGGGAAGTCTTATAACAGAAGACTAAAAGTGCGACAGAGAGATCCGAAGTCGAATTGGCATAGCGAAGGAAGCATTCCAGAAGTTGAGTAAAGTATTAAGAGACAGGACAATTTCGCTAAAAACAAAGAAGAGAGTACTGGATTGCTATGTGATGTCGGTTCTTCAATACGGCAGTGAATGATGGAAAATATCATCAAAGATGAAGGAAAAACTTGAAACAACTGCAATGTGGTTCTACAGATGGATGCTGAGAATATCATGGATCGAGCATGATAAGGTTTTGGAAATGATGGAAACGAAAAGGAGATTAATACTGAGCATCAATTCCTGGAACATGCAATGAAAAAAGAGGGCTTGGAGAACCTGATACTAACAGACTAGATAGAGGGGAAAAGAGACAGGGGAAAGCAGCGGATAACATATTTGAAGGACCTAATCAGGTAGATAATGGAATGAGGGTTGCATGGCGTAACAAGAGAAGGAGACGTGGAAAACCATGATCGCCTACGTTCTAAAAGGACAGGGCACATAGAAGAAGAAGAAAAAGACTGATAGTGATGAGATCTCAGGTTAAAATGCAATTAATAGATCTACCTTTGCGTTAAAGAACTTCGTGTAAGCCAAATAGCCAACACAAGTGTAGTCGTTATAGCTTCCGTTTTATTTTTTCTTAGTAAATGAATTCATCTTAAGGCATATAGTTGACCTTGGCTTCGCTGCTGAAGCTCAAAGATTTTCCACTTTCGCTTTAAGTTCACTGGTGGCTGTTGCAGCCAATACCAGACACGTCACTCCACATCGATAGAAGAGGGGGTTTTCAGAGGGGAAAAATATGAATAAATTTTTAATGACAACGTTCTTACGGCATTGTCTCTTCTGATAAACACGTTAATCCACGAGCTATAATAAAACAAAAAATCATAGAGAAGCTGCTATCTATTAACCATCACAGACAATCGCTCCTACCCACCCCCATTAGCATAGACCGGCCTAGTTTCTCTAAAAGTAAAACACTGCCCCTCTTCGGCTTAACTCTCACAACAGACCACGAGTGGAATATAGAATCCATAGCTAAATTCGCTGCTAAGAAGTTCGGTTCTCTGTGTAGGGCCAGGAAGTTTTTTTCCCGTCTGAAACCATCCTGCACATATATAAAATCTACCTTGTATTGAATACTGCGACCATATCTGGTCGGGTGCTCCTGCTATCCACCTAGGTGTCCTTGACAAAATTCAACGGAGAATCTTTAATGTAATCGATCCTTGACTTGGCAGCTCAGATACAGTCACTTTCTCACCGGCGCAATGTGACTTCCCTGTGTCTCTTCTACGAATACTTTCATAGCTTCTGCTCGGATTAACTAAGCTCAATGGTGACCCCTATATATCAATTTACTCGAACCACAAGATTAGCAACTAGATCCCATCCTTTTACTGTGAAACCAATAAAATGTAAACGCAAATTCTACTCCATCAGCTTCTTTACTCGCAATTCCTGCCTGTGGAATTCCCTTCTGTTTACTTGCTTTCCCGACAGCTACAATCTCCAAGAATTTAAATGTAAAGTCAGTAGTCATCTTCTATCTTACTAACCTGCATCCTTTCTCTCTCTCTCTCTCTCTCTCTCTCTCTCTCTCTCATGCTTCTTTCTCCGTCCTCTCCACTCTCATCAGTATTCTCATCCTTTTCTTACCCACCTCCTGACACCCCCTATAACCTGTCCCTCTTTCTCATAACTTTCCTCCAATGTAACCCCCTGCAAAACAGTAGCAGTAAAATACGTTGCTTGGGGTGATATGATTATAAAAAAATAGCTAAAACAAATGACAGGATTGATTAATGTAATCGATCATACAGTATTTACATTATTTAGATTATTCTCCTCATCTTTGTTGCCATTTGTATGACGTTTTGGCCGTTGTACTCTCTGGCCTTCTTCAGGTGCTAGGAATAAGTCCCAATAATTCAGTTGTTATTGCCCTTAAGGATACATGGCCCAGTGGATATAGACATTGGTTTGTTCCTGACAAGAAAATAATAAACAGAAACTAAAAATCCTGGAAGCAATCTACATTAAACAATTTAAACCTGGTTTGAATACAATCAATTTTGATATTTCCAATAACGTACTCAAATGCCTGTAATCAGATCAGGGACCACAACGCCACTATTTTGTCACTGTCTTCGGCCATCCGCCACGGTAGGGATGGACTTATATTTTCAATTTAATTCTCTTTATTGTTAATAACTTAAATGTTCTATGTATACTGTGTGTTAATATTTATTTATAATTATTTATTCTTTGATAATGGCTTATGTGAGCCGAAACCTTAGACCCGATAAAAAAATCAACAATTACTGTGATTTTTTGTTGTCTTTCAACGATATTACCATCATGTATATCAGACGGTATGAACGGTTCCTACACAAAATTAATAAACAAAACTTGTCTATATTATTCAATGAAACCTGCATTAATGAAAAAATGCTGCCAAAATACACACACAATATATATATATATATATATATATATATATATATATATATATATACGAGGGTCATTCAATAAATAAGGTGAATGTTTCAGTATAAGAACTTCTAATACAGATAGAAGATTACCTTTTTTTTTTTTTTTCTTTTTTTGCCAACATAGTTTCCCAGCAGTGTCACACACTTTTCCCATCTGTGCATAAGCTTCCGTATTCCCTCAGCATAAACATCTTTGGACTGATGTCTCAACTAATCGATCACAGCACTATTGACTTCAACGTCACTTTCAAACTTCGTGCCTCTCGTAAACGCTTTCAAGGGACCAAACAGGTGAAAGTCTGAAGAGGCAAGGTCTGAGCTGTAAGCGGGAGAGACACTGCTGGGACAACTCGACCCTCTTCTGCAGTAAGCATCTTTGGCACCCACCAGCAGTTGACCTTCGAGTAGGCAAGGTCATCATGAACAATTTTGTGTGCTGTCCCAACAGATAGGCTAAAAGTCCTTGCAATATAATCCACTGTCACCCTTCTGTTAGATTGAATGAAGTCATTGACTGATTCGATCACCTCAGGAGACCTCACTTCTGTCGGCCTCCCAGGCCTGTTTTCATCCTCAACACTGCTCCGTCCTTCTTTAAACAATTTAGCCCACTTGTAGACATTTTTTGGCTGAAACATGTGGCACTATACACAGTTGACATTCTCCTATGAATTCCAACTGGTTTGCACCCTTCAGCAACCAAAAACTATATAACTGACCTCTGTTCAATCCTGGAGCATGCTTCTTGGTCGGCCATCTTTGTTAATCTCCAAAACTCTCAAAGTTTTTTTTTTTTTCAATCTGCAAAAAAAAAAAAATCCTATTGAAAAAGATGTAAAAGAACAAAATGAAAAAAAAGTAAGCTTCTATCTGTATTGGAAGTCCTTATACTGAAAAATTCACCTTATTTAGTGAATGACCCTCGTATATAAAGTAGAATCCTTGAAATTTGGTAAGGTAAATTCAAATTGATACAAATTCCAAAAAGAACTCAATGTTAAAATTTATTGCTAAATTTAACAGAGTATTATACTCTTGTATACACTGTATTCACTTACGCGCAAATACCCTTGGGAAAGGTATTAACCCGTCTCTTCCTTCCAGTTATGGGCTAAGTAGCAGGACAGATTGTGTTCTATAGCCTTGGTCGGCAACCAGTCTACCGCAGAAAGCAATGGCAACCTACTGCGGGATAATCTTCTGCCCAGTCAGTTATGTCTCTTTCGAGACATGATCGCCCAAGCGTGTATCACGTATGGCACTTAACTGACTGATTATACTCAGAAAACAAATCCATTGGTAATAATATATTTCGCGGATCCAGCGGATCCTCAGACCAAATTTATACAACAATGAATGTTTCAAATTTATCAAGACAAAGTCAAGTGAAATAGAAAAAGGAAAAAGAAAAAATAATAAATAATAAACTAATAAATATTAAAAAAAGAGAAATGAGAAAGAAAAGAAGAAAAAATATATATCTGAAGACTAAAGGAAAACTTACCGTAGCCAATATATATATATATATATATATATATATATATATATATATATATATATATATATAAATTAAAATAGGATTAATTCAAGGATGTTGGATGACCATTTCGATATGAAAATCCCCACGGGGATAACACATCACCTCAGAAACAAAAAAATCCTTTCTTTTTTCTTCAGTTTTTGAAAGGATTTTTTTGTTTCTGAGGTGATGTTTTTGAGGTGGGGATTTTCATATCGAAATGGTCATCCAACATCATTGAATTAATCCTTTTTTAATATATATTTGCCCTGTAATATTTTATTACATGGAGCTCTCTTCCTGTATCATTTTTTAATATTAAAATAAAATTTTTAATACTAATTAGGATTGGGTTTTTGGAATTTACCTTCCTGCTTTTTCCGCTTGGATTAAAGTATCTGAATAAAAATAAATATATATATATATATATATATATATATATATATATATATATATATACTGTGGAACCTGACGTAGCCGACC
This sequence comes from Ascarosepion bandense, assembly GCA_037127315.1. Lineage (NCBI taxonomy): Eukaryota > Metazoa > Mollusca > Cephalopoda > Sepiida > Sepiidae > Ascarosepion > Ascarosepion bandense. The sequence continues at coordinate 484,711 of JBBBDQ010001385.1, read as the reverse complement.
CTCTTATCCAGCGACCACCTGTTGTTAACGGCCGTTTTTCTATGCACAAATGATTTGCTAATGTTAATTGATTCTTAGTGAGCGACCACCTCCAGAATGCGACCAGCGACTAACATTAACGAGTGAAAATCACTGATCAAGCGACCGCTTTAAAAAAATCCATTTTGGTCGTACACTGCGAACTTCTAAATTAGGAGAAACTAAATGAGGAATCTATTCCCTTTTGATTTGATCTAAACCAGGAACACCTCCTCGTTGTTTTGTTATTGTAGTGTTGTATCAAACTGTTATTTCGTGTTGAAATGTACACTGCCTGAGTTCACCTCACGGTCAAACATTGGTTGCTTTGTACTGATTTGACATATTCAAGGGATTTATCGCAGTCTCTGTACTGACTTATATAAATTCAGGGATTGGGAAACTCACAATTATGTCCCGTTCTCAAATGTTTATCTCTTTCGTTCCTTTATTTTTTTGTGTATCTATCTACTTTATTTCTATCTGGGTATATCTATTTCTATCTCTGTTACTCTACCCCCACCTCCTGTATTATCGCAGATTTTCTTTTGCTATCACTCACTTCTAAGAAAAAAAAAACTGAAACCGTATACTATTTTTTAAGTCCATTTAAATATTTTTTGCGAATAACTATTTTGGTCTCTTGTTGACCGTTGTAAATAGGTTTTTTTTAAATTTTAAAATGAATTATGCTGAATAAATTTCTTTAAATTTAGGCCATTTTCTTATGTTCTCATTTATTTATTACCAGATTATATGGTAAAATTCTAATATGTACATTCTGATGAGTGGAATATACATTCCTGGTGTAAATAGGTCATGATTATGAGCATTTTGTGAGCGATCACCTGCCGTATGAGACCAGGTTTTGATGGCAATAGGAGTGGTCGCACTGTATATATATATATATATATATATATATATATTTAGGCACCTGTAAAAAAAAACAGTATCAAACAGCATAATATGAATAAAAAAGGCCCAAACTTAATAAAACAAACTTTTTCCATCAAAATGTTTAAATTTTTCTTAAGAGAAAAGATCAAAGTAAGTTTTAATTATTTTTTTAAATTGTTTTTTCCCTTCTAACATTTTCAAAATTTTGTCAGGAAATTTTGTTTTGATTTGAGTTAGCGGTTAAGCAAACGTTCCGACTGTTTTACAATAGAAAACGTCATGATCACATCACCCACTATTTTTCAGTGACAAACACATTAATTTGGAAATTCTCGCAAAAATCAAATAATTGACGGATTTTAATGAAACTTTCAGTACTCATTTGAAAATGAATAAAATTATTTTTGCAGTTATTATTTTTATAATAATCATGGTTAAAATATATTTTTTTAACTCTGTTACCCTGCTCCACATAAATCCATGAAATTTTAATAAATTTTAATTAGCTGCAAAATAGCCTTTTATTAGTTAAACAAAAGACTCATTGGGAAATATAACTCATCTATATTTTTTATTTCAAATTTAACAACACTATCCGAAAATTTGCTCCAAAGAGTAAAATAAAAAATGCAAAAAAATCTGATATAATTTAATTTAATAAGCTTTTCATTTCTGGAATAAATAATAATAATTAAGGACATTATAGTCTGAAGAAAAACATTTTCAATTACTAATAAAATTTTTAAAAGATTGTTTTCATTTTTATTATTATTATTATTATTATTATTATTATTATTATTATTCAGAAAGTTTTAAAAATATTTTAAAAATATTTTAAAGAACTGTTGCTTTTATTTTTTAGGTTAAGAATGATAATTATAGTATCTATCGAAAATTGAAAATTTTAATTAAAATCGCTTTGCAGAAATATTTTTAAAATAGTTTAAACATTTTTGTGCACTTGATTTTTTTTTGTATGGTAATTTCTATGTGCAAATTAAAAGGTCTGAGTTTTCTCCCTTACCCGAAAAGAAATGTGCACAATTTTGTTGCTAGTGAACACCCTACTTTTTTATCTCTAATCAAGAACCTGTCAACACAATCTTGATTTACGACGCGTACAGGTCAAAATGTTCATTGTGATTAAGAAATAGTTTTATTCTAAATTTCACGCTATAAATAAGTAATATTTATGTAAATCAGATTAATTTAACATAGAATTTACTAATTTTCTAAAATTAATGTGTCACAGATATAAATTTTATTTTTGCAAGATTTTTAAATCCGAGAATTAAC
>JBBBDQ010001385.1:407500-480000 GCA_037127315.1 Ascarosepion bandense | reverse complement strand
CAAAAATTTAAATACCTAGGAAGTGTTCTAACAGGAGATTGAAAGTGCGACACAAAAATCCGAAGCCGAATTAGCATGGCGAAAGACGCGTTCCAGAAGTTGAGTAAAGTATTAAGACACAGGATGATTTCACTAGAAACAAAGAAAAGAGTGCTGGATTGCAATATGATGTCACTTCTTCAATACGGCAGTGAATGCTGGACAATATCATCGAAAATGAGGACAAAACTTGAAGCAGCGGAAATGTGGTTCTACAGAAGGATGCTGCGGATATTGTGGACTGAGCATGCAAGCAACGATGAGGTGTTGGAAAGAATGGCAACCAAAAGGAAATTAATAGTAAGCATCAGGAAGAGAAAGCTGAAGTTCTTGGGACATGCAATGAGGAAGGAGGGCTTGGAGAACAGGCCAGATAGAAGGAAAAAGAGACAGAGGAAGGCAGCGGATAACATATTTGCAGGTCCTGATCAGGTGGATGACGGAACGGGGGTTGCACGGTGTAACAGGAGAAGGCGTGCTAAGAGCCACCAGGAATAGGGAGATGTGGAGAACCATGATCGCCTACGTCCTGAAGGGACAGGGCACACAGAAGAAGAAGATTGATATAAATATTTTGCCGTTTTTTTTGTTTTTTTTTTACGGCATGAGCTTACTCGTATAGAAATAAAACCTGAAATGAAAAAACATTTATATTTTGCTTTATTTTTGTTTATGTGTTGTTTTTATTTCTAACTAGCAGTATAGCCCGGCGTTGCTCGGGTGTAATGAAAGCTTTAAAACTAATCCATGGTACTGGAGCTCAGACCCTTTGGATGTTGGCACGAAAGACTAAAAAGCAATAGTTGTTTCCAGCTAAAGCGAAACCGTAGACTGAAAGAAAAATGAATGGATGTAAGTCAAATTTTGATTTCCTGGTATCGATATCAAATTTTCTGCACTATTCTAAGAACTGCAACCTTGAAACTTCTGAATATCATTTCTTATGTCTTTGTCTATGAGTGTATCAAATTTGATTAAAATCGGACCACTCCTTTTATAACCCGATTTTTTTCGATTATCGATTTTCGATATTTATCTAGGGTATCTCGACACAAAACCTAGCTAAGAACACCCGCATACTCTTATAGTACAACTGTGTAAATTTTCAAGAAAATCGGTTCAGCCGTTTCGGAGTCTGTAGGTAATGGACAAACACACACACACATACACATACACATGCACAGACACAGACACACAAAGTTCAATTTATACAGAAGTTTAGATTTCACCCCCAAACAAGGCGATAATGTCAAGTGTATTTTCTTCCTTCAGTTTCTAGTTTTTAGCCGCTCTTTAAGGGAGAGTCTAGGAGAAGGAAAATGTGAGCACAAACCAGCCTGAGACGGTCAGGTTAATTTATCCAGGAAACGCCGAGATCGCACTATCATAAAAAGTAAGTATACATGCGGCTGGGGACCACTAGTGAATCTAAATTCACCCTGAACCTGCCTATTTTTAATCGAATTCACCCCTAGTAAGGCAGTAAAGTCCCTAAGCCACAATGGTTCACTGGATGTGAAGAATTATAAAGTAGAATATTTACTAAGTGGCGAGCTGTTTAATCAATTCAGCACTGATTAGATCCTTTAAAAAGAGGTAGAAGGCGAATAGGCCGATAGTTGGAAGGGACGGAGGGTTCACCTGAGTTCTGGAAAATTGGAACAACAGATGAAGAATTTTTGCGATATATTACCCAGAACGACAAAAATATGATTGACAAATATATCCGGCCGTGGATCGTAGGGGTGGGGTGCAACTTCAAACGCAGAAATACAGGCGGCTTGAAAGGCAATAGCCGGCGAAGATGATTGACAAATGTATATGACCGTAAATGACGTCTATTAAGCGACAACCAGAAAAAGCAAAAATATGTAGGAATTTTGAAGTTATATAAATCTGGATTCTGGAGCCGACGACAGAAAGGAAGAGAGATACCCGCTGGCTGAAAAAGCAGAGACTGGCTAACGACCTCGACGGCTCCTGTGTATGTGCACGATCACTCTCCGGCTACCCTCCTGCTCCACACAAGTGTCATCGACGAAGAATAAAAATATATTATATTTATATATTAGGTTGTCCCAAAAGTTTGTAAACACTTGCGAAATGTGTCTATCTGCTCCAGCACAATCGAGACAAGCGATGGGTTCAGAAAGGGCAAGAGACATGTTGTGCGTTTGGAGGAACTTTGAAGGAATCATGCATTTTGAGTTGTTTCAGAATGGTCGTGCCATCAGTGTCGAACTTTACTGTCAGCAACTTGAGCGAGTCTACGAAAAGTTGAAGCAAAAGAACCCGGCTCTGATCAACCGAAAGGGCACTTTGATGCAGCAGAACAATGCCAAGCCACACACCGCCAGGAAGACCAAAGACAAGTTTGAAGAGCTGAACGGCGTTGAGGTTCTGCCACATCCAGCCTACAGTCCTGACTGTGCTCCATCAGATTACTGCCTTTTCCGCTCAATGCATCACTTTCTGAAGGGCCGCCGATTCGACTCGTTTGATGAAGTCGAGGAAGCGTGTCAAGAATTCTTTGATTCGAAACCGGCTGAATGGTACTTTGACCAGATCCGAAACCTTGCAGATCAATGGCAGAAAGTCTTGGAAAATGATGGTCTTTATTTTGAGCAATAATTTTTGTTATTTTTGCGAGTAAAATTTCAATTTTGTGCAAGTGTTTTCTGGTAACCTTAGATTACTTGGCGAGTAAAATTTCAATTTTTTGCAAATGTTTACGAACTTTTGGGACAACCTAATATATACATGTTCATCGTCGTCTGTCAAGACGATCGTTGTTTGTTCAAAGAGCCAGCGACGTAATATGCAACAATTTTAACAAGCAGGAAAGCAAAAGGCGGCGAAACATTTATGTTGGCGTAAAAAGAACGAAAAACTGTCCACTTATAGTAGCAATAAACGATCGTTCAAGCATATATCACGTATGGCACAACTGACTGACTATTTTATTACATCTTTTTCTTTTAGTATTTTCCATTTCTGGAGTTGAAGTTTCCTTTTAATTACAGCATATTTCCACGTATAAGACGACCTACAAATTCTCAAAATCATTCTCTTACGAATTAGAGGTCGTCTTATACAACAATTCTAAAAAAGGAAACTTTAAGTGATGTTGTTCGATTTCTTGTGACTTAAATAACTTTCAATTAAAAACACGCTTCAAACTTTCTACGTTTTGCTTGTGGTGCTGTAGTGTAGGGAGCTGGTTAATGTTTCTTTAGATCTGACTTAACCGAACTCCCTACAGCTTACAAGTTTTATGTTGAATAATATTCATCAGAAGTGTTTTCATCAGAAGGTTGGTTGTCGGCAGTTGGAATATGTGGATTAGTGTAGAAGAGTGAAATAATAAAATATACATTTTGAATGTTTAAATAGAAAAGACTAACAAGAATTCGTAGAAATGTTCAATGAGAAAGTTAAGATATCAAGAGTTCGTAGAAAATGTTCTAGTAGTAATTGCTGAAAGGGATAAAGGAAAAAGAGAGAGAGAACAATGTCCGAGTTGTTTGAAGTTGGAAGTTACATTTTAGATGTGTGTCAGCAAAACGCCTCCTCTGACTGACCACCGTGACCGGTTAGAGACCATCCTTATATATTAATCCAGTTACGTGGGGTGGCTCACAGAATGATTTTTTTTTAGCTGTGGAAAAACCGTTTCTCTGGCGTATTTTGAATTTTACGATTTGATGACCAATCAGGATCCAGAGTTTCGTAAAAGGAATCTGATATTTATTTATTTTTGGTTGACCACCGGAACTTCTGCGTGGAGCCCAAATGCACAAAAACCAGTTTTGGTCATTTGCTTTCTGGAACTCTGCGGGCAAACATCCGGTCCCTCGCTTGCTCGGTATCACCACAGTGACTGAGATGGGTATACGTTAATAAGAAATTTCAAGTTATGGTTTCTCATTTGGGGGACGTGTATAGGAAAATATGATAAAGAATCGGTTTTATTTCGTTTATTTTGAATTTTAAGGATAAGTAACAAACCTTTGGGAAAAGTATTAATCCGTCTTTACCCTCCAGTTATGGGTTAAATAACAGGACAGATTGGGTTCTATAGCCTTGGCCGGCAACCAGCCTACCGCAGAAAGCAATGGCAACCTACTGCAGGATAATCTTTTGCCCAGTCAGTCATGATTCTTTCGAGACATGATTGTCCAATAGTGTTTCACGTATGGCACTTAACTGACTGAATGAATATAATCGTTGAGAAATTGATTAAGGTTTTTACTGGGCATAAAGTGTGGGATCAGTTTTATATTGTTATGAAGTAATAAACTGATCCCCCATTAATTACTACTAAATAATATAATACATCTCTTCCCTCTCTAGCTATGAATCAAATAACAGGACAGATTGTGTTCTATAGCCTTGGCTAGGAACCAGTCTACCGCAGAAAGCAATGGCAACCTACTGCGGGATAATCTTCTGAACAGTGAGTCATGTCTCGAAAGAGACATGATCGCCCAAGCGTGTTTCACGTATGGCACTTAACTGACTGACTGAACAACATTTCCAAAAACATCATATTTACGTCATTAATAAGAAGACGACAAGTATGAGATAAATTCATGAAAATTTGCTATACTTTTTAACATCGTCTTATCTAAAGGTTGCCTTACTCGGAAACATACGTCATGTCTATTTTTATTGCAATAATTATAGCATTGTGTTTATTAATTAATCCTTCATTGATTAAGAGATTAGTCAGTGTTCATCTCTTCGTCTCGCTCATCGATTATTTTCGTTATAATTAATAGGAAATTATCGATTCAAGGAATCTGATCGCATTCAATGCAACAATGATATATAAATAATTTTTCGAAATGCAAATAGTCTGGTGGATTATTCCATCGAACCGACAACATGAATCGAATGAGATGCGTAAAAAAAGAAAAAAAACAATACGCTGAAAATAGTTTTAAATCGAAGACACCTACATTAATTGGACGATGTCTTAAATTTTAACTCGCGATCGCGAAAAATTTATACAGTGATTCCTATAAGAAGCAAGCTAACAACAGCAACCATCTTTGGAACGATAGGTTCGTGGAAAGTTGATTGAACGGCCAAAAAATATCACCTACCATTCTTGCTGTTATGGATTTAAAACATCTCAACACATCCAAAAACTGCTTTTGTTATGTTCATTCACCTTTTTCATATAATGCTATGTTTGAAGTACGTGTGAAAATTATATATTTTGAAATATTTACATAAATATTTTTTGTACTAATGTGTTGCTACTAGTTTTATTCCATCTTATTATTCTTGGCTTTATCCCAACCCTCGATTATTATTTTAATACAAGTTTTATTCCAGCTTATTATTCTTGCTTTTATCCCAACCCTCCATTATTATTTTATTACTAGTTTTATTCCATATTATTATTCTTGCTTTTATCCCAACCCTCCATTATTATTTTATTACTAGTTTTATTCCATCTTATTATTCTTGCTTTTTATCCCAACCCTACATTATTATTTTATTACTAGTTTTATTCCATCTTATTATTCTTGCTTTTTATCCCAACCCTCCATTATTATTTTATTACTAGTTTTAATCCATCTTAATATTCTTGCTTTTTATCCCCACCCTCCGTTATTATTTTATTACTAGTTTTAATCCATCTTAATATTCTTGCTTTTAACCCAACCCTCCATTATTATTTTATTACTAGTTTTATTCCATCTTCTCATTCTTGCTTTTTATCCCAACACTCTATTATTATTTTATTACTAGTTTTATTCCATCTTATTATTCTTGCTTTTTATCCCAACCCTCTATTATTATTTTATTACTAATTTTATTCCATCTTATTATTCTTGCTTTTTATCCCAACCCACTATTATTATTTTATTACTAGTTTTATTCCATCTTATTATTCTTGCTTTTTATCCCAACCCTCTATTATTATTTTATTACTAGTTTTATTCCATCTTATTATTCTTGCTTTTTATCCCAACCATCTATTATTATTTTATTACTAGTTTTATTCCATCTTATTATTCTTGCTTTTTATCCCAACCCTCTATTATTATTTTATTACTAGTTTTATTCCATCTTATTATTCTTGCTTTTTATACCAACCCTCTATTATTATTTTAATACTAGTTTTATTCCATCTTATTATTCTTGCTTTTTATCCCAACCATACATTATTATTTTATTACTAGTTTTATTCCATCATATTATTCTTGCTTTTTATCTCAACCCTCTATTATTATTTTATTACTAGTTTTATTCCATCTTATTATTGTTGCTTTTTATCCCAACCCTCCATTATTATTTTATTACTAGTTTTATTCCATCTTAATATTCTTGCTTTTTATCCCAACCCTCTATTATTATTTTATTACTAGTTTTATTCCATCTTATTATTCTTGCTTTTTATCCGAACCCTCTATTATTATTTTATTACTAGTTTTATTCCATCTTATTATTCTTGCTTTTTATCCCAACCCTCTATTATTATTTTATTACTAGTTTTATTCCATCTTATTATTCTTGCTTTTTATCCCGACCCTCTATTATTATTTTATTACTAGTTTTATTCCATCTTATTATTCTTGCTTTTTATCCCAACCATCTATTATTATTTTATTACTAGTTTTATTCCATCTTATTATTCTTGCTTTTTATCCCAACCCTCTAATTATTATTTTATTACTAGTTTTATTCCATCTTATTATTCTTGCTTTTTATCCCAACCCTCCATTATTATTTTATTACTAGTTTTATTCCATCTTATTATTCTTGCTTTTTATCCCAACCCTCCATTATTATTTTATTACTAGTTTTATTCCATCATATTATTCTTGCTTTTTATCTCAACCCTCTATTATTATTTTATTACTAGTTTTATTCCATCTTATTATTGTTGCTTTTTATCCCAACACTCCATTATTATTTTATTACTAGTTTTATTCCATCTTATTATTCTTGCTTTTTATCCCAACCCTCTATTATTATTTTATTACTAGTTTTATTCCATCTTATTATTCTTGCTTTTTATCCCAACCATACATTATTATTTTATTACTAGTTTTATTCCATCATATTATTCTTGCTTTTTATCTCAACCCTCTATTATTATTTTATTACTAGTTTTATTCCATCTTATTATTGTTGCTTTTTATCCCAACACTCCATTATTATTTTATTACTAGTTTTATTCCATCTTATTATTCTTGCTTTTTATCCCAACCCTCTATTATTATTTCATTACTAGTTTTATTCCATCTTATTATTCATGCTTTTTATCCCATCACTCCATTATTATTTTATTACTAGTTTTATTCCATCTTATTGTTCTTGCTTTTTATCCCAACACTCTATTATTATTTTATTACTAGTTTTATTCCATCTTATTATTCTTGCTTTTTATCCCAACCATCCATTATTATTTTATTACTAGTTTTATTCCATCTTATTATTCTTGCTTTTTATCCCAACCCTCTATTATTATTTTATTACTAGTTTTATTCCATCTTATTGTTCTTGCTTTTATCCCAACACTCTATTATTATTTTATTACTAGTTTTATTCCATCTTATTATTCTTGCTTTTTATCCCAACCCTCCATTATTATTTTATTACTAGTTTTATTCCATCTTATTATTCTTGCTTTTTATCCCAACCCTCCATTATTATTTTATTACTAGTCTTATTCCATCTTATTATTCTTGCTTTTTATCCCAACCCTCTATTATTATTTTATTACTAGTTTTATTCCATCTTATTATTCTGGCTTTTTATCCCAACCCTCTATTATTATGTTATTACTAGTTTTATTCCATCTTATTATTCTATTTTTTACCAACACTCCATTATTTTACTAGTTTTATTCATCTTATTATTCTTTTGCTTTTTATCCCAACACTCCATTATTATTTTATTACTAGTTTTATTCCATCTTATTATTCTTGCTATTTATCCCACCCTCTATTATTATTTTATTACTAGTTTTATTCCATCTTAATATTCTTGTTTTTTTATCCCAACCTCTCTATTATTATTTTATTACTAGTTTTATTCCATCTTATTATTTTGCTTTTTATCCAACCTCTATTATTATTTTATTACTAGTTTTATTCCCGATCTTATTATTCTGGCTTTTTATCCCAACACTCCATTATTATTTTCTTACTAGTTTTATTCCATCATATTATTCTTGCTTTTTATCCCAACACTCCATTATTTTATTACTAGTTTTATTCCATCTTATTATTCTTATATTTATCCCAACCCTCCATTATTATTATTATTGTTAGTTTTATTCCATCTTAATATTCTGTATTTTTATCCCAACCCTCTATTATTATTTTATTACTAGTTTTATTCCATCTTATTATTCTTGCTTTTATCCCAACCCTCTCTATTATTATTTTATTAATAGTTTTATTCCATCTTATTATTCTTGCTTTTTTATCCAACCCTCTATTATTATTTTATTACTAGCTTTATTCCATCTTATTATTCTTGCTATTTATCCCTAACCCCCATTATTATTTTATTACTAGTTTTATTCCATATTATTATTCTTGCTTTTTATCCCAACCCTCCATTATTATTTTATTACTAGTTTTATTCCATCTTTATTATTCTTGCTATTTATCCCAACCCTCTATTATTATTTTATTACTAGTTTTATTCCATCTTATTATTCTTGCTTTTTATCCCAACACTCCATTATTATTTTATTACTAGTTTTATTCCATCTTATTATTCTTGCTATTTATCCCAACCCTCCATTATTATTTTATTACTAGTTTTATTCCATCTTATTATTCTTGCTTTTTATCCCAACCCTCTATTATTATTTTATTACTAGTTTTATTCCATCTTATTATTCTATTTTGATTCAACACTCCATTATTATTTTATTACTAGTTTTATTCCATCTTATTATTCTTGCTATTTATCCCAACCCTCCATTATTATTTTATTACTAGTTTTATTCCATCTTATTATTCTTGCTTTTTACCCCAACCCTCATTATTATTTTATACTAGTTTTATTCCATCTTATTATTCTGGCTTTTATCCCAACACTCTATTATTATTTTATTACTAGTTTTATTCCATCTTATTATTCTTGCTTTTTATCCCAACACTCCATTATTATTTTATTACTAGTTTTATTCCATCTTATTATTCTTGCTATTTATCCCAACCTCCATTATTATTTTATTACTAGTTTTATTCCATCTTATTATTCTTGCTTTTTATCCCAACACTCTATTATTATTTTATTACTAGTTTTATTCCATCTTATTATTCTGGCTTTTTATCCCAACCTCTATTATTATTTTATTACTAGTTTTATTCCATCTTATTATTCTGGCTTTTTTATCCCAACACTCCATTATTATTTTCTTACTAGTTTTATTCCATCTTATTATTCTTGCTTTTTATCCCAACACTCCATTATTATTTTATTACTAGTTTTATTCCATCTTATTATTCTTGCTATTTATCCCAACCCCTCCATTATTATTTTATTACTAGTTTTATTCCATCTTAATATTCTTGCTTTTATCCCAACCCTCTATTATTATTTTATTACTAGTTTTATTCCATCTTATTATTCTTGCTTTTTATCCCAACCCTCTATTATTATTTTATTACTAGTTTTATTCCATCTTATTATTCTGGCTTTTATCCCAACACTCCATTATTATTTTCTTACTAGTTTTATTCCATCATATTATTCTTGCTTTTTATCCCAACACTCCATTATTATTTTATTACTAGTTTTATTCCATCTTATTATTCTTATATTTATCCCAACCCTCCATTATTTGTTTTATTACTAGTTTTATTCATCTTAATATTCTTGCTTTTATCCCAACCCTCATTATTATTTTATTACTAGTTTTATTCCATCTTATTATTCTTGCTTTTTATCCCAACCCTCTATTATTATTTTATTACTAGTTTTATTCCATCTTATTATTCTTGCTTTTTATCCCAACCTCTATTATTATTTTATTACTAGTTTTATTCCATCTTATTATTCTTGCTATTTATCCCAACCCTCCATTATTATTTTATTACTAGTTTTATTCCATATTATTATTTTGCTTATCCCTAACCCTCCATTATTATTTTATTACTAGTTTTATTCCATCTTATTATTCTTGCTATTTATCCCAACCCTCTATTATTATTTTATTACTAGTTTTATTCCATCTTATTATTCTTGCTTTTATCCCAACACTCCATTATTATTTTATTACTAGTTTTATTCCATCTTATTATTCTTGCTATTTATCCTAACCCTCCATTATTATTTTATTACTAGTTTTATTCCATCTTATTATTCTTGTTTCTTTATCCCAACCCTCTATTATTATTTTATTACTAGTTTTATTCCATCTTATTATTCTGAGCTTTTTACTTCCAACACTCCATTATTATTTTATTACTAGTTTTATTCCATCTTATTATTCTTGCTATTTATCCCAACCCTCCATTATTATTTTATTACTAGTTTTATTCCATCTTATTATTCTTGCTTTTTACCCCAACCCTCTATTATTATTTTATACTAGTTTTATTCCATCTTATTATTCTGGCTTTTTATCCCAACACTCTATTATTATTTTATTACTAGTTTTATTCCATCTTATTATTCTTGCTTTTTATCCCAACACTCCATTATTATTTTATTACTAGTTTTATTCCATCTTATTATTCTTGCTATTTATCCCAACCCTCCATTATTATTTTATTAATTAGTTTTATTCCATCTTATTATTCTTGCTTTTTATCCCAACACTCTATTATTATTTTATTACTAGTTTTATTCCATCTTATTATTCTGTATTTTTATCCCAACACTCCATTATTATTTTATTACTAGTTTTATTCCATCTTATTATTCTTGCTTTTTATCCCAACACTCCATTATTATTTTATTACTAGTTTTATTCCATCTTATTATTCTTGCTATTTATCCCAACCCTCCATTATTATTTTATTACTAGTTTTATTCCATCTTATTATTCTTGCTTTTATCCCAAGCCTCTATTATTATTTTATTACTAGTTTTATTCCATCTTATTATTATTGTTTTTTTATCCCAACCTCTATTATTATTTTATTACTAGTTTTATTCCATCTTATTATTCTTGCTTTTTATCCCAACACTCCATTATTATTTTATTACTAGTTTTATTCCATCTTATTATTCCTGCTTTTTATCCCAACCCTCCATTATTATTTTATTACTAGTTTTATTCCATCTTATTATTCATGCTTTTTATCCCAACCCTCTATTATTATTTTATTACTAGTTTTTCCACCTTAATATTCTTGCTTTTTATCCCAATCATCCATTATTATTTTATTAATAGTTTTATTCCATCTTATTATTCTTGCTTTTTATACCAACACTCCATTATTATTTTATTACTAGTTTTATTCCATCTTATTATTCTTGCTTTTTATCCCAACCCTCCATTATTACATTATTACTAGATTTATTCCATGTTATTATTCTTGCTTTTTATCCCAACACTCCATTATTATTTTATTACTAGTTTTATTCCATCTTATTATTCTTGCTTTTTATCCCAACCCTCCATTATTGTTTTATAACTAGTTTTATAACATCTTATTATTCTTGCTATTTATCCCAACCCTCCATTATTATTTTATTACTAGTTTTATTCCATCTTATTATTCTGGCTTTTTATCCCAACCCTCCATTATTATTTTGTTAATAGTTTTATTCGATCTTATTCTTGCTTTTGTCCCAACCTTTTGTTATTATTTTATTACTAGTTTTATTCCATCTTATTATTCTTGCTTTTTATCCCAACCTTTTGTTATTATTTTATTACTAGTTTTATTCCATCTTATTCTTCTGGCTTTTTTCCCAACCCTCCATTATTATTTTATTACTAGTTTTATTCCATCTTATTATTTCTTTATCCCAACCCTCCATTATTATTTTATTACTAGTTTTATTCATCTTATTATTCTTGTTTTTATCCCAACCCTTTATTATTTTATTACTAGTTTTATTCCATGTTATTATTATTACTTTTATCCCAACCCTCTATTATTATTTTATTACTAGTTTTATTCCATCTTATTATTCTTGCTTTATCCCAACCCTCTAATTATTATTTTATTACTAGTTTTTATTCAATCTTATTATTCTTGCTTTTTTATCCCAACCCTCTATTATTATTTTATTACTAGTTTTATTCCATCTTATTATTCTTACTTTTTATCCCAACCCTCTATTATTTTTTTATTACTAGTTTTATTCCATCTTAATATTCTTGCTTTTTATCCCAACCATACATTATTATTTTATTACTAGTTTATTCCATCATATTATTCAGCTTTTTATCTCAACCCTCTATTAGCTATTTTATTACTAGTTTTATTCCATCTTATTATTCTTGCTTTTATCCCAACCTCCATTATTATTTTATTACTAGTTTTATTCCATCTTATTCTTTTTCTATTTATCCCAACCCTCCCATTATTATTTTATTACTAGTTTTATTCCATCTTATTATTCTTGCTTTTTATCCCAACCCTCTATTATTATTTCATTACTAGTTTTATTACATCTTATTATTCTTTTTATCCCATCACTCCATTATTATTTTATTACTGGTTATTCCATCTTATTAATTCTTGCTTTTTACTCCCAACCCTCCATTATTGTTTTATTACTAGTTTTATTCCATCTTATTATTCTTGCTTTTATCCCAAACTTCTATTATTATTTTTATTACTAGTTTTATTCCATCTTGTTATTCTTGCTTTTTTATGTCCCAATAACCATTATTATTTTATTACTAGTTTTATTCCATCTTATTATTCTTTACTTTTTTATCCCAACCACCTATTATTATTTTATTACTAGTTTTATTCCATCTTATTATTCTTGCTTTTTGTCTGTCTCTCTATTATTATTTTATTACTAGTTTTATTCCATCTTATTATTCTTACTTTTTATCTAACCTCTATTATTATTTTATTACTAGTTTTATTCCATCTTATTATTCTGCTTTTATTCCAACACTCCATTATTATTTTATTACTAGTTTTATTCCATCTTATTATTCTTAACATCCCCCACCCTCCATTATTATTTTATTACTTACTAGTTTTATTCCATCTTATTATTCTTGCTTTTTATCCCAACCCTCTATTATTATTTTATTACTAGTTTTATTCCATCTTATTATTCTTGCTTTTTATCCCAACCTCTATTATTATTTTATTACTAGTTTTATTCCATCTTGTGTGTCTGCTTTTTTATCCCAACCTCCATTATTATTTATTACTAGTTTTAATCTTATTATTGTATACTTTATTTATCCCAACCCTCCATTATTTATTTTATTACTAGTTTTTATTCCATCTTATTATTCTTGCCTTTTTATCCCAACCCTCTATTATTATTTTATTACTAGTTTTATTTCATCTTATTATTCTTGCTTTTTATCCCAACCTCCTATTATTATTTTATTACTAGTTTTATTCCATCTTATTATTCTTGCTTTTTATCCCAACCCTCCATTATTATTTTATTACTAGTTTTATTCCATCTTATTTTCTTGCTTTTATTAAACATTCCATTATTATTTTATTACTAGTTTTATTCCATCTTATTATTCTTGCTTTTTCTCCCAACCCTCTATTATTATTTTATTACTAGTTTCCATCTTAATATTCTTGCTTTTGTAACCATCCATTATTATTTTATTAATAGTTTTATTCCATCTTATTATTCTTGCTTTTTATCCCAACCCTCCATTATTATTTTATTACTAGTTTTTATTCCATCATATTATTCTTGCTTTTTATGCAACCCTCCATTATTATTTTATTACTAGTTTTATTCCATCTTATTATTCTTGCTTTTTATCCCAACACTCCATTATTATTTTATTACTAGTTTTATTCCATCTTATTATTCTTGCTTTTTATCCCAACCCTCCATTATTATTTTTATTACTAGTTTTATTCCATCTTATTATTCTTGCTTTTTATCCCAACCCTCCATTATTATTTTATTACTAGTTTTATCTTATTATTCTTGCTTTTTGCTCCAACCCTCCATTATTATTTTATTACTAGTTTTATTCCATCATATTATTCTTGCTTTTTATCCCAACCCTCCATTATTATTTTATTACTAGTTTTATTCCATCTTATTATTCTTGCTTTTTATCCCAACCCTCCATTATTATTTTATTACTAGTTTTTTATTCCATCTTATTATTCTTGCTTTTTATCCCAACACTCCATTATTATTTTATTATTAGTTTATTTAAATATATTATTCTTGCTTTTTATCCCAACCCTCCATTATTATTTTATTACTAGTTTTATTCCATCTTATTATTCTTACTTTTTCCTTCAACCTCCATTATTATTTTATTACTAGTTTTATTCCATCTTATTATTCTTGGCTTTTTATCTAACCCTCCATTATTATTTTATTACTAGTTTTATTCCATCTCTTAATATGCTTGCTTTCATCCCAACCCTCCATTATTATTTTATTACTAGTTTTATTCATCTTAATATTCTGGCTTTTTATCCCAACCCCTCCATTATTATTTTATTACTAGTTTTTATTCCATCTTATTATTCTTGCTTTTATCCCAACCCTCCATTATTATTTTATTACTAGTTTTATTCCATCTTATTATTCTTGCTTTTTATCCCAACCCTCCATTATTATTTTATTACTAGTTTTATAACATCTTATTAGTACTAACACTACTTTATCCCAACCCTCCATTATTATTTTATTACTAGTTTTATTCCATATTATTATTCTGGCTTTTTATCCCAACCCTCCATTATTATTTTATTAATAGTTTTATTCGTTCTTATTATTCTTGCTTTTTGTCCCAACCTTTTTTTATTATTTTATTACTAGTTTTATTCCATCTTATTATTCTTGCTTTTTATCCCAACCCTCCATTATTATTTAATTACTAGTTTTATTCCATCTTATTATTCTTGCTTTTTATCCCAACACTCCATTATTATTTTATTACTAGTTTTATTCCATCATATTATTCTTGCTTTATCCCAACCCTCCATTATTATTTTGTTACTAGTTTTATTCCATCTTATTATTCTTGCTTTTTATCCCAACACTCCAGTATTATTTTATTACTAGTTTTTGTTCCATCTTATTATTCTTGCTTTGTCAACCACTCCATTATTATTTTTATTACTAGTTTTATTCCATCTTATTATTCTTTATTTTTATCCCAACCCTCCATTATTATTTTATTAATAATTTTATTCCACATCTTATTGATACCTTTTTATCCCAACCCTCATTATTATTTTATTACTAGTTTTATTCCATCATATTATTCTTGCTTTTTATCCCAACCCTCCATTATTATTTTATTACTAGTTTTATTCCATCTTATTATTCTTGCTTTTTATGTAACCCTCATTATTATTTTATTAATAGTTTTATTCCATCTTATTATTCTTGCTTTTTTATCCCAACACTCATTATTATTTTATTACTAGTTTTATTCCATCATATTATTCTTGCTTTTTTATCCCAGCTTCCTCCATTATTTTATTACTAGTTTTGTTTCATCTCTTATTGTTCTTGCTTTTGTCAACACTCCTTTATTGTTTTATTACTAGGTTTTATTCCATCTTATTATTCTTCTTTTTTATCCCAACCCTCCATTATTATTTTATTACTAGTTTTATTCCATCTTAATATGCTTGCTTTTATCCCAACCCTCCATTATTATTTTATTACTAGTTTTATTCCATCTGTATTCCAACTTTTATCCTTCCCTCCATTATTATTTTATTACTAGTTTTATTCCATCTTATTATTCTTGCTTCTTTTTATCCCAACCCCCTCCATTATTATTTTATTACTAGTTTTATTCCATCTTATTATTCTTGATTTCCTTCCCCAACCCTCCATTATTATTTTATTACTAGTTTTAAACCATCTTATTATTCTTGCTTTTTATCCCAACCCTCCATTATTATTTTATTACTAGTTTTATTCCATCTTATTATTCCTTCGATTTTCATCCCAACCCTCCATTATTATTTTATTACTAGTTTTATTCCATCTTATTCCTTCTTGCTTTCCTCCCAACCCTCCATTATTATTTTATTACTAGTTTTATTCCATCTTATTATTCTTGATTTTCATCCCAACCCTCCATTATTATTTTATTACTAGTTTTTATACATCTTATTCTTTGCTTTTTATCCAACCCTCATTATTATTTTATAATAACTAGTTTTATTCTGTCTTATTATTCTGGCTTTTTATCCCAACACTCATTATTATTTTATTACTAGTTTTATTCCATCTGTGTTCCCTTTTTTTGCTTTTTCTCCAAACCCTCCATTATAATTTTATTACTAGTTTTATTCCATCTTATTATTCTTGCTTCTTATCCCAACCCTCCATTATTATTTTAATACTAGTCTTATTCCATCTTATTATTCTTGCTTTTTCTCCCAACCCTCCATTATAATTTTATTACTAGTTTTATTCCATCTTATTATTCTTGCTTCTTATCCCAACCCTCCGTATTATTTTAATACTAGTCTTATTCCACATCTTATTATTTTGCTTTTATCCCAACCCTCTATTATTATTTTTATTACTAGTTTTATTCCATCTTATTATTCTTGCTTTTATCCCAACCCTCCACTATTATTTTCTTACTAATTTCATTCCATCTTATTATTCCTGCTTTTTATCCCAAACTTTTATTATTATTTTATTACTAGTTTCATTCAATCTTATTATTCTTGCTTTCTATCCCAACCCTCTATTATTATTTTATTACTAGTTTTATTCCATCTTATTATTCTGGCTTTTTATCCCAACCCTCCATTATTATTTTATTACTTGTTTTATTCCATTTTATCATTCTTGATTTTTATCCCAACCCTCCATTATTATTTTATTACTAGTTTTATAACATCTTATTATTCTTGCTTTTTATCCCAACCCTCCATTATTATTTTATTACTAGTTTCATTTCATCTTATTATTCTTGCTTTTATCCCAACCCTCTATTATTATTTTATTACTAGTTTTATTCCATCTTATTATTCTTGCTTTTTATCCCAACCCTCTATTATTATTTTATTATTAGTTTTATTCCATCTTAATATGCTTGCTTTTATTCCAACCCTCCTTTATTATTTTATTACTAGTTTTATTCCATCTTATTATTCTTGCTTTTTATCCCAATCCTCTATTATTATTTTATTACTAGTTTTATTCCATCTTATTATTCTTGCTTTTTATCCCAACCCTCTATTATTATTTTATTACTAGTTTTATTCCATCTTATTATTCTGGCTTTTTATCCCAACCCTCCATTATTATTTTATTAATAGTTTTATTCCATCTTATTATTCTTGCTTTTTATCCCAACCCTCTATTATTATTTTATTACTAGTTTTTCCATCTTAATATTCTTGCTTTTTATCCCAACCATCCATTATTATTTTATTAATAGTTTTATTCCATCTTATTATTCTGGCTTTTTATCCCAACCCTCCATTATTATTTTATTACTAGTTTTATTCCATCTTATTATTCTTGCTTTTTATCCCAACACTCCATTATTATTTTATTACTAGTTTTATTCCATCTTATTATTCTTGCTTTTTATCCCAACCCTCTATTATTATTTTATTACTAGTTTTATTCCATCTTATTATTCTGGCTTTTTATCCCAACCCTCCATTATTATTTTATTAATAGTTTTATTCCATCTTATTATTCTTGCTTTTTATCCCAACCATCCATTATTATTTTATTAATAGTTTTATTCCATCTTATTATTCTGGCTTTTTATCCCAACCCTCCATTATTATTTTATTACTAGTTTTATTCCATCTTATTATTCTTGCTTTTTATCCCAACCCTCCATTATTATTTTATTACTAGTTTTATTACATCTTATTATTCTTGCTATTTATCCCAACCCTCCATTATTATTTTATTACTAGTTTTATTCCATCTTATTATTCTTGCTTTTTATCCCAACCCTCCATTATTATTTTATTAATAGTTTTATTCGATCTTATTATTCTTGCTTTTTGTCCCAACCTTTTGTTATTATTTTATTACTAGTTTTATTCCATCTTATTATTCTTGCTTTTTATCCCAAACTTTTGTTGTTATTTTATTACTAGTTTTATTCCATCTTATTATTCTTGCTTTTTATCACAACCCTTCATTATTATTTTATTACTAGTTTTATTCCATCTTATTATTCTTGCTTTTTATCCCAACCCTCCATTATTATTTTATTACTAGTTTTATTCCATCTTATTATTCTTGCTTTTTATCCCAACACTCCATTATTATTTTATTACTAGTTTTATTCCATCTTATTATTTTTGATTTTTATCCCAACCCTCCATTATTATTTTATTACTAGTTTTATTCCATCTTATTATTTTTGCTTTTTATCCCAGCCCTCCATTATTATTTTATTACTAGTTTTATTCCATCTTATTATTCTTCATTTTTATCCCAACCCTCCATTATTATTTTATTACTAGTTTTATTCCATCTTATTATTCTTGCTTTTTATCCCAACCCTCCATTATTTTTTTATTACTAGTTTTATTCCATCTTATTAATCTTGATTTTTATCCCAACCCTCCATTATTTTTTTATTACTAGTTTTATTCCATCTTATTATTCTTGCTTTTTATCCCAAACTTTTGTTGTTATTTTATTACTAGTTTTATTCCATCTTATTATTCTTGCTTTTTATCCCAACCCACCATTATTATTTTATTACTAGTTTTATTCCATCTTATTATTCTTGATTTTTATAGCAAACCTCCATTATTCTTTTATTACTAGTTTTATACCTTCTTATTATTCTTCATTTTTATCCCAACCCACCTTATTATTTTATTACTAGTTTTATTCCATCTTATTATTTTTGATTTTTATCCCAACCCTCCATTATTATTTTATTACTAGTTTTATTCCATCTTATTATTTTTGCTTTTTATCCCAGCCCTCCATTATTATTTTATTACTAGTTTTATTCCATCTTATTATTCTTCATTTTCATCCCAACCCTCCATTATTATTTTATTACTAGTTTTATTCCATCTTATTATTTTTGATTTTTATCCCAACCCTCCATTATTATTTTATTACTAGTTTTATTCCATCTTATTATTCTTGCTTTTTATCCCAGCCCTCCATTATTATTTTATTATTAGTTTTATTCCATCTTATTATTCTTGCTTTTTATCCCAACCCTCCATTATTATTTTATTACTAGTTTTCTTCCATCTTATTATTTTTGCTTTTTATCCCAACCCTCCATTATTATTTTATTACTAGTTTTATTCCATCTTATTATTCTTGCTTTTTATCCCAACCCTCTCTTATTATTTTATTACTAGTTTTATTCCATCTTATTATTCTTGCTTTTTATCCCAACCCTCCATTATTATTTTATTACTAGTTTTATTCCATCTTATTATTTTTGCTTTTTATCCCAACCCTCCATTATTATTTTATTACTAGTTTTATTCGATCTTATTATTTTTGCTTTTTATCCCAACCCTCCATTATTATTTTATTACTAGTTTTATTCCATCTTATTATTCTTGCTTTTTATCCCAACCCTCCATTATTATTTTATTACTAGTTTTATTCCATCTTATTATTCTTGCTTTTTATCCCAACCCTCTATTATTATTTTATTACTAGTTTTATTCCATCTTATTATTCTTGCTTTTCATTCCAACCCTCGATTATTATTTTATTACTAGTTTTATTCCATCTTATTATTCTTGCTTTTTATCCCAACCCTCCATTATTATTTTATTACTAGTTTTATTCCATCTTATTATTCTTGCTTTTTATCCCAACCCTCCATTATTATTTTATTACTAGTTTTATTCCATCTTATTATTCTTGTTTTTTATCCCAACCCTCTATTATTATTTTATTACTAGTTTTATTCCATCTTATTATTCTTGCTTTTTATCCCAACCCTCCATTATTATTTTATTACTAGTTTTATTCCATCTTATTATTCTTGCTTTTTATCCCAAACCTCTATTATTTTTTTATTACTAGTTTTATTCCATCTTATTATTCTTGCTTTTTATCCCAACCCTCCATTATTATTTTATTACTAGTTTTATTCCATCTTATTATTCTTGCTTTTTATCCCAACCCTCTATTATTATTTTATTACTAGTTTTATTCCATCTTATTATTCTTGCTTTTTATCCCAAACCTCTATTATTATTTTATTACTAGTTTTATTCCATCTTATTATTCTTGCTTTTTATCCCAACCCTCCATTATTTTTTTATTACTAGTTTTATTCCATCTTATTATTCTTGATTTTCATCCCAACCCTCCATTATTATTTTATTACTAGTTTTATACCATCTAATTATTCTTGCTTTTTATCCCAACCCTCCATTATTATTTTATTACTAGTTTTATACCATCTTATTATTCTTGTTTTTTATCCCAACCCTCCATTATTTTTTTATTACTAGTTTTATTCCATCTTATTATTCTTGATTTTCATCCCAACCCTCCATTATTATTTTATTACTAGTTTTATACCATCTTATTATTCTGGATTTTTATCCCAACCCACCATTATTATTTTATTACTAGTTTTATTCCATCTTATTATTTTTGATTTTTATCCCAACCCTCCATTATTATTTTATTACTAGTTTTATTCCATCTTATTATTTTTGCTTTTCATCCCAGCCCTCCATTATTATTTTATTACTAGTTTTATTCCATCTTATTATTCTTGCTTTTTATCCCTACCCTCCATTATTATTTTATTACTAGTTTTATTCCATCTCATTATTCTTGCTTTTTATCCCAACCCTCCATTATTATTTTATTACTAGTTTTATTCCATCTTATTATTTTTGCTTTTCATCCCAACCCTCCATTATTATTTTATTACTAGTTTTATTCCATCTTATTATTTTTGCTTTTTATCCCAACCCTCCATTATTATTTTATTACTAGTTTTATTCCATCTTATTATTTTTGCTTTTTATCCCAACCCTCCATTATTATTTTATTACTAGATTTATTCCATCTTATTATTTTTGCTTTTTATCCCAACCCTCCATTATTTTTTTATTACTAGTTTTATTCCATCTTATTATTCTTGCTTTTTATCCTAACCCTCCATTATTATTTTATAACTAGTTTTATTCCATCTTATTATTCTTGCTTTTTATCCCAACCCTCCATTATTATTTTATTACTAGTTTTATTCCATCTTATTATTCTTGCTTTTTATCCCAACCCTCCATTATTATTTTATTACTAGTTTTATTCCATCTTATTATTTTTGCTTTTTATCCCAACCCTCCATTATTATTTTATTACTAGTTTTATTCCATCTTATTATTTTTGCTTTTTATCCCAACCCTCCATTATTATTTTATTACTAGTTTTATTCCATCTTATTATTCTTGCTTTTTATCCCAACCCTCCATTATTATTTTATTACTAGTTTTATTCCATCTTATTATTCTTGCTTTTTATCCCAACCCTCCATTATTATTTTATTACTAGTTTTATTCCATCTTATTATTCTTGCTTTTTATCCCAACCCTCTATTATTATTTTATTACTAGTTTTATTCCATCTTATTATTCTTGCTTTTTATCCCAACCCTCCATTATTATTTTATTACTAGTTTTATTCCATCTTATTATTCTTGCTTTTTATCCCAAACCTCTATTATTATTTTATTACTAGTTTTATTCCATCTTATTATTCTTGCTTTTCATCCCAACCCTCCATTATTATTTTATTACTAGTTTTATTCCATCTTATTATTCTTGCTTTTTATCCCAACCCTCTATTATTATTTTATTACTAGTTTTATTCCATCTTATTATTCTTGCTTTTCATCCCAACCCTCCATTATTATTTTATTACTAGTTTTATTCCATCTTATTATTCTTGCTTTTTATCCCAACCCTCTATTATTATTTTATTACTAGTTTTATTCCATCTTATTATTCTTGCTTTTTATCCCAAACCTCTATTATTATTTTATTACTAGTTTTATTCCATCTTATTATTCTTGCTTTTTATCCCAACCCTCCATTATTTTTTTATTACTAGTTTTATTCCATCTTATTATTCTTGATTTTCATCCCAACCCTCCATTATTATTTTATTACTAGTTTTATACCATCTAATTATTCTTGCCCTTTTTATCCCTAACCCTCCTTATTATTATTTTAATTAATAGTTTTATTCGTTTTCTTATTATTCTTGATTTTTATCCCAACCCACCATTATTATTTTATTACTAGTTTTATTCCATCTTATTATTTTTGATTTTTATCCCAACCCTCCATTATTTTTTTATTACTAGTTTTATTCCATCTTATTATTTTTGCTTTTTATCCCAGCCCTCCATTATTATTTTATTACTAGTTTTATTCCATCTTATTATTCTTGCTTTTTATCCCTACCCTCCATTATTATTTTATTACTAGTTTTATTCCATCTCATTATTCTTGCTTTTTATCCCAAACCCTCCATTATTATTTTATTACTAGTTTTATTCCATATTATTATTTTTGCTTTTCATCCCAACCCTCCATTATTATTTTATTACTAGTTTTATTCCATCTTATTATTTTTGCTTTTTATCCCAACCCTCCATTATTATTTTATTACTAGTTTTATTCCATCTTATTATTTTTGCTTTTTATCCCAACCCTCCATTATTATTTTCTTACTAGATTTATTCCATCTTATTATTTTTGCTTTTTATCCCAACCCTCTATTATTATTTTATTACTAGTTTTATTCCATCTTATTATTCTTGCTTTTTATCCTAACCCTCCATTATTATTTTATAACTAGTTTTATTCCATCTTATTATTCTTGCTTTTTATCCCAACCCTCCATTATTATTTTATTACTAGTTTTATTCCATCTTATTATTCTTGCTCAGAGGGTTTTAGAAAATTTATTTTTATTTATTACACTTTACTTACTGCTACGAAATAAATACTCCTAATGCCATTTAAGAAAAACACAGAACAAATATTTTTGGCTCACCCATCATTGATTTTATTGTAAGTATAAATATTGGTTTATTTGGAGGGGAGTATTTTTCAGGGAACAGGACCAGATTTGGGGCAATAAAAGGACGGAAAATAGAGAGTAGGAGAGTTTTTGATAATTCACTATAATTCCTGAAAATAGAACTCTAATTTTTAAAATATACAAAATGTAAATGTGATGTGACCCACAATGTTGTGTCTCCAGACTGGGAACAAATCAGCACGAGTGACTGGTGTCAGCTTGTGCCGAGTCTCGTATTTTAGTAGAAATATGGAGCAAATTAGTCGTTATATTCGCTTTCTGGCCAGTAAAACTTCGATCCTAAACAATTGTAGGTATGTGGGATTAGTTGCAAGTAGGTCAAAATGAAAAACGCCTTGTCACATTTCTAAACCAGCGCAGATCAAAGTAATCAAGTCAGGAATTTATAATGGGAACATCGAAATGTACGTAGAGAAAGAGGGAAAGAAATTGGATACAATTCACCAAGATCGTTGAAAAGATATGAGGATCTAATTTAAGTAGGCTGTTAGTCTTGATTTTGTCTTTTGTTTTTTGTTTATTTAAGACGATACTGGTTGAATGTTTAGAATAAATAAAATTATATGAAAGAGTCAAATGAAACTTATTCAACTTTTATTGACTGGTGCGCATGAATGCAGAAGTCGGAAAGAAATCGAAAGTGAGTTTCGAGACAAATCAAATCAAGACTAATTACGACAGACTTTAAGGATGAACATTAAAATACTTCAACAATTGTGTGTGCGTGCGTGAATTGTGTGTGTGTGTGTGTGTGTGTGTGTGTGTGTGTGTGTGTGTGTGTGTGTGTGTGTGTGTGTGTGTGTGTGTACAAGAGAGAATATGTGCATACAATTCTGCACCTTTTCAGGTTCCTTTTACTGTGTGTATGAGTAAGGATCACCGTATTGTTGACCAAAATCTGTCTGATATTACCTACATGTTTATGTTTTTCAGAGAAATGTTGTTTAATAGTACTCTGATCAGAAAGATGACATGTAAGTCTACGGGAGGGCGTGGTTGTAGTAAAACCAATATATGTACTAGGTTTTTGATTAGTATCAGAGATGCAATCTCTGAATGAGCATGTAAATTGGTACACTACATTGTTTTTTTGTAGAGAATTTAGTTTAGTGCTTGTTGGGTTATTATAGACTATGAGGTCAATTGTTTTAAACTTTTTATAATATATAATGAGTTTAATTTGATTATTACTTTCGACTGGTTCTCGTATTATGTTTTTGAGAGTTTTTTCATCTTGTTTATAATTATTATGTATTTGGTTGCAATAGTATAAGTTAATAGTGTTATATTTATTTTGATGTAAACCATTATTATTAATATTATCATTATTGTTACAGCTATTGTTAATTTTGTTGAGATACATTTTAATTTGTTGATCAATAACGGAGTTAGGAAATCCATTATTGACTAGTGTTTGCTTAATGTTGTGTAATTCTTTATAAAATATAGATTTGGAAGAAGATATCATTTGTGTGCGTTGAAGTATTCACTATTATAATTAAGAAGACACGAATTTATGCTAGTTGGTTTCCTATATAGAGAAGTAGTAAATTTATGTGTGCTAGAATCAATGAATACATCAAGGAATGGGAGTTTGTTATTAATATTAAGTTCTAATGTAAATTTGAGGACGGTGTGACTTTCAAATTTGTTTTTAAGATATTTAATTTGATCGATATTCTTAGCTAAAACAAAGATGTCATCTATGTATCTTACATATATGGAGGGTTTATTGTTTGGCTCTGTAAATAGATAATACTATTTACATCGAGCCCTCCACCTGGATCATTTTTAATATTGATAAAATTAATATTAGTAGGATCTGTATTTTGGGGATTTTATTTATATACATCTCCTTTGTGGATTATATATATATATATATATATATATATATATATATATATATATATATATATATATATATATATCAGCATGCAGTGTGCGTATAGAAGAATCCAAATGTGTATCCTGTACATACAGTGGTAGGATAACTTTCTAAGAGAGCTCTAAATATATATGAATATGAATACATATAGAGCAAATATAAGAAAAATTACGGCAGACACGTTATTTCATGGTAAATCGGAAGTAGGTCTTTGTGAATTTCATTCGTGTAAAATCCTTTGTAAAATGAAGATGAAAGCTGATGATGGTTCGCCTGAAATAGGCCCAAACTTCCGATTTACCATGAAATAACGGGTCCGCCTTAATTTTTCTTATATATATATATATATATATATATATATATATATATATATATATATATATAAGGAATTCGTAGATTTTATCTATAAGCCGACAATTGTTTTTTATTATTTACAGAAAATATCCTGCCAAAAGACACTACATCTTTTTTAACTTTCGAAAAACCCATGTCAGCAGCCGAAAAGAAACTGTTAAAAAATTACAGACACGTGTATATTCACTAAATATAGCGCTTATATTAATAATAAATTTATATGCCTATACGAAGATGGTAAGACAAAATGGAAAATTTGATTAACTCATTTTTTTTTTTTTTTGCAACACGCTGACCCGTGTTGAAATCCTCACAGTGTTTAGTATTGTTGAAGTTATTGCTAACATTTTTTGTCGAGATTTACAAACTCTACGTTTCGTTCAATTTCGCAAACCAATCGAGGAAATTTGAATAAGCTGATTTGATTGAAAAAATTATTTGATAAAAAATTACTTCGCGGTTTAATATTGACTTTAATTTCATTTATTAAGACTTTACTGGCAAGGCTTACGGCCTATCACGTTGAATACACCGGTTCTCGTTCGATCACCGAAGTTAAGCAACGTTGTGCCTGGTCAGTACTTAGATGGGTGACCGCTTGGGAATACCAGGTGCTGTAAGCGTATAGTGACGGATGTGCGTTGTTGCTGTAAGCGTATAGTGATGGCGTTGCGGTGCGATGGATATCGACTCGGAAAGAGAAATTCGTGAGCCGAGTTCGAATTCCAGTTGAATACCCTGCATTCACTTAAGCACTGGTACCCTTGCGAAAGGTATTAATCCGTTCCTTCCCTCCAGTTATGGGTTAAATAACAAGGGTAGGACTTGGGGATCCTCCTCTTAACAAAAATCAAAACGATTTTCAGCTTAAATGAACCAACCAACCTTTACTGTCAACTAAGTCCCATCTTTTAACAGTTAGATCAACCAAATGCAGGCGACAATTCTACTCTATCAGCTTCTTCTCTCGCCCTGCTTTCCTGACGGCTACAACATCCAGGAACATAAATGCAAAGTCAATTCCCATCCCTTATCCACTTAACTCCAGCCCTTTCTACATCACTCCGTGCATCTTGTTCTTTTCCTTCTTCTCTTCATAATTGTCTTCATTCCTCTGTTCCCATCCTTCTCTTCTCCTTTCTCTTTCACCCTCTGTAGCTGGTTCTTCTTTGTCTTCACTCTCTTCCTGTCTAAAGATTTAACTCTCTTATGTAGCCCCTGCACATCAGTGGCGGTACCGCCTTGCTTGGGGTGAAATGATTAAAAAAACAATATTTTTTAAGAAAATTTATTTTTGTTCCATTTTAATAGCGAAGAATGAATTCTTAGGATTTCTTACTTTTGAGCACGTAACATACAACTGTTCATGTGCAAATATTTTTTTCTGGAGCTGAATTCCACCTTTTTGAAGTGTTTGACGTCGTGGTTAGTTTAAAGTTCTCACAAATGCAGAGCGAATTAGAAACTGGATTTTTGTATATTTAAAAACTTAAAGAAAAAAGCAAGAAGAATATTACTTTTTTATTTAATAAGTATTTGTTAATTTAATTTAAATTGTTTTTAAAATAGTGGGTGTATTTTGTATGTTAAATGCTGTGGCTCTGTCGGGGGCCAGAAATAAAATCACAAAGAAGGAATAGAGTTAACAAATATATTTAACAAAGTAGTATAAGCATATACCAATGAGAGATTATTAGCGTGACTGTTAATCCGGCTGTCAGAGTTATCTACCGCTCTCACTCTCTACTCTCTACAAAGCAGAACTGCTTATATATAGTTTGAAAGAGTTCATGTGTCATATGGGTAAGTCCCCATAGCACCCGCTTCTAAGTATCAACTCCGCAGGAGATTTAATATTGTTTTCTTTTTGGTTTCACGACGAGAAAATCCGTCATCTTTCTTTTCCTCTGTAACCGGCGCAGTTCCGGGGCCGCTTTTGGAATTGACATGTCAAAAGTATCTTACATGACAACCATCACTTCTTTTTCTTTTGGAGGACGGCTGTAAGCATCATCCGACGGGTGTTTCCTGATTTGATTTACATATCTTTTGTGAGTGAACGGGAAACCTTTTATTATATAGACCGTATTTCCAACTCTTTTGTCAATTGTGCCATTTCCCAGAAACATTTATGATCCCGGAACATCTGAAAAAAAAACTTTTTCTTCGGGTTGGTAACGTTTTGTAGGTACCGTGTTTGTTCGCCCAGGTTTTGTTTGTTTGGGAAGTAGCTTGTCGAACAACAACCTGATTTTACACGCAAACATTAAATGAAAAATAGAATTCTGTACGTACGATGTTGAACCAACATTGACAATTTCCACGCAGTACTTTTGGGGTCCTGAAAAGTCCTTAAGAACCCTTATCGCCAAGTTGTTATGGCCTTGTTGGGGTTAGAAATAAAGACACAAAGAAGAAATAGAGTTAACAAATATATTTAACAAAAACAGTAGTACAAACATTTACCAATGAAAGACTATTAGCGTGACTGTTTGGTCCGGCCGTCAGAGTTATCTGCTGGATTAGATTTAATATCTATTGCATCTACCATGCAACGGATGCGACAAAAGGTCAGTTTTTTGGGTGAGTTTAACGGCAGTAACGTAAAAACTTCCCAACCTCCAACTCAGCACTTCCCCTTTTTGGAACGCCTCAGGCGCCGGACAATAAACTCATCCCCTCCCGAGGGAGAAATAAAGGATATAAAACCCGAGTTGTCCCGCTATTTAACCCATAGTTGGAGGGAGAAGAGATGAATGAATATCTTTCTCAAGAGTATTTGCGCGTAAGTGAATGCAACGAATTCAACATGAATTTCTGATTTCGCGCTTCGATATCCCCTACACCACAACGCACATCCTCACCGATGAAAACTAAATTCGTCCTATCAAATTATTGACTTGAGCACCTCGAGGTGGTGTTATGGTTAACAAGTTTGTTTTGCTAGAATCATTACAACTGAGTAGTGAGTTCGATTCTCATTGGATGTCCCTTACTTTCGGCCTTGTGTCACATCTAAGCTACGCTTAGAAAATCACCATATATCCGTGCTACAAGTCATTTAGTAACGCTCTACCATGAGTGGCTCCTAGACCTTGTATTAGGGAAATAAAACTTTGGGGCACCTGGAGGTAGTGTAATGGTTAGCAAGCTTGTTTCGCTAGAACCATTGCAATTGAGTAGTGAGTTCGATCCTCCCTGAGTGTCCCATACTTTCGACCTTGTACCACATGTAAGCTGCGCTTAGAAAATCACCCTATCAAATTATTGACAGTATTCAGTTAAGTGTCATACTTGATACACGCTTTGTTGATCATGTATCGAAAGACAGAAGATTTTCACATAGTAGGTTGTCATTACTTTCTGCAGTAGACTGGTTGCCAACCAAGGCTATAGAACCCAATCAGTTCTGCTATTCAATTGTTTTATCTAAATCAGTTAGTTATGTGCCATACGTGATACACGCTTTGGGCGATCATGTCTCGAAAGACAGAGGATTTTCCCGCAGTAGGTCGTCATTACTTTCTGCAGTAGACTGGTTGCCAACCAACGCTATAGACCTGCTATTTAACCATAACTAGAGGAAAGAGACGGATTCACACTTTTCCCAAAGGTATTTGCGAGTAAGTGAATACAACGAATTCAACTAAAATTCAAACTCAGGTCTCCAAATATTTTGGCTCCGAGCCACACTGCACAACATGTGCATGTGAGGCTTAATTCTTGTGAGTGTTTTGTGTATATCTGTTGTGCCTATGTGTGTGTCGCGTATATTGGCGTATTTATTGGTTCGCATGATAAATATGAAAAAAAAAAACATGGAAGAAAATGTGGAATATAATGGTACAACTCGTTTACAAATGTTTCAATTGGTTTGTTTTAATCTGTGTTTTTTTTTTCCATTGGTTGAGTTGATATCACGTGTTCATATTGTCGTGTTAGTATGTGTGTATGAATGTATCAATTAGTGGGCGTTCTGTGATTGCCTTATATCATTTGTGCGTGCGATCAAGTGTATAATAAAAAAAATATTTAAATTGTCTTTATTATTTAACAAAAATTGCGTATTCAATAATTTTTGTAAGCATTGAAAATTAATTTATCTTTGAGTTTATGGTGAGTATTATGAATGTTGGAAGCGAATGTAATATTAGATTGCTTCGCCTACAAATATTGTGATCATGCATTCTTGAAATATAGATTTTACGAATGTTGGATGATATGAAAATTTGCATCTGAAATGTATTGTGTCGCGTTTAGGTTACTCTTTATTAAATCAGATTTGTGGTGCAGTGGATATCGGCTCGGAAAGCAACATCGGGGAGCGAAGTTCGAATTCCAGTTGAATTCCTTCCATTCACTTACGCGCAAATACCCTTGGAAAAGGTATTAATCCGTTTCTTCACTTCAGTTATGGGTTAAATAACAGGACAGATTGAGTTCTATATCCTTGGCTGGCAACCAGTCTACCGCAGAAATTAATGGCAACCTACTGCGGGATAATCTTCTGTCCAGTCAGACATGTCTCTTTCGAGACATGATCACCCAAGCGTATATCACATATGGCACTTAACTGACAATTTTTATATAATTTATCCACTTAAAAGAAAACTAATCATAAAATTATATAAAAAAGACTTAGCCATAGCACCTTGTCTCTCATTTTTATCGAAATCGATATATATATATATATATATATATGCAATTCTATGTTCTATGAGTGGCGATAATTAATGAGTGGTGTAACGGCCGTCAGTACGTAAACTATTATGGGATTATCTTCTGCCCAGTCAGTCAGGTCACTTTCGAGACATGATCGCCCAAGCGTGTTTCACATATGGCACTTAACTGACTGACTATCAGATTTAAATCATATTTTCAATTCACACACACAGATACGTGTGTGTGTGTGTGTGTGTGTGTGTGTGTGTGTGTGTGTGTGTGTGTGTGTGTGTGTGTGTATTTTATTTCAATTTTTAATTTAATTTTATTTATTTTTTACAAGCGATGGAGTAAACTAGATATATATTCTTATAAAAATTCATTAATCATCCAATTTTTTTTATTCTTTAGAATATGATATCCTAAAAATATATTATTTATAAAATCAAGTAAAAGTTTATCTACATTAAAAATAGCGTAGTTTTAATACATTTTTGATTTTACTATTCGGAGCAGATTTTCGAAAAAATAGTCTCGTAAATATAAAAATTACTTGATTCACATTCTCCAATGAGTCCTGCATTTAACTAATAAAAAACAAATTAATATTGATAATGTATTTCTAGAAGTTTTATGCAATTATTTGGAGTGGTGTTTGTGGGGCGGGGGGTTCAGATGTAAAAAAAATATTTTTTTACCAAGATTTTCTAAAAATAATAATTACATAAATAATTTTATTCATTTGTGGCTCAGTCCTGAAAGTTTCATTAAAATTGGACAATTAGTTAATTTTTGAAAGAATTTTTAAATTAATGTCTTTCAACGCCAAAAAACGACATTCGTAATATTACGATTTCCTTAATGGTCACATTACATAACATGGCGTGAATCACTGACAGAAAACAAAAAATGAAATTTTAACTGAAATTTTAAACGTGTTCGAAAGAATTAACTTTTTTTTTAATAATGACAACAAAATTTGATCTTTCCTCTTAATAATAGCATAAACATTTTGGTGATAAAACTTTGTTTTTGTTAAGATTGAGGTCTTTTAACATCAAGCTATCCTGTTTTTTCAGCAGTTGCGTAGCGGTAAGAATATAAATGGATTCAACAAAATTTCTATTTTCCCTGCTTTCTCTTTAAAATAAACTACAACTGGTGCCTGTGAGTTGTAACTTTCGTGTCTTAAATGCGAACATGCGGACTCTCTGAAGAACGAAGAGCTATCTTTTACACGATCAAGATTTTGTAAAATTTTATTTCTATGAAATAAATTAAACTTATTTATAAATGGAACGTTGTGTGTGTGTGTGTGTGTGTGTGTGTGTGTGTGTGTGTGTGTGTGTGTGTGTGTGTGTGTCCGTTACCTATAGACTCCGAAACGGCTGAACCGATTTTCTTGAAAATTTACACAGTTGTACTATAAGCGTCTGCGAGTGTTCTTAGCGAGGTTTTGTGTCGAAGTACCCCCGATAAATATCGAAAATCGATAATCGAAAACATCGGGTTATAGAAGGAGTGGTTCGATTTTAATCAAATGTCATACATTCATAGACAAAGACATAAAAAACGATATTCAGAAGTTTCATGGTTGCATTTCTTACAATAGTACAAAAAATCGATAATATATATATATATATATATATATATATATATATATATATATATATATATATAAGGCAAGATGTTTGTTTATCTGCCTGTATGTTTGTATTTTTTTCAGCCCTTTTATTTTAGTTTTTGCTTCGGGTTTGGCTCTAAGGAGGGATAGTTCTTGGTCTCAGCCATGATACCATTTACTCAGACGACTTATTTAACCTTCAAAATTCAGTTTACGACGAAAAAACGTATTTGATATTGATACCAGGAAATCAAAATTTGACTTACAACCAGTCATTTTTCTTTCAGTCTATGGTTTCGCTTTAACTGGAAACAACTATTGCATTTTAGTCTTTCGTGCCAACGTCCAAAGAGTCTGAGCTCCAGGAACATGGATTAGTTTTAAAGCTTTCATTACACCCGAGCAACGCCGGGCTATTTTGCTAGTGTTTTATAAAAAATACATACTACCTGCCTAACATTACTTTCGAATGTGTGTATCGTTGGGTTAAATATAGCGAGTTGTGTTGGTATCTTCCAAAGAAATCGAATATCACTTCAACTGTATCCTGTAAGTGCATTTATTCGCTTTTTTGGCGATATGCTAGCATCATAACCCGGCGTTGTCCGTGCAACTCAGA
This sequence comes from Ascarosepion bandense, assembly GCA_037127315.1. NCBI lineage: Eukaryota > Metazoa > Mollusca > Cephalopoda > Sepiida > Sepiidae > Ascarosepion > Ascarosepion bandense. The sequence goes on along the minus strand of JBBBDQ010001385.1, from coordinate 447,627 downwards.
ACATTTTATTAGTAGGACTCGGTTATATAAACAATAATTATATAAAAAATTGTTCTTTAAAAATTGTTAATAAATTCCATTAAAAAATCTATTTTCTTTTGTTTTGCGTAAACATGATTTGATGTTTTGTGTGACATTGTAAACAACATTGCGCTTGTTTTTGTTTCAAAATTACGGGGGGGGAAATATTTACATTTTTTTTTTTGTTGACTAAATGAATTTAACATAAAAATAAAAACTATTTATTTTGTTTTACTGAAATTAGAAATATAAAAACTATTACGCTCTCTGTTCAAAATTTTTTAAACAATATTTCTTTTGTTTCAAAATTACGGGGAAAAATTTTCACATTTTTTTGTTAACCAAATTAATTTTTAAGACGTCAGAATAAAAATTGAATATAAAGGCTCATTTTTTTAGTCGCGTATGACACGTGAAATTTGTTTTCTGTGAGGTCATTTAGCAACCATCTTAGATCTTAGATGTTTTACAGAGCAAATGTAAACAATCAGCTCCATTGACCAAAAAGTGCGAAAAGGAAAATTTGCTGAACTTAAACTCAAAAAGTATGTGTCGACTTGGCTTCCCTGTAGATATGTGTCCCTAGGAAGTTTGAATGGCGTAGCTTAAAAAAAAGTAGGCGTGCATAGGGAACAGTCACACACAGACTCACGGATTGGCTTTTATATATATAGATGCCATACAGGTTTGGAATTGTGCGTTTGAGCGTGTAAGAAAAATCGCTAATCCATTTGAGTAAAGCCAAAAGACGTTTTTATTTTCCGCGTAATTATTTTAAATTGCTTATTTTTCAATCTTTATTTTCATTGCACTTAATTCTGTGGTGAACACTAATTCAGATAATTCAGATATTTTACAGTGAATGTTTTCGATCTAAATTCAATTAGCAATGTGTCAGACTACGGACTTATTAATCCACACATCATCTCTCAACCACACACACACACACACACACACACATATATATATTAGAACATGTACAATTTTTTTTTATCCACTACAAAATGTAAATTTTCTTTCGACATTGAAATTACAATACTCTTCAGGTGGTGTGGAAAGGAATGAAATGCCTCTTTTCTTATATTTGGCGAGGTGTGTGTGGGATGTTAGTGGTGGTTAGCGTTAAGTCTTGTAAATTGTCCGTTAAAATCTTGAAAGAAGTGGGGTGGGTAGGGAATATAGTTGGTTAATAAAAGTGCCGGGAATTTTGTAGACAGGTTTAACATTAGAAGGTTGGGTATAGGTTTATGGCCTCATGGCTAGGATTTATTTTTTGGGTTTTTTGGGTTTATTAGAGGGGGAGAGTAAGGAAGTGTAAAGGTTGGGGAGGGATGGGATTGGACCTATCTTTAATGTTTATTTGTACAACTATAGAATATTTTAGTATTTAAACACAGTTTATATATATATATATAATAGTCCTATACTTCCGAATTACCATGAAATAACGCGTCTGTCTTAATTTTTCTTATATATATATATATATATATGTGGGGGGTGTATTGACTAATTTGTTTCTTTTCTACGTCTTATCAACTCTTTGCAGTTAAGTTAAAGCTATATAATGTTCTTACGTAGTACTCGTTTTAAAAAATAATAATGATTTAGCGATACAAGTTTTGATAATTAATCCATAGCTAGAGGAGAATGTAACACTATATTTAGCATGGCTGAGACGGAAGAAATTATATTAGTTTCTTTCATTAATTATTACAGATCAAACGGACGAAATTATATCAAATTGTGTTATTGAATTTTAAAAGTCGAAAAGAATCAACTGGATAAATTTATTTTGTTCAAATATGAACAGAGGAAATAAAATTTATTCTGTTCCAATATGAATAGAGGAAAAAAAGAAAGATTGCAAACAAGCTGAAAATAACTACTGTTTTGTCCAGAATATAACCAGCAGGGTTAGACGAGGTCATCGAATAGGGCGGCCATTTTTTTGACAAGCGGAAGTTGCATAACTAAGAGAGGTTCAACTGTTGTTTTCGACGACACAGCTGTTAAAAGTGAAAATTCTATTGTTTGTATTTTTCTAACAAATTCATGCAGAATATAACCAAAACACCGCTGTGGAATGTCAGAAAGGTTGTCACAAACGCAGAAAAAAGGAATTTTGCGTATTCAGGCGTCTTTGACAAGTGCAAAGGTTAGATTTGTTTATTATGAGGAATAACTAAATTGAAATTTCCCTGAGAAAGGAATTGGAGGCATAAAGGTTCCGCCCAAAACGGGTAAAGAAAAAATGGTCTCATTGGTTACTCAATTGACTGCGTCAAAAGGAAAAACGACAACGAGAAGTAACTCCTCCCCAAAGCTGGGGGCGAAAATTATTTCATTGGCCGCAAGAGCCAGAAAGTAGATTTGCATAGACATCCAGTGTTTGTCATGCCCCGAACGAGTGAAGCAGGGGCAAACATAAAGCAAAGCCCTTGAAGGGCCAAAAAGCCAGTTGAGACCCAGCTCGGATCAAAGAGCCAGTCCGAAGTACGGAACCGAAGACGTCTTACCGCCATCGCTAGTTTTAACCACCACACTCAAAGACAATCCTTCGGCAGTTTCCGTAAAGCTTCGGTGTGAAACGAAACAAAGACTTTTTTAAATCGCCACAAGCGTAAAACCCCGATTGGAGTGAAGTGATATCGCCAACCAGAGACTTGAATTAATGATAAGAAGAAAAACGCTTCGCAAATTACTACGTACTTAGAGAAATTAGCTGAAACTTCCGTTCATTTGCCAGCTTGATAGGAACAGGGTTTGGGAAGAAGACGATTGGTGATTGTTAACTCTTATTTTCTTTTTGTGTATAAAGACGTTTCTACAACTGATTCAGGCGTCATTCTAATTAATTTTTGTGCCATTTCGTTTACCCAATTGTGCGCGCGCATCCAGCGTGGTTTGACTTGGTGGAGATACATCTAGCGAGAATTCCACGCGACTTTCTTGAGATCAAAGTTCACAACGTGGGCAAGGGAGATCACCGTTAGAAGAGTCAACTTGAAGATCAGCTACTGAATCGACGCCATCAACGACCAGTCGCGGGAGGCGTCACAAGAAGAGATAGATTCATAAGTTTCCCAAGGTTAATCGCACGTGAGTATAACGAACACAACAGGAATCAGAAGTCAACCCTCAGATTAACAATTCCGAACCATTATCCTTTACACCACTGGCACATCAAATATGAACGGCAATTACGCAGGGGGGTAAAATGGGGTGACATTGAAAGAGAAGACGGGAGAATAGGGAGGATTGAGAAAAGGACACAAAATGAACGAGAATGACACTCTGACACAGGGGGTGAAGTGGGGTGATATTGAAAGAGAAGACGGGAGAATGAAGAGGATTGAGAAAAGGACACAAAATGAACGGGAATGACACTCGGTCACAGGAGGTAAAATGGGGTGACATTGAAAGAGAAGACTGAGAATGAAGAGGATTGAGAAAAGGACACAAAATGAACGGGAATGCCACTCGGACACAGGGGGTGAAGTGGGGTGATATTGAAAGAGAAGACGGGAAAATGAAGAGGATTGAGAAAAGGACACAAAATGAACGGGAATGCCACTCGGACACAGGGGGTGAAGTGGGGTGGAATTGTAAGAGAAGACTGAGAATGGGGAGGATTGAGAAAAGGACACAAAATGAACGGGAATGACACTCTGACACAGGGGGTGAAGTGGGGTGATATTGAAAGAGAAGACGGGAGAATGAAGAGGATTGAGAAAAGGACACAAAATGAACGGGAATGACACTCGGACACAGGGGGTGAAGTGGGGTGATATTGAAAGAGAAGACGGGAGAATGAAGAGGATTGAGAAAAGGACACAAAATGAACGGGAATGACACTCTGACAGAGGGGGTGAAGTGGGGTGATATTGAAAGAGAAGACGGGAGAATGAAGAGGATTGAGAAAAGGACACAAAATGAACGGGAATGACACTCGGACACAGGGGGTGAAGTGGGGTGATATTGAAAGAGAAGACGGGAGAATGAAGAGGATTGAGAAAAGGACACAAAATGAACGGGAATGACACTCTGACACAGGGGGTGAAGTGGGGTGATATTGAAAGAGAAGACGGGAGAATGAAGAGGATTGAGAAAAGGACACAAAATGAACGGGAATGACACTCGGTCACAGGAGGTAAAATGGGGTGACATTGAAAGAGAAGACTGAGAATGAAGAGGATTGAGAAAAGGACACAAAATGAACGGGAATGCCACTCGGACACAGGGGGTGAAGTGGGGTGATATTGAAAGAGAAGACGGGAAAATGAAGAGGATTGAGAAAAGGACACAAAATGAACGGGAATGCCACTCGGACACAGGGGGTGATGTGGGGTGGTATTGTAAGAGAAGACTGAGAATGGGGAGGATTGAGAAAAGGACACAAAATGAACGGGAATGACACTCTGACACAGGGGGTGAAGTGGGGTGATATTGAAAGAGAAGACGGGAGAATGAAGAGGATTGAGAAAAGGACACAAAATGAACGGGAATGACACTCGGACACAGGGGGTGAAGTGGGGTGATATTGAAAGAGAAGACGGGAGAATGAAGAGGATTGAGAAAAGGACACAAAATGAACGGGAATGCCACTCGGACACAGGGAATAAAATGGGGTGACATTAAAAGAGAAGACTGAGAATGGGGAGGATTGAGAAAAGGACACAAAATGAACGGAAATGCCACTCGGACACAGGGGGTAAAATGGGGTGACATTCAAAAGGAAGACTGAGAATGGGGAGGATTGAGAAAAGGACACAAAATGAACGGAAATGACACTCTGAGACAGGGGGTAAAGTGGGGTGATATTGAAAGAGAAGACGGGAGAATGAAGAGGATTGAGAAAAGGACACAAAATGAACGGGAATGCCACTCAGACACAGGGAATAAAATGGGGTGACATTGAAAGAGAAGACTGAGAATGTGGCGGATTGAGAAAAGGACACAAAATGAACGGAAATGCCACTCGGACACAGGGGGTGAAGTGGGGTGACATTCAAAAGGAAGACTGAGAATGGGGAGGATTGAGAAAAGGACACAAAATGAACGGGAATGACACTCTGACACAGGGGGTGAAGTGGCGTGATATTGAAAGAGAAGACGGGAGAATGAAGAGGATTGAGAAAAGGACACAAAATAAACGGGAATGCCACTCGGACACAGCGGGTGAAATGCGGTGACATTCAAAAAGAAGATTGAGTTGGGATGATTGAGAAAAGGACACAAAATGAACGAGAATGACACTCTGACGCACGGGGTTAAATGGGGTGATAGTGAAAGAGAAGACGGGAGAATGAAGAGGATTGAGAAAAGGATACAAAATGAACGGGAATGACACTCTGGCACAGGAGGTGAAGTGGGGTGATATTGAAAGAGAAGACGGGAGAATGAAGAGGATTGAAAAAAGGAGACAAAATGAACGGGAATGACACTCTGACACAGGGGGTGAAGTGGGGTGATATTGAAAGAGAAGACTGAGAATGGGGAGGATTGAGAAAAGGACACAAAATGAACGGGACTGACACTTGGACACAGGGGATGAAGTGGGGTGAGTATTGAAAGAGAAGACGGGGAGAATGAAGAGATTGAGAAAAGGACACAAAAATGAACGGGAATGAGACTCAGACACAGGGGTGAAGTGGGGTGATATTGAAAGAGAAGACGGGAGAATGAAGAGGATTGAGAAAAGGACACAAAATGAACGGGAATGACACTCTGACACAGGGGGGTGAAGTGGGTGATATTGAAAGAGAAGACGGGAGAATGAAGAGATTGAGAAAAGGACACAAAATGAATGGGAATGACACTCTGGACACAGGGGGTTAAGGGTGATATTGTAAGAGAAGACGGAGAATGAAGAGGATTGAGAAAATGACACAAAATGAACGGGAATGATACTCTGACACATAGGGGGTGAAGTGGGTGATATTGAAAGAGAAGGCAGGAGAATAAAGAGATTGAGAAAATGACACAAATGAACGGGAATGACACTCTGACACAGGGGGGAAGTGGGGGTGATATTGAAAGAGAAGACGGGAGAACAGGAAGAGGATTGAGAAAAGGACACAAAATGAACGGGAATGACACTCTGACACAGGGGGCATGGGGTGATATTATGAGAAGACGGGAGTAAATGAAGAGGATGAGAAAGGACACAAAAAATGAACGGGAATGACACTTGAGCATAGGTGGAAGGGTGATATTGAAAGAGAAAACGGGAGAATGAAGAGGATTGAGAAAAGGATACAAAAATGAACGGGAATGCCACTTCGGACACAGGGGGTGAAGTGGGGTGATATTGAAAGAGAAGACGGGAGAATGAAGAGGATTGAGAAAAGGACACAAAATGAACGGGAATGACACTCTGACATAGGTGAAGTGGGTGATATTGAAAGAGAAGACGTGGAGAATGAAGAGGATTGAGAAAAAGGATACAAAAATGAACGGGAATGACACTCTGACACAGGGGGTGAAGGGTGATATTGAAAGAGAAGACGGGGAGAATGAAGAGGATTGAGAAAAGGACACAAAATGGAATGGGAATGACACTCTGACACAGGGGTGAAATGGGTAGAGATTGCTGAAAGAGAAAACTGAGAATGGGAGGGATTGAGAAAGGACACAAAATGAACGGAATGCCTATGGACAAAGGGTAAAATGGGGTGACATTGAAAGAGAAGACTGAGAATGGGGAGTATTGAGAAAAAGACATAAAATGAACGGAATGACACTCTGACACAGGGGGTGAAGGCGGTGGATATTGAAAGAGAAGACGGAGAATGAAGAGACTGGAGAAAAGGACACAAAATGAATGGGAATGACACTCTGACACAGGGGGTGAAATGGGTGGAGATTGAAAGAGAAAACCGAGAATGGGGAGGATTGAGAAAAGGACACAAAATGAACGTGGAATGCTCATGGGACACAGTGGAATAAAATAGGGTGCATTGCGAGAGAAGACTGAGAATGGGGAGGATTGAGAAAAAGACACAAAATGAACGGGAATGACATAAATTTTGACACAGGGTGAAGTGGGTGATATTGAAAAAGAGAAGACGGGGAGAATGAAGAGGATTGAGAAAAGGACAAAATGAACGGGAATGACACTCTGACACAGGGTGAAGTGGGGTGATATTGAAAGAGAAGTACTGGAGAAATGAAGAGGATTGAGAAAAGATACAAAATGAACGGGAATGATACCTGGACACAGGGGTAAGTGGGTGATATTGAAAGAGAAGACGGGAGAATGAAGAGGATTGAGAAAAGGACACAAAAATGAACGGGAATGACACTCTGACACAGGGGGTATGCAATAGATATTGAAAGAGAAGACGGGAGAATGAAGAGGATTGAGAAAAGGACACAAAAATGAACGGGAATGGACACTCTGACACAGGGGGTTAAGTGGGGTAATAAAGAGAAGACGGGAGAATGAAGAGGATTGAGAAAATGACACAAATGAACGGGAATGACACTGACACAGGGGGTGAAGTGGGGTGATATTGAAAGAGAAGGCAGAGAATAAAGAGGATTGGAGAAAATGACACAAAATGAACGGGAATGACACTCTGACACAGGGGGGGCGGGTGATATTGAAAGAGGAAGATGGGAGAATGAAGAGGATGAGAAAATGACACAAAATGAACGGGAATGACACCTGACACAGGGGGTGAAGTGGGGTGATATTGAAAGAGAAGACGGGAGAATGAAGAGGATTGAGAAAAGGACACAAAATGAACGGGAATGACACTCTGACACAGGGGGTATGGGTGATATTGAAAGAGAAGTCGAGAACAAGAGGATTGAGAAAAGGGACATGGGGTAATGAAACGGGAATGCCACTCAGACACAGGGAATGGGGTGACACATTGAAAGAGAAGACTGAGAATGGCGGATTGAGAAAAGGACACAAATGAACGGAAACGCCACTGGACACAGGGGGTATGGGTGGACATTCAAAAGGGAACATCGAGAATGGGGAGGATTGAGAAAGGACACAAAATGAACGGGAATGACACTCTGACACAGGGTGAAGTGGCGTGATATTGAAAGAGAAGACGGGAGAATGAAGAGGATTGAGAAAAGGACACAAAATAAACGGGAATGCCACTCGGACACAGCGGGTGAAATGCGGTGACATTCAAAAAGAAGATTGAGTTGGGAGGATTGAGAAAAGGACACAAAATGAACGAGAATGACACTCTGACGCACGGGGTTAAATGGGGTGATATTGAAAGAGAAGACGGGAGAATGAAGAGGATTGAGAAAAGGATACAAAATGAACGGGAATGACACTCTGGCACAGGAGGTGAAGTGGGGTGATATTGAAAGAGAAGACGGGAGAATGAAGAGGATTGAAAAAAGGAGACAAAATGAACGGGAATGACACTCTGACACAGGGGGTGAAGTGGGGTGATATTGAAAGAGAAGACTGAGAATGGGGAGGATTGAGAAAAGGACACAAAATGAACGGGACTGACACTCTGACACAGGGGATGAAGTGGGGTGATATTGAAAGAGAAGACGGGAGAATGAAGAGGATTGAGAAAAGGACACAAAATGAACGGGAATGAGACTCTGACACAGGGGGTGAAGTGGGGTGATATTGAAAGAGAAGACGGGAGAATGAAGAGGATTGAGAAAAGGACACAAAATGAACGGGAATGACACTCTGACACAGGGGGTGAAGTGGGGTGATATTGAAAGAGAAGACGGGAGAATGAAGAGGATTGAGAAAAGGACACAAAATGAACGGGAATGACACTCTGACACAGGGGGTTAAGTGGGGTGATATTGTAAGAGAAGACGGGAGAATGAAGAGGATTGAGAAAATGACACAAAATGAACGGGAATGACACTCTGACACAGGGGGTGAAGTGGGGTGATATTGAAAGAGAAGGCAGGAGAATAAAGAGGATTGAGAAAATGACACAAAATGAACGGGAATGACACTCTGACACAGGGGGGAAGTGGGGTGATATTGAAAGAGAAGACGGGAGAATGAAGAGGATTGAGAAAAGGACACAAAATGAACGGGAATGACACTCTGACACAGGGGGTGAAGTGGGGTGATATTGAAAGAGAAGACGGGAGAATGAAGAGGATTGAGAAAAGGACACAAAATGAACGGGAATGACACTCTGACACAGGGGGTGAAGTGGGGTGATATTGAAAGAGAAAACGGGAGAATGAAGAGGATTGAGAAAAGGATACAAAATGAACGGGAATGCCACTCGGACACAGTGGGTGAAGTGGGGTGATGTTGAAAAGAGGCAGGAGAATGAAGAGGATTGAGAAAAGGACACAAAATGAACAGGGACCTGACACTCTGACACAGGGGGTGAAGTGCAGATAGTGTGAAAGAGAGAAGACAGGAGAATGAAGAGGATTGAGAAAAGGATACAAAATAGACGGGAATGACACTCTGACACAGGGGGTGAAGTGGGGTGATATTGAAAGAGAAGACAGGGGAGAATGAAGAGGTTAGAAAGGACACAAATGAACTGGGAATGACACTCTGACTTGAGGGTGAAATGGTAGAGATTGAAGAAAACTGAGAATGGGGAGGATTGAGAAAAGGACACAAAATGAACGGAGATACCTCGCAGACACAGTGGGGTAAAATGAGACATTGAAGAAGACTGAAATGGGGAGTATTGAGAAAAAGACACAAAAATGAACGGGAATGAAGCATCTGACACAGGGGGTGAAGTGCGGTGATATTGAAAGAAGACAGGAGAATGAAGAGGATTGAAGAAAGGACACAAAATGAACGAATGACACTCTGACACAGGGGTGAAATGGGGTGAGATTGAAAGAGAAAACTGAGAATGGGGAGGATTGAGAAAAGGACACAAAATGAACGGAATGCCCCTCGCGGACACAGTGGAATAAAATAGGGGTGACATTGCGAGAGAAGACTGAGAATGGGGAGGATTGAGAAAAGACACAAAATGAACAGGAATGACACTCTGACACAGGGGGTGAAGTGGGGTGATATTGAAAGAAGACAGGAGAATGAAGAGGATTGAGAAAAGGATACACAAAATGAACGGGAATGACAACTCTGACACAGGGGTGAAGTGGGGTGATATTGAAAGAAGTACTGGAGAATGAAGAGGATTAGAAAGGATACAAAATGAACGGGAATGACACTCTGACACAGAGAATTGAAGTGGGGTGATATTGAAAGAAGACAGGAGAATGAAGAGAGTTAGAAAAAGGACACAAAATGAACGGGAATGACACTCTGACACAGGGGGTGAAGTGGGGTGATATTGAAAGAAGACAGGAGGAGGAATGAAGAGGATTGAGAAGGGACACAAATGAACGGGAATGACACTCTGACACAGGGGGTTAAGTGGGGTGATATTGTAAGAGAAGACGGGAGAATAGAAGGATTGAGAAAAATGACACAAAATGAACGGGAACCCCGGCACTCTGACACAGGGGGTGAAGTGGGGTGATATTGAAAGAGAAGGCAGGAGAATAAAGAGGATTGAGAAAATGACACAAAATGAACGGGAATGACACTCTGAAGCACAGGGAAATTGGGGTGATATTGAAAGAAGACAGGAGAATGAAAGTTAAGAAAATGACACAAAATGAACAGGAATGACACTCTGACACAGGGGGTGAAGTGGGGTGATATTGAAGAAGACAGGAGAATGAAGAGGATTGAGAAAAGGACACAAAATGAACAGGAATGACACTCTGACACAGGGGTGAAGTGAGACTGATATTGAAAGAGAAGTCGGGAGAATGAAGAGGATTGAGAAAAGGACACAAAATGAACAGGAATGCCACTCAGACACAGGGAATAAAATGGGGTGACATTGAAAGAGAAGACTGAGAATGTGGCGGATTGAGAAAAGGACACAAAATGAACGGAAATGCCACTCGGACACAGGGGGTGAAGTGGGGTGACATTCAAAAGGAAGACTGAGAATGGGGAGGATTGAGAAAAGGACACAAAATGAACGGGAATGACACTCTGACACAGGGGGTGAAGTGGCGTGATATTGAAAGAGAAGACGGGAGAATGAAGAGGATTGAGAAAAGGACACAAAATAAACGGGAATGCCACTCGGACACAGCGGGTGAAATGCGGTGACATTCAAAAAGAAGATTGAGTTGGGAGGATTGAGAAAAGGACACAAAATGAACGAGAATGACACTCTGACGCACGGGGTTAAATGGGGTGATATTGAAAGAGAAGACGGGAGAATGAAGAGGATTGAGAAAAGGATACAAAATGAACGGGAATGACACTCTGGCACAGGAGGTGAAGTGGGGTGATATTGAAAGAGAAGACGGGAGAATGAAGAGGATTGAAAAAAGGAGACAAAATGAACGGGAATGACACTCTGACACAGGGGGTGAAGTGGGGTGATATTGAAAGAGAAGACTGAGAATGGGGAGGATTGAGAAAAGGACACAAAATGAACGGGACTGACACTCTGACACAGGGGATGAAGTGGGGTGATATTGAAAGAGAAGACGGGAGAATGAAGAGGATTGAGAAAAGGACACAAAATGAACGGGAATGAGACTCTGACACAGGGGGTGAAGTGGGGTGATATTGAAAGAGAAGACGGGAGAATGAAGAGGATTGAGAAAAGGACACAAAATGAACGGGAATGACACTCTGACACAGGGGGTGAAGTGGGGTGATATTGAAAGAGAAGACGGGAGAATGAAGAGGATTGAGAAAAGGACACAAAATGAACGGGAATGACACTCTGACACAGGGGGTTAAGTGGGGTGATATTGTAAGAGAAGACGGGAGAATGAAGAGGATTGAGAAAATGACACAAAATGAACGGGAATGACACTCTGACACAGGGGGTGAAGTGGGGTGATATTGAAAGAGAAGGCAGGAGAATAAAGAGGATTGAGAAAATGACACAAAATGAACGGGAATGACACTCTGACACAGGGGGGGGAAGTGGGGGTGATATTGAAAGAGAAGACGGGAGAATGAAGAGGATTGAGAAAATGACACAAAATGAACGGGAATGACACTCTGACACAGGGGGTGAAGTGGGGTGATATTGAAAGAGAAGACGGGAGAATGAAGAGGATTGAGAAAAGGACACAAAATGAACGGGAATGACACTCTGACACAGGGGGTGAAGTGGGGTGATATTGAAAGAGAAAACGGGAGAATGAAGAGGATTGAGAAAAGGATACAAAATGAACGGGAATGCCACTCGGACACAGGGGGTGAAGTGGGGTGATATTGAAAGAGAAGACGGGAGAATGAAGAGGATTGAGAAAAGGACACAAAATGAACGGGAATGACACTCTGACACAGGGGGTGAAGTGGGGTGATATTGAAAGAGAAGACGGGAGAATGAAGAGGATTGAGAAAAGGATACAAAATGAACGGGAATGACACTCTGACACAGGGGGTGAAGTGGGGTGATATTGAAAGAGAAGACGGCAGAATGAAGAGGATTGAGAAAAGGACACAAAATGAACGGGAATGACACTCTGACACAGGGGGTGAAATGGGTAGAGATTGAAAGAGAAAACTGAGAATGGGGAGGATTGAGAAAAGGACACAAAATGAACGGAATGCCTCGCGGACACAGTGGGGTAAAATGGGGTGACATTGAAAGAGAAGACTGAGAATGGGGAGTATTGAGAAAAAGACACAAAATGAACGGGAATGACACTCTGACACAGGGGGTGAAGTGCGGTGATATTGAAAGAGAAGACGGGAGAATGAAGAGGATTGAGAAAAGGACACAAAATGAACGGGAATGACACTATGACACAGGGGGTGAAATGGGGTGAGATTGAAAGAGCAAACTGAGAATGGGGAGGATTGAGAAAAGGACACAAAATGAACGGAATGCCTCGCGGACACAGTGGAATAAAATAGGGTGACATTGCGAGAGAAGACTGAGAATGGGGAGGATTGAGAAAAAGACACAAAATGAACGGGAATGACACTCTGACACAGGGGGTGAAGTGGGGTGATATTGAAAGAGAAGACGGGAGAATGAAGAGGATTGAGAAAAGGATACAAAATGAACGGGAATGACACTCTGACACAGGGGGTGAAGTGGGGTGATATTGAAAGAGAAGTACTGGAGAATGAAGAGGATTGAGAAAAGGATACAAAATGAACGGGAATGACACTCTGACACAGGGGGTGAAGTGGGGTGATATTGAAAGAGAAGACGGGAGAATGAAGAGGATTGAGAAAAGGACACAAAATGAACGGGAATGACACTCTGACACAGGGGGTGAAGTGGGGTGATATTGAAAGAGAAGACGGGAGAATGAAGAGGATTGAGAAAAGGACACAAAATGAACGGGAATGACACTCTGACACAGGGGGTTAAGTGGGGTGATATTGTAAGAGAAGACGGGAGAATGAAGAGGATTGAGAAAAGGACACAAAATGAACGGGAATGACACTCTGACACAGGGGGTGAAGTGGGGTGATATTGAAAGAGAAGGCAGGAGAATAAAGAGGATTGAGAAAATGACACAAAATGAACGGGAATGACACTCTGACACAGGGGGGGAAGTGGGGTGATATTGAAAGAGAAGACGGGAGAATGAAGAGGATTGAGAAAATGACACAAAATGAACGGGAATGACACTCTGACACAGGGGGTGAAGTGGGGTGATATTGAAAGAGAAGACGGGAGAATGAAGAGGATTGAGAAAAGGACACAAAATGAACGGGAATGACACTCTGACACAGGGGGTGAAGTGGGGTGATATTGAAAGAGAAGTCGGGAGAATGAAGAGGATTGAGAAAAGGACACAAAATGAACGGGAATGACACTCTGACACAGGGGGTGAAGTGGGGTGATATTGAAAGAGAGAACGGGAGAATGGGTCGGATTGAGAAAAGGACACAAAATGAACGAGAATGACACTCTGACACAGGGGGTGAAGTGGGGTGATATTGAAATAGAAGACAGGAGAATGAAGAGGATTGAGAAAAGGACACAAAATGAACGGGAATGACACTCTGACACAGGGGGTGAAGTGGGGTGATATTGAAAGAGAAGACGGGAGGATGAAGAGGATTGAGAAAAGGACACAAAATGAACGGGAATGACAGTCTGACACAGGGGGTGAAGTGGGGTGATATTGAAAGAGAAGACGTGAGAATGGGGAGGATTGAGAAAAGGATACAAAATGAATGAGAATGACACTCTGACACAGGGGATGAAGTGGGGTGATATTGAAAGAGAAGACGGGAGAATGAAGAAGATTGAGAAAAGGACACAAAATGAACGGGAATGCCACTCGGACACAGGGGGTGAAGTGGGGTGACATTCAAAAGGAAGACTGAGAATGGGGAGGATTGAGAAAAGGACACAAAATGAACGGGAAAGCCACTCGGACACAGGGGATGAAGTGGGGTGATATTGAAAGAGAAGACGGGAGAATGAAGTGTATTGAGAAAAGGACACAAAATGAACGGGAATGACACTCTGACACAGGGGGTGAAGTGGGGTGATATTGAAAGAGAAGACGGAAGAATGAAGAGGATTGAGAAAAGGACACAAAATGAACGGGAATGCCACTCGGACACAGGGGGTGAAATGCGGTGACATTCAAAAAGAAAACTGAGAGTTGGGAGGATTGAGAAAAGGACACAAAATGAACGGGAATGACACTCTGACACAGGGGGTGAAATGGGGTGATATTGAAAGAGAAGACGGGAGAATGGGGGGGATTGAGAAAAGGACACAAAATGAACGGGAATGACACTCTGACACAGGGGGTGAAGTGGGGTGATATTGAAAGAGAAGACGGGAGAATGGGGAGGATTGAGAAAAGGACACAAAATGAACGGGAATGACACTCTGACACAGGGGTGAAATGGGGTGATATTGAAAGAGAAGACGGGAGAATGGGGAGGTTTGTGAAAAGGACACAAAATGAACGGGAATGACACTCTGACACAGGGGGTGAAATGGGGTGATATTGAAAGAGAAGACGGGCGAATGAAGTGGATTGAGAAAAGGACACAAAATGAACGGAATGCCACTCGGACACAGGTGGTAAAATGGGGTGACAATAATAGAGAAGACTGAGAATGGGGAGGATTGAGAAAAGGACACAAAATGAACGGGAATGCCACTCGGACAGAGGGGGTGAAGTGGGGTGACATTCAAAAAGAAGACTGAGAGTTGGGAGGATTGAGAAAAGGACACAAAATGAACGGGAATGCCACCAGGATACAGCGGTTTACAAGTATTCAAAAGGAAAAAGAAAACTGATATTAAAGAGAATTGGAGAAACGGACACAAGATGGGCAGTTTTCAAGATGTAGTTTGTCGTTACATTTAAATTTTTGAAGATTGTCTTTTTGCATTTCACAATTCCAACAATCAACCGGTGGAACGTAGCTAGCAATTTCGTAGTACACTTAAATCAATTCAGTCGGGGTGCGATGTAAAAGAGTTCACCAGTGCACCTGCCATGAAAAGGAATCCACGCCACGCCGGTGAGAGAGTGACTGAAACTGAGATGCTAATTTCCTGCAATTCTTAGTCAAGTTTTTGCATCTGTAGTAACTGCAGGTGTCCAGTTCCCTCAATACTTTAGTATACGACTGAAGTCAGGAAATGCTAGAAGGTCTGGATCGAATTTCATGGCAATAAAGAATTTTTGCTCCAAAAGAAGCTGCTCTGTGGCAATCCGAAAAAGTACTGGGCTCATTCTAAGAGATACTGACGTACACTTTGCCTTCAGTGTCACACTCGTGCATCAAAGGTTTTAGTACTTCATAAGGCTAACCTCGAATATGTCCTCATAGACACCAGGTGCAGAATCATGTTTTACTGAATATCAGGGTTTAATCTATCTAAAATTATTTATAAATGGAACTTTGTCTGTGTGTGTGTGTGTGTGTGTGTGTGTGTCCATTACCTATAGATTCCGAAACGGCTGAACCGATTTTCTTGAAAATTTACACAGTTGTACTATAAGCGTCTGCGAGTGTTCTTAGCTAGGTTTTGTGTCGAGGTAACCCCGATAAATATCGAAAATCGATAATCAAAAATCGGGTTATAGAAAGAGTGGTTCGATCTTAATCAAATTTGATACACGCATCGACAAAGACGTAAGAAACGATATTCAAAATTTGCAAGGTTGCAGTTCTTACTGCAGAAAATTGATAATACATATATAAAGGGCAAGATGTTTGTGTGTGTGTCTGTTTATGTGCCTGTATGTCTGTATTTTTTCAGCCCTTTTATTTTAATTTTTACTTCGGGTTTGGCTCTAAGTAGGTATATTTGTAGTTCTTAGTCTCAGCCATACCATTTACTCAGACGACTTATTTAGCCTTCAAAATTAAGTTTACGACGAAAAAACTTATTTGATATCGATACCAGGAAATCAAAATTTGACTTACATCCATTCATTTTTCTTTCAGTCTACGGTTTCGCTTTAACTGGAAACAACTATTGCTTTTTAGTCTTTCGTGTCAACGTCCAAAGAGTCTGAGCTGCAGGACCATGGATTAGTTTTGAAGCTTTCATTACACCCGAGCAACACCGGGCTATACAGCTAGTATAGATATATAAACAGGTAGACGAGCTTGATATGCTCACATGTGACAACCAAATGACATAAAATTATATAAGCGCCCTATCCGAGAAGAAAAAATAGGAAGTCTCCTAACATCCTCGCGAGAAGATTCACGTTCAGAAAAAGCCCCTTAAATTAACTACCTTGAGTGGCTCTTGGGCCTTGTATTGAGTGAACAATTGTAAAAAATTAAAACAAAATTAACAGCTTTGTTTTGTTTTTGTTTTTTTATTGAATAGAATTCTAGAGCCACTGGATTATCTGAGAGAAGTTTTCGTTTTTTTTTTTTTTTCATAGGTGAGGAGTATTTTTTTTTTGCAAGAAAATGTTTGAAATGTCTGAAAAAATAAAATTTTCTCTGACCAATAAATATTCCCATTACGATTTCTAAAATGAGGCTAATGGCATTCATTTTATTAAGCCTCGCCAGAGGTAAAGTGCCTTCGTCGGATTGCGAAATAAGTATGGCAGCCGAGTCAGTGATGTCAAGATAAATTCGTTCGAAATGTGATAATGCTCGACGAAGAAAGTTGCACCCATAGAAATCACCGTAGAAAAGATTAGTTTCATCCTTGTCACTTCTATAGACATGTCTGTACTGAGATTTCAGTTCTACTTGGTTAATGGCTGTCGTCTGCGTGTGTCGACAATTTCTACAGCAGCAGTAGCACCAAAACATTATGCAAAGTTTTACTGCCTATTCACCAAATCGAACACGATGACAAATTCCATTTTATAAAAATAGTGACTTTGAAAAAAATTTGCTAAATTCCAACCCTCCCCCCCCCCCCGCTACAACGTAAGTTTGTCTCTCGCAAAGTTGAGTTGTACTTACTTTGTGATTATCATCGTCTACAGCATAAAGTAATGGCAACCTACTGCAGGAAAATCTTCTACCCAGTCAGTCATATCTCTTTCAGGACATGATCGCCCAAGCGTATATCATGTATGGCACTTAATTTACTGATATACCAGAAACCTCCCAACTTAGACGGGATGTGGCACAATGCTGAATACTTAATGTGGGAAATCGAAGCCCGTAAGTTCGGGCAAAAATTTCCCGTAGACCTTGAATGAAGCAGACGGGACTCTGCCCTTCAGCATAGGGGGAAAAATATCAGAAATATTTATTTTTTATTATTTATGGTATTTTACTGGTCTTCCCAAGAAAATTGTATGTTCGCCAGCTGGCGGTTTCGACCGGTTTGTTCGGTGTGTTTAACCCTGTAACACGGCCGTGGGGTATACCCCACGACCGTGTTAACAATACTATTGCCACGACCGTGTTCCAGGGTTAAATTCGCAGAATTTTTCTTAAGATTTTCTAAACATTGTCTTTTGTTTGTATAACTTAATATTCTCGTCTTTATTTATTATCCAGAAACAAATCGAGTTCTTCATTGAGCGTACAATCACAGTATTTACATTATTCGGACTATTGTCCTCATCTTTGGTGCCATTTGTACGACATTTCGGCCGTTGTGCGTTCTGGCCTTCTACCACGGTCGAAACGTAGTAAAATGGCACCAAAGATGAGGACAATAGTCCGAATAATGTAAATACTGTAAATACTGCCTCATCTCAGGAATATAGACAAATACGAGTGTACAATCATTCTTTTCTTTTTTTTCGTTCTGGATATATACCAGGATGTGCCTTATGGTTCAGTGGATATCGGCTCGAGAATGAGAAACCAGAGAGCCGAGTTCGAATACCAGTTAAATTTGTTGCATTTACTTTCGCGCAAATAAAATTGGGAAATGTATTAATCCATCCCTTCCAGCTATGGGTCATATAACAGGAAAGATTCCGTTTTATAGCCTTTGTTGGTAACCAGTCTACTGAATAAAGTAATGGCAACCAATTGCGGGAGAATCTTTTGCCCAGTCAGTCATGTCTCGAAAGAGACATGATCGCCCAAGTGCATATTCTGTATTCTGACTGATTTGGATAAAAAGATAAATAGCAGAACAGACTGGGTCCTATAGTCTTTGTTGGCAACCAGTGTACTGCATAAAATAATAGCAACCTACTGCAGAAAAATCTTCTACTCAGTTAGCTATGTCTCTTTTGAGACATGATCGCCCAAGCGTGTATCCAAATCAGTCACGTAACTGACTGATTGGATAAAAATATTTAATAGCAGAACTAACTGGGTTCTATAGTCTTTGTTGGCAATCAGTCTACTGCAGAAAGTAATGACAACCTACTGTGGGAAAATCTTTTGCCCAGTCAGTCATGTCTCTTTCGAGACATGATCGCCCAAGCGTATATCACGTATAACACTTAACTGACTGATATACCAGAAACCTCTCCACTTAGACCGGATGTGGCACAATGCTGAATATGTAATGTGGGAAATGATTTTCCGTAGACCTTGCATGAGGCAGGGTCGGGCCCCTGTCTGTTTTTCACCAGACGGGACTATGTTACTTGTTACTTTCTTCCGTCCCTGTCTTCTTTAAACCATCCTGTAACTATCAAATTTTCCAAGCCCTCCTTCCTCATTATTTTACCTAGAAATTTTCACTGCCTCTTCCTGGTGTTAAGTATAAATTTCTTTAGTTTCTTTAAACAATTCTTTAAACTTTCTCACCGGCGTAATGTGGCTTCTCTGTGTCTCTTCTACAAATACTTTCACGGTTTCTGCTCCGATGAACTTAGCTCACTGGTGCCTCCTATATATGAATTTACTCGAGCCACAAGATAAGCAACTAGGTCCCACCCTTTTACTGTGAAATCAATAAATTGTAAATGCAAATTCTACTCCAGCAGCTTCTTTTCTCGCCTGTGGAATTCCCTTCCATTTACTTGCTTCCCCGACAGCTATAATCTCCAAGAATTTAAATGTAAAATCAATAGTCATCTCCTCTCTTACTAACCTGTATCCTCTCGCTCATGCTTCTTTCTCTGTCCACTCCACTCTCGTCAGTATTCCCATCCTTCTCTTACCCACTTCCTAACACCCCCTATAACCTGTCACTCTTTCTCATAACTTTTCTTCTATGTAACCCCCTACAAAACAGTGGCAATAAAATGCCTTGGTTGGGCGATATTATCATAAAAAAAATTCTATACTACCATAATGTGGATATGAAGTGGGGGATCAATTCTACATTAAAATCAATATATAAACTGATCACTCACTTAATGGCCACAATCATCCTTCTTTTACCTACTTCCTAACACCCCCTATAACCTGTCACTCTTTCTCATAACTTTCCTCCTATGTACCCCCCTGCAAAACAGTGGCAATAAAATGCCTTGCTTCGGGCGATATGATTTTATATATATATATATTTCTGTTTTTGGTCTTCTATATATTTTCTAGAGATTCACTTTTTATTTCTTCTTAACAATATTTACCTCTTCTAAAAATGTTCCGTTTCTCCTTTCATTTTCATTTTTTTCATTCTTTTCTCTTCTTTTCTCTTTTTTTTCTCGTTTTTATTTCCTCTTCAGTTTTTCCTTCATTTCTTTTTTCTTCTTCTTCTTCTTCTTCTTCTTCTTCTTCTTTTTCTTCTTCTTCAAACGTAACCTGTTTTCCTACATTATCTCTTATTTATAATATTCTTCAGAATCTTCTGTTTTCTTTTCAGCGTCTGTTTCTTTCTTCAACGTCTTCTTCCGCCATTTTTCTTGGAAAATTACACATCACTTTCGAAATCGAGTCTTGCAATAAATGAAGGATTTACTTTAAACTTTAAGGCTTGGTAGAAGAACTAAAAAAGAAGATCAGGGAAGAATAGAAAAAAATAAACAAATGAACACCACTTAAATAGCAAAGAAATAAAAGGATTGTCAGAAAATTGTATTGGATGAGAGCACTTAAGAAAAAAATGGAGAGAACTAAGAACAGAAAGAAAAAATAGAATGCATTAAATGAAAGGAAAGACTAGATTAAGGAGAGAATGAAAGAAAAATTTTGGGGAATAGAAGAACAAAAAAATCAAATGTCTGAAGACCGTATAAAAAAAATAAAAGCGAGGAAAAGCATAAAATTGGAAGAGATAGCTAGAAAGAAATTGCATTTTAGGGTCATAACGAATAAAAATGAATATTAAACAAATATTGAAAGATAAAAGAACAAATAGCAAGATGAATGAGGAGAAGAAGGAGGAGTGTATGTTTAAATTATAATTGCCTTAACTTCAGGGATGTTATTCACGATGGAGAAGGCGAATGACGATATTTTAATCACAGAAAATGGCGGCAATTATGAGAGTAGGAACAGCTTTTTCCAGTAAATTATGGATTGACTGCTGCTAAGATTGCAAAATAATTACTTACCGTGAATTATCAGTTTTTAATATTAAAACTTCTCCCTTTTTTAATTTACTTTTCCGTTCATCATGTCAATATGACTGACAAGGACAAGAACGCGCGTGTAAACGTGATAAAGGACGAGAATTGAAATTCGGTTTTGATTGGACAATAGTCAAGAAGCATCCAGGAGAATGAATGATCAATTAAAAAAGTCAGTTTTTGTTGTTGTTTTCTGTTTTTTGTTTTCGTTTTTTTCTAAATAGACATTTTCCTCTCATTTTTTTCTTAATAACATTAATTAATGCACGTCTTAAAATTTTTGCGCATGGATATCGTGAGTTTTAATTACTTAAACTGAAAAAAGAGAAACGGCCTGTTTTTAACCTGGCTTAAGTCCCCAGAACTAATAAATGATAGAATGAATGATTTTTATGGTTTATTAACCTTTTAAAGGCTATTTAAATTCATAAAATATTTTTACTTGTATCAGATTTTTTTAGATAATGATGATTTACTTATACAAATTCTACTAATTAGCCCATACCTGGGAGGAGTTAACCGATAACTGGAGGGAAGGGGTATTTGCGCGTAAGTGAGTGCAAGGAATTCAACGGGAATTGACATTGCATTTAAATTCCTGGAGGTTGTAGCTGTCAGGAAAGCAAGTATACGGAAGGGAGTTCCACAGGCGGGAAGTGCGTGAAAAGAAGCTGTGAGAGTAGAATTGAAGGCTGCATTTGGTTGATCTGACTGTAAATGAGTGGGACCTTGTTGCCAGTCTGGTTGCACGCGTAAATTCTTGTGGAGGGGGTATCAGTGAGCTAAGTTCGTCGGAGCAGAAGCCATGAAAATATTTGTAGAAAGGACAAAGGGAAGCCACATCCCGCCGGTGTGTATATGTCTCTGTCTGTCTGTCTGTCTGTCTGTCTCTGTCTGTCTGTCTGTCTCTCTCTTTCTCTTTCTCTCTCTCTCTCTCTCTCTCTCTCTCCTTCTTCTTTTCTATAAGTCTTATTGCTTTACACCCTAAACGTTCCGACAGAAAAAAATTTGGAAAAATTTCAATATTTAAACAAATTTAGGATGGGGGCGCAGTTTTTCGTGCAGCGTTCAAAGTAAATCAATCTTCCATTTTGGACCACTCGCCAGTAAGACATTACCACCACCTGTAAATTTGTTGATGAGCAATTTTTACTTTTTTTCAGTGTAATCTTATCGATTAAATCCTAAACTTTTCGATTGACAAAAGAAAATTAGTAAAAATTTCAACATTTAAACAATTTGTGGGGGGCTCAGTTTTTCATACAACCTTATAGTAAATCGATCCTGTGCAATTAACTTTTTTGCTTGCGCATATTCAACAACTGAATCCTTTGCGAAATTTTTTAATTAAGCCATTCTTGGAGGTTCCGAGGAAGATGTCATCGTAAGAACTGAAGAAAATTTGAAAAAGACACAAACAAGAGCAACAACTCGTTCCCCACCCACAAAAAAAAACAAAGTGACCCCAATGCGCATGGTTTCAAAATGGAGGATCGATTTGCTGTAGCGTTGTGTGAAGAGCTGGGTCTCCATGAGAATTTTTTAAATATTGAAATTTTTGAAGAGACTCATCCCTTGTTTCCTGTTTAGGATGCGGTTTCCGGTTTTCTCTTTTCCAATCTTCTCACTTTCTTTTCAATTGGAGTAGATAGACTAAACTATCGCCCGGTTCACACTCCACCCACGTCTATTGAACAGGTGAAGAGGCTCATCCCTTGTTTCCTGTTTAGGATGCGGTTTCCGGTTTTCTCTTTTCCAATCTTCTCACTTTTTTTTCAATTGGAGTAGATAGACTAAACTATCGCCCGATTCACACTCCACCCACGTCTATTGAACAGGTGAAGAGGCTCATCCCTTGTTTCCTGTTTAGGATGCGGTTTCCGGTTTTCTCTTTTCCAATCTTCTCACTTTTTTTTTCACTTGGAGTAGATAGACTAAACTATCGCCCGATTCACACTCCACCCACGTCTATTGAACAGGTGAAGAGGCTCATCCCTTGTTTCCTGTTTAGGATGCGGTTTCCGGTTTTCTCTTTTCCAATCTTCTCACTTTTTTTTTTCAATTGGAGTAGATAGACTAAACTATCGCCCGGTTCACACTCCACCCACGTCTATTGAACAGGTGAAGAGGCTCATCCCTTGTTTCCTGTTTAGGATGCGGTTTCCGGTTTTCTCTTTTCCAATCTTCTCACTTTTTTTTTCAATTGGAGTAGATAGACTAAACTATCTCCCGGTTCACAATCCACCCACGTCTATTGAACAGGTGAAGAGGCTCATCCCTTGTTTCCAGTTTAGGATGCGGTTTCCTGTTTTCTCTTTTCCAATCTTTTCACTCCTATGTAGCCCCCTGCACATCAGTGGTGTTACCGCCTTGCTCGGGGTGACATGATTAAAAAAAATGTCTGTTTCTCCGTGTGTATGTATGTATTTAAGTGCGATTTGACTATGTGTTTGTTCTGTGTATTTACGTGTTTTTGTATATTTTTCTCTGCATATGTATATTTCTGTATTTGTTTTTCTTACTGTGTGTTTCCATTTCCATTTCTTTCCCTCTCATTCCCTCTCTTACTTTCTATCTCCTCTCAATCTCTCTCTCACTCTCACTTACTTTCTCTTCTTTTTATTTTTCTCACTCATTCTATATCTCTCTCTCCCTCTCATTCCCTCTCTCTTTGTGAGAGACAGAGAGAAAGAGAGTGGGTAAGTCACGAATCTGAGAAAATAGGAATAATATTACAACGAACGGCAAAATTAAATAAGATGCCGATATTTCTAATAAATCGAATCAATAGTGTAAATTATTCTTAAATACCCGCAAATCGATATCGTGTTGCAAAATATCAATGTACCTAAAACCATAATAAACAATTTCTCTTGGTCAATGAAACCAGATCTTCAAGAAAACAAAACCGGAAAAATATCGTTAGGTAGGTTATGTTCTACTTTCCTCTGCTCTTATTACCTCAAATAACTCCTGTCAGTGTTAAATTTTCCAAACCCTTCTTCTTTATGTGCCATAGATATTTCATCTGCATCTTTCTGGTGTTAAGTATATTTTATTCTTTTGTTTGTATTGTCGCGAAATCTTCGTCGTTACTCACATGTTCAGACAATGATATTCTGAGGATCTTTCAGTGAAAGCACATTTCCGTTGCCTCGAATGTGAGAAAATGATCCAGCATTCACGCCCAAAGATTGGAAAATAGATAGATGGATAGACAGAGAGGGAGAAAGAGAGAGAGGGAGAAGTGGGGAGGTTTGAACATAGATAGAAAGTGCGAGGTTTTAAAATAGAAAGAAAGAAAGAAAGAAAGAAAGAAAGAAAGAAAGAAAGAAAGGGAAAGAAAGGGAGAGGTTTGAACATAGAAAGTGCGAGGTTTGAACATAGAAAGAAAGAAAGAAAGAAAGAAAGAAAGAAAGAAAGAAAGGGAGAGGTCTGAACATAGAAAGTGCGAGGTTTGAACAAAGAAAGAAAGAAAGAAAGAAAGAAAGAAAGAAAGGGAGAGGTTTGAACATAGAAAGTGCGAGGTTTGAACAAAGAAAGAAAGAAAGAAAGAAAGAGATTTGAATATACATAGAAAGTGCGAGGTTTGAACATAGAAAGAAAAAATTGCGAGGTTTGAAAATAGAAAGAAAGAAAGAAAGAAAGAAAGAAAGAAAGAAAGAAAGAAAAGGAGAGGTTTGAACCTGCCATTCATTTACTCAGACTCGATTAGTAGGTGAGACCCTGTTTTTACCTGCTTTTCATGCCTTCCTTACGCCATGTGAGTGTTAAATTATCTGATTCGTTTTTCATCGTTATGCATTTCAAAATTTCAACTCTCTCACTTTCTTTCTTACTTTCGCTCTCTTACTCTCTCTACGTTACTTTCTCTGTCGCCCTTTCATTTTCTCTTTTACTTTTTCTTTCCCTCTCATTCTCTCTCTTACTTTCTATCTCCTCTCAATCTCTCTCTCACTCTCACTTTCTCTTCTTTTTATTTTTCTCACTCATTCTATATCTCTTTCCCTCTCATTCTCTCTCTCTTACTTTCTTTCTCTCTCGCTTTATCTCTCTCTCCCTCTCATTCTCTCTCTCACACAAAGAGAGAGAGAGTAAGAGAGTGGGTAAGTCACGAATCTGAGAAAATAGAAATAATATAACAACGAACGGCAAAATTAAATAAGCTGCCGATATTTCTAATAAATCGAATCAATAGTGTAAATTATTCTTAAATACCCGCAAATCGATATCATGTTGCAAAATATCAATGTACCTAAAACCATAATAAACAATTTCTCTTGGTCAATGAAACCAGATCTTCAAGAAAACAAAACCGGAAATACATCTGTCCGCCATTATTTTCGACATTATCTCAATAGACTCGTTCAGTCTCAACTTGTCGAACTCATTGCCTCAAGAGAACACAATAAATCACTTAATACAAAAGCAACAAAGATTTATTTACTAAGCAACAAA
The DNA here is from genome assembly GCA_037127315.1 of Ascarosepion bandense. NCBI lineage: Eukaryota > Metazoa > Mollusca > Cephalopoda > Sepiida > Sepiidae > Ascarosepion > Ascarosepion bandense. The sequence goes on along the minus strand of JBBBDQ010001385.1, from coordinate 422,259 downwards.
TTTGCTTTTTCAGAAAAACTGGCGTCATAGCAACAGACCGTTTAGTGATAGAATTTGGATGATTGATCATGTTACTGTCAATGATTGGTACTATTGTTATGGCTGGGTAATTTTCTTTTTCAATTTGTTTCTGTTTTTGTTTTTTTGTTTTTTTGTTTGTTTTTTTTACAAGGGTGGGGTCTTTCTTCATCAAAACAAAAGCTATATTTTTTTTTCAGACTTTTGTTATCAAAATTCTTTTTAGGTTTTTCTTCTATGTGCCGCGTCCTTTCGGAACGTTGGCGAACATGGCTTTCCAAAATTTCCTGCGCTTTGTAACATTTAATAACCCTGTTCTACCATCCGTTTGCACAAGCTCATTAGGCAGGTTATGCTCTACTTTTCCTCTGCCCGTATTACCTGAAATAACTTCTGTGAGTGTTAAATTTTCAAAACCCTTCTTCCTTATTATGTGCCATAGATATTTCAACAGCCCCTTTCTGGTGTTAAGTGTATGTGATTCTTTTGTTTCTGTTGTCGCTAAAACTTCGTCGTTGCTCAGATGTTCGGACAATGATTTTCTGTGCATCTTTCAATGAAACCATATTTCCATTGCCTCAAATGTCTTCTTCATCTGTATTGAGATGGTCCAGCATTCACTCTCATAGGTTTGAGTATAGAAAGAAAGAAAGAAAGAAAGAAAGAAAGAAAGAAAGAAAAGGAGAGGTTTGAACCTGCTACCCATTTACTCAAACTTGTTTAGTAGATGAGACCCAGACTGTCCCTGCTTTTCATGCCTTTCCTAGGCCATGTGAGTGCTAAATTATCTTATTCGTCTCTCCTCGTTATGAATTCCAAAATTTCAACTGTCAGTAGCGCTTATATTAATTCCTGTTGACTGGGATTTCTTCTCTTTTGATTGCCAAAACATTTCTTGAGTAAAGTCATTAGCGTGCTATTTGTCATGCAATAATGCTTGCATTCATTCAAACGCATTGTCAATCCCTTTATTTGTGACTAGCAGTATAGCCTGGCGTTGCTCGGTTATAATGAAAGCTTTAAAACTAATCCATGGTCCTGGGGCTCAAACTCTTTGGTCGCTGGCACGAAAGACTAAAAAGCAATAGTTGTTTCCAGTTAAAGCGAAACCGTAGACTGAAAGAAAAATGAATGGATGTAAGTCAAATTTTCATTTCCTGGTATCGATATCAAATAAGTTTTTTTCGTCGTAAACTGAATTTTAAAGGCTAAATAAGTCGTCTGAGTAAATGGTATCATGGCTGAGACTAAGAACTACAATTATACCTACTTAGAGCCAAACCCGAAGCAAAAACTAAAATAAAAGGGCTGAAAAAAATACAGACATACAGGTAGATAAACAGACACACACACAAACATCTTGCCTTATATATATATATATATATATATATATATATATATATATATAATATCGACTTTTTGCACGATTGTGAGAATTGAAAGCTTGAAATTTCTGAATATCGTTTCTTATGTCTTTGTCTATGTGTGTATCAAATTTGATTAAAATCGGACTACTCCTTCTATAACCCGATTTTTTCGATTATCGATTTTGATATTTGTCGGGGGTTCCTCGACACAAAACCTAGCTAAGAACACTCGCAAACGCTTATAGTACAACTGTGTAAATTTTCAAGAAAATCGGTTCAGCTGTTTCGGAGTCTATAAGTAACGGGGACACACACACACACACACATACAGACACACACACACAGACAAAGTTCCATATTTTTCAATCTCCCAATCCCTTACGCAAGTGGTGGACTTTCCCACGCGTTTCTCCAACAGCCCTAACGGAAGGGACTCTTTACTAGACCTCTGCTTCACTTCCATCCCAAATTCTTGCACCACCAGACAGCTCTGCCCTCTCGGAAATTCTGACCACGCCGTAGTTTCTGTCAACATCTCGTTCCACTCCACCCCTACCCAAGAAACCCAAACCCAGACCAACAGAATATCCGCTATCAAATAGCAGACTGGGATTCGTTCCGTGACTTACTCTGCGACGTCCCTTGGAACAATGTTTTTAGTCTTCCCGTCGAAGACTGTGCATCAGAGGTCTGGGTTAAGACTGGCATCGATGCTTTCATCCCTGCCAGGAAATTTCAGATTAAATCCCATTCGTCTCCCTGGTTCTCGCCCGCTTGCTCGGCCGCCATTGCCCACCGGAATCACTTCTTCCGGCTTTATCGTAGCCACGCGTCGGACCAAAACATGCGCCTTTTCGCATTAGCTCGTAATAAGCGGAAAAAGGTACTTAGCGAAGCTAAGATGCTGTTTGCTGCCAGATTGAAGCAACGCATAGCATCCTCTAAGTTCGGCGCCAAAGACTACTGGCGTCTCTGTAAAATCGTGCTTAGCAAGAGTAAGTCCTCAATACCCCCACTAATCAACGAGTTTGAGGTCCTCACCTCCACAGCGGACAAGGCTGAATGCTTTGCCCGTAGTTTCTCGACCAACTCGTGTCTGGATTCGTCTGGAGTCTATACACCCGACTTCCCACCTAGAACAGAGGCCCAATTGTATGACGTCCGCATCACGCCCTCGCTGATTTCTAACGTAATCTCAAAACTTGAACCTCACAAAGCGAGCGGCGGGGACGGAATCCCTATCATAGTCTTGAAGAAATGTGCCCCTGAACTCTCCTCTGTCCTTTCTAAACTCTACAACCTCTGCCTATCTTTCTCCTGCTTTCCTGCTTGTTGGAAGTCTTCTTCTGTGGTTCCAATATTTAAGAACACTGGTGAACCCTCGGACCCCTTCTTCCGATCTTTGGCAAAGTGTTCAAAGCCATTATCAACGCCGAGGTCGTTCAACATCTCACAGTCCAAACAATATGGCTTCCGCTTCACAAGGTCCACTACTGATATGCTAACAACCATCACCGAGTATATATACCGGGCTCTCGACAAGAATGAATCGCGAACCGTCGCCTTGGACATATCTAAAGCGCTCGACAGAGTATGGCATACCGGCCTTCTACGGAAACTGCGAAGCTACTGCATAACTGGACTTTTGTTGGGCCTAATCCAGTCATTCCTCTCTAATCGTACTCTGAAGTTGGTATTAAACGGACATGCCTCTCAGAACTATTCTACAAACGCGGGTGTCCCCCAAGGCTTATCCTAGGTCATACACTCTTTCTAATCTACATCAATGATCTCCCCGATGCCATAAGATCACAAGTAGGCATCTACGCCGATGATACCACAGTTTACTCTCGCCTCGATCAAAAATTTGGTGTTGGTGACAAGGCGAACCTCGCTGTCGAGCTTGAAAAAGACGTCCAAATCCGGCTGAACCGATTTTCTTGAAAATTGACACAGTTGTACTATAAGCGTCTGCGAGTGTTCTTAGCTAGGTTTTGTGTCGAGGAACCCCCGATAAATATCGAAAATCGATAATCGAAAAAATTGGGTTATAGAAGGAGTGGTTCGATTTTAATCAAATTTCATACACTCATAGACATAAGAAACGATATTCAGAAGTTTCAAGATTGCAATTCTTACAATAGTGCAGAAAATCGATAATATATATATATATATATAAAGCAAGATGTGTGTGTGTGTGTGTGTGTGTGTGTGTGTGTGTGTGTGTGTGTGTTTATCTGTCTGTATGTCCTTTATACAAATCCACAATTTTTATCCGATTCTCACCAAACTTCACACAAATATTCTTTAGGCTGAATCTGAGCTCCAGGATCATGGATTAGTTTCAAAGCTTTCATTACACCCGAGCAACGCCGGGATATACTGCTAGTGGTTGATAAAAATTAATCAACAAATTAATTCCAGTCAGCAGCTAAAATACTGATTGGTACAAATACGTTGCGACGAAAGGTAGAAAAGTTTCAATCTCTAATTCCGAATCGTAGAAGGGTTTTAATCTCTAATTAGGAATGGTAGAATGGCTTCAATCTATAACTTGGTATGGTAAAAAGTTTTCAATCTCTAATTCGATATAGCCTTGGCTGGTAACCGGTCTGCCGCAAAAAGTAATGGCAACCTACAGCAGGATAATCTTCTGCCCAGTCAGTCATGTCTCTTTCGGGACATGATCACCCAAAGTGTGTATCATGTATGGCACTAACCTGACTGACTGAATATAATAGTCGGAAACATAATAAAAACTTCTACTGGTCATAAAGTGGGGGATTAGTTTTGTATTGTTAGGAAGTAATAAAATGATCCCCCACTAATTACTACTTAATAATATGATACATTTCTTCCCCTTTAGCTATGAGTCAAATAATAGGACAGATTGGGTTCTGGAAACCAGTCTACCGCAGAAAGCAATGGCAACCTACTGCGGGATAATCTTCTACCCAGTCAGTCATGTCTCTTTCGTGATATGATCACCCAAAACGGGTATGACGTATGGCACTTAACTGACTGATTAGTCAGAAATTAATTTAAGGTGTTTGATTGTATTTGTCCTGTCTATTGGTCAATATCGTAAATGGTGATGACCACAAGCATTTACTTGATGTTATTTCAACTTTATAAACTATAGGAAATGGTTTGTGTTGGGGGCAAAGGGAAAATAAAGATGTCGTTTGGTAACGTAAAAGACAACTAACAAAACAAAATTGAGATCCTGAGGGAAATCAAAGAAAAAGAAGAGAGGGAAATATCCTGTGTAAGTAATTAACTCAAAGAGGCACACACTCACACAAAAGCTGAAGTGAAGGTCACCTATCATCATAAATATTCATCTGAATAATTTACTTTTGACGAGGTGTCATAGAAAGGGACAAATATGCAGAAATTAATCAATTTATAGAGATAAATGTGAACGAGTTAAGAAAGATCTGGATAAACTTTTAGATAGATAGATAGATAGATAGATAGATAGATAGATAGATAGATAGATAGATAGATAGATAAACAGGGTGAGATAGACAGATAGATAAACAGGATGAGATAGATAGATAGATAGATAGATAGATAGATAGATAGATAGATAGATAGATAAACAGGGTGAGATAGACAGATAGATAAACAGGATGAGATAGATAGATAGATAGATAGATAGATAGATAGATAGATAGATAGATAGATGTGAACAGACTAGAATCGAAAGAGAGGGTAGATGAAGAGATAGAGGTGGAACATATAGACTGAGGGTGATAGATAAGAAAAGATTGAGATAGAGAGGAAGAAGTGAAGATAGTGAGTGAGCAAAAGTAGGGAAAAATAATGACGATAGATAGTCTAGAGAGACAAAGGGTAACAGCAGGTAACCTTACTAGGCAGCTCGTGTAAATGAAGTGCGGAACATGAAATGAGAAGCATAGTAAATAAAAAAAAATCTAATGTTCCTAATGAAGCTTTTTTATCTTTTTGTGAAAACACGAGATTTTACTCGGTTTTCAATTTCAGGTTATAAAACTGAACTATTGTCTAATAAGGAAACAAACCAGAATCGCAGCGACGTTCGTGAATTAACAGCCTATTCAGCTCCTTTCGAAAGTCAAATTAATCGAAGTAAAAGAACATTTTGTTGATAATAATTATAATTGATTTTTGAACCCAACAGAATTGTGTTTAGAAGTTGTTATCTTGCCTAATTGTTTATTGCACAAAGGAAATTTCATGCGGGCTTGTTATGTGAACTTTTTTAATCATTTCACCCCATACAAGAAAGGAAAGCCATTATCACACAAAGGGTTACTGAATGTGAAAGAATAAGAAAAAAAGAGAAACATCACATATGAGCGAGAACATCGGAAAAGTAGCCAAGTGGGTAGTAGATAGGGATTGACACTGCATTTATTTTTTTTTTTTTGTAAGATCAAAGTTGGTTAGTGTTGTATTGCCAAGGTAGATACGGTACACAGAGAAAGTGTGTTGCGGTATTATTCAGCACAATATCCGGTGATATACACATAATAGTACAATAACTTACAACACAGAGAGGTGGGGTTTAGATCCCAATAGTCGCCGAAGCAATCATTCCAAATATTAACATTTGAATATTACGTCTCGAATGCTACTATTCTTTACTTAAATAGTACAAATTAGGCCGATCGCTAGTAAATACAGCACAGTGCAAAAGTATTAGGACAAGAACTATTTTATCTTTTATGAGGCATCAAAATAATTGCGACAATTTACCAATCGCACCTCGTATATATACAGTACTGCGCAAAAGTATTAGGACAAGAACTATTTTATCTTTTATGAGGCATCAAAATAAGTGCGACAATTTACCAATCGCACCTCGTATATATACAGTACTGCGCAAAAGTATTAGGACAAGAACTATTTTATCTTTTATGAGGCATCAAAATAAGTGCGACAATTTACCAATCGCACCTAGTATATATACAATACTGTGCAAAAGTATTAGGACAAGAACTATCTTATCTTTGATGAGGCAACAAAATAAGTGCGACAATTTACCAATCGCACCTAGTATATATACAATACTGTGCAAAAGTATTAGGACAAGAACTATCTTATCTTTGATGAGGCATCAAAATAATTGCGACAATTTACCAATCGCACCTAGTATATATACAATACTGTGCAAAAGTATTAGGACAAGAACTATCTTATCTTTGATGAGGCATCAAAATAATTGCGACAATTTACCAATCGCACCTAGTATATATACAATACTGTGCAAAAGTATTAGGACAAGAACTATTTTATCTTTGATGAGGCATATTGACAGAAAAAACAATTTAATTAAAGTAATTTTATTTTATTTATTCAACAAATGCTTTAACAAGAAAAATACTTGTTACAAAATAAATTTAAAATTAGTATAATAGCTTTTTGCTTTGATCACAGCCTTCATTCTGTCAGCCATTGACATCACAAGCTTCTTCAATGTATCTAATGGTATCTCTTTTCAAACAGCTTGTATTTGTTTCCAAAATGTGTCTTGCAAAGTAACATTAGATTTATCAATTTTTTATCCAAAATATCCCATAGATGTTCAATAGAGTAGTTTCAAAATAACTTGTTTAAAAGAAAATAGGAAAATTAAATATAACTTCATTTTAATACATTTCTTTTATACCTAGTTTTAAATAATCAATACTTATTAGCAATTAACTTGGTTTTTCACCCTGTATTTGAATTTCAGTGAGTTTTTTTTCAATCACCCCTACCGGTAGTGTGCAAAAGTGTTAGGACAGGGGTGATTTTAAAACTTTATTTTGATGCCTCATAAAAAATAAAATAGTTCTTGTCCTAATTGTTGTGGTGCAGTGGATATCGGCTCGGAACGACAAATCGGGGAGCCGATTTCGAATTTCAGTTGCACCCACTTACTGGCAAATGCCCTTGGGAAAGGTACTAATCCGTTTCTTCCCTCCAGTTATGGGTTAAATAACAGGACAGATTGGGTTCTATAGCTTTGGCTGGCAAACAATCCACCGCAGAAAGTAATGGCAACCTACTGCGGGAAAATCCTATCCCCAGTCAGTCATGTTTCTTTCGAGACATGATCGCCCAAGCGTGTTTCACGTATGGCACTTAACTGAACGGCTGTATCTCAAGGAAGCCCCATTGCCTTGAACGTCGGATTAAGCTCATACCAAACTTCAAGTGGAACTCGTATATGCGATTCTTCGATAAAGCCGTTGGGAAAATTATTGGTTCCTTGTACCATTTCAGAAAGTGCTTGTTACCTTTTCTCGTGTTCTATCTTTGCAAGAGTCAGATCAGACCGAAAATAGAGTATGATTGGAATATCTGTACTTGAGCTGCACAATACTTACTTTCCAGTACTGACAAAGCACAAAGGCGTCTATGTGACGTTGTAAATGATTAATTATTTTCCACCCTACCACCCCTTTCCCACAAACAAAATAATGCTAGCCTTTATCGCTATTTACACATATTCAGACAAGCTCCATTTGTTAGATACGCCAGTCTGAAGTTGCCAATCTATATAGACAGATTCGATTTTTTATTCAATTGGTAAATATATCTAGGATGAAGGATGTGTGTTGTGCTGCAGTGGATATCGGCTCGGAACGACTTCGAATTCCAGTTGAATGCCCTGCAGTCACTTATGCGTTAATAACCTTGGGAAAGGTATTAATCCGTCTCTTCCCTCTAGTTATGGGTTAAATAACAGGATATCTTGGGTTCTATAGTTTTGGCTGGCAACCAGTCTACCGCAGAAAATATTGACTACCTACTACGGGATAATCTTCTGCCCTGAGAGTCATGTCTCTCTTTCGAGATATGATCGCCCAAGCGTGTATCTCGTATGGCACTTAACTGAATGAATCTATTACATGACGTTACATCACCACAGAGCAAGCCCTGATTTTTCTCCATTCATGATGAACGGTTGTACTTTCAATGAGCCCCCTTAACCAGAACTATGACCCAGGCTTACTCCAGAACTCAAGCGGAAGTCGTATACACGATCCATAGTTAAGATGCTCCAGAAAATACCTTACACCTTCTGTCAGGCTTCATATTGACAAGAACCACAGGGGATAAAAAATGGAGTATTGCTGTCATATCTGGTTTGTGGGTGATGAATTTTTCTCGACCCTACAACTCCTTTCCTGCTATCGAAACGTTGCAAGCCACTCGCTACTCTATCGCTCTTTTAATGGCAGATGGTTGGATGAATGACATTCATTGGTTCATCAGTTCAAACCTTCACTGCTTGGACCCGCCAAGCCACGTACACAAAGTTGATTCATCCTTATACCCTTCGTAAGATACTAATAAGGAGGAAGGGCCTCTCAGACATCTTCTGCCTTAGAAATGTTACTTTGTAGAACAGATACCCTGGACTTACTGAAAAAGCTAGCTAGCTAACTAGCTAGCTAGCTAGATAGATAGATAGATAGATAGATAGATAGATAGATAGATAGATAGATAGATAGATAACGAGCAGAATGAGATATATATAGAGAGAGTGAGATGAATATAAATAGACTTAGATAGATAGATAGATAGATAGATAGATAGATAGATAGATAGATAGATAGATAGATAGATATAAAAAGACACACACACACACACACATATATCGATGGATAAATAACGAACACAATGAACGACATCTAGAATTTCTACTCGAAGAAGAATGTTATTTTGCCGAGAAAAAAGGGTGTAAATCTTTCATAAATCAAAACTCGTGCACTTGCAAACGTCTTTTTGTTGTACGCGTGCGCACGCATGCGCGTTCAGCTCCGCCTTTATCTCTACTTGCCTGCAACCTGCTCGCTCTTGTGTAATTGCATCGTTCGTTGTGATTATTTCTTGCTGCATATTTGCATTTAAGTTGATTCGTTTGCTTTTTGCAGTTTTATGTCTGTGTTTTGTATGCCCGGGAAAGAAAGGGAACGGCGGGTGAGTTCTTGAAAGTAAACACCGACATTACGAAAGAAAGAGAACAACTAGAATCATTATTTCTTTCCAAAAGTTCCACCTACGTCTACTAATTTCTGAAAACAGTTCATTCTCTTCTTGTAGAGGTAGTTGTAGTAATATATTTGTTGTTCAGTGATTATTCAAACAAAAATAGTAATTTTCTAACATAATCTCCTTCTTTGTTAATTGCTAATATTGCCGCTGGAAAACAACGAGGAAGGTCATATACTGCCTCTGCTGCTAGAAAATAATAATCGTCTTGGCCAACTAACGTGGTACACGAACACGTATGCATAAAAATATAAACTTATATTTTATTTTTCGTCGGTGACGGTTTTGTGGAGAGAGTAGCGGGAGAAAATCACGCATATACGAGGAAGTTGTCGGGAGTCGTAGACTAGCGAGGGTTGTTTTCTTTTCTTCTCTCTTTTCGACATTTTCTCCGCGTTCTCTTGGTGTTCTGATCTCCGCCTGAAAACTTATATAACCTGAAATTTCCACGCATGTATGACTTTTCAGGTTTTCGCTTAATTTGTGTCATCTATGGTCAGCCACATCTGTCAATTACCTTTGCTGACTATTGCCTTTCAAGCTGGCTGCTTTTGATGTTACTCACACTTTAGTTGGTCACTGCTTATATTTTCTGCTTTTGATGTTGGTTATACTTTTGTTGGTTCTGTTTCTATTTTCTGAATTTCTTGTTAATCGTACCTTTGTCAGTTCTCTTTGTGTTTTCTGCCTTTGATGTTGATCATACTTTTTTGGGACATTGCTTTTGATGTCAATCATATTTCTGTCGGGTCACAGAAATATATTACAGGAACATGCATATAAAAATATACTTTTATTCTTCGTCAGTGATTCTTGTGTTGAGCAGTAGAGCAGTAGAAGGGAGTTCACGCACACGAAGAGGCCGCCGGGAGTCGAAAGCCAGCGGGAATCTCTTTTTTTTCAGCCAAAATTCTAGAGTTTATATAGTTTTAAAGCTCCCACGCGACCCACATGGTCACGCCTCTTCATCCACGCATTTTTGCTGTTTCGGTTTTCACTTGTTAACTTTTTATTCTGAATAATTAAAATGACGAATGAAGGATACATAATTATACTTACGAAAGTATTCTGAATAATTAAAATTACGAAAGTATTATTTTGAATAATTAAAATGACTAATGAGTTATATAACAACAATTGCATAATATCGGTGTATTTGTAGTACCATGTGGCGCAAGAGCAGGTGTCTCTGCATGTATTTCTGGAGGGCAACCCTATGTGTGAAGCCACACTATGCTCTGACTGATTTGTTTTGTGCCATTGACGACAGATAGTGACAATTACGGTGACTCTCTCTCTCTCTCTCTCTCTCTCTCTCTCTCTCTCTCTCTCTCTCCACTGCTTCTCAAACAGATCGAACATTCACCTTTCTGACCTTGATAAAAGAAAGAAAGAAAGAAAGAAAGAATAAAAGAAAGTAAAGAGGGTTTCATCCTTGGTTCTAAGTTATTTTTAATGTTCAATAACGACATCCCTGATTTAATCAGCTCCCACCTTGACATCCACGACACAACCATTTCCTCCTAAGTCATAAATTAGAAGTCTTTACATTTTATTGTCAACTTTTGCCTGGTCATTGTCTAGTTGACCCCACTACTGCTCAGCCAAAAGATAAAATAATTCTTTGTCTCTACTGGCATTAGTACACGTGCGTTTGGTTTAGGATCAGCTTTGAAATATTCTTAAAAGTAAGTTATAATTTTGCTTTGATTTTATTTTGTTTTATTTTTTGTGGCTAATTTTAAAATAGTTTCATGGTTATTTGAACGAGTGTTTACCTTTTTTCAAAGAAATTTCTTTGACTGGACTTTAACTAAGTTAAAACTTTTAACTCACCACCCTTACCTTTTTTTTTCTTTTTCTTCAATTGGAGTAGATAGTCTAAACTACCACCCGGTTCACACTCCACCTACGTCTATTGAACAGGTGTAGAGGCTCATCCCTTGTTCCCTGTTTAGGATGTGGTTTCCGGTTTACTCTTCCAATCTTCTCTTTTTCTTTTTCTTCAATTGGAGTAGATAGACTAAACTATCGCCCGGTTCACACTCCACCCACGTCTATTGAACAGGTGTAGAAGCTCATCCCTTGTTCCCTGTTTAGGTTGTGGTTTCCGGCTTTCTCTCCTCTAATCTTTTCACTCTTACGTAGCCCCCGGCACATCAGTGGCGTTTCCGCCTTGCTCGGGGTGATATGATTAAAAAAAAAACAAAAAAAAAACTCATGAGTATAATCTTCTATATAAAGTGGCAAATGGAGTATGGCGGACTGTAGCTGAGAAAAATCCGGACAGATGTGATCATGAAATGTAAGATAACCGGACATCTACCATGAAAGTTAACCGGACATCTGCCATGTAAGTTAACCGGACATCTGCCATGAAAGTAGTGATAATGAGAGGCTATGGGGGAATGGTTGTAGACTTGGAAACATTTCTCCACAACACTGTACAAACGATATATGGCATCAATACTCTGTTTTTTTTGTTTTTTGTTTTTTGTTTGTTTTTTTTGTCTGATTTGATTCTTATAGAGAATAAGCATGGTAGGAGGTGACCATTACGTTCTGGAGCTGTACAGGGAACCGACCATTTTCCAAGCGTTTTCAGCAATGTATCGTATGTACGAGTTCCTCTTGGTGTCGGGTGTTTGTTTTATTCCCAATAGACTTTCAAGGCAATGAGGCCTCCTTGAGAGGAAAGCCGTTCATCATGACTGAAAAAAAAACTAAGGGTTTGCTCTAGGATGGCGAAATGGTTGTGTAATTATCGTAATAGGATCCTGACTTTGTAAAAAGAGATTTCACGGTGACGTATCCGACATGACATGACTTTCATTAGTTATCTAGCCTAATCGAAAAGACAAGGCTTTGTTAAATAAGTAGACATAGTAAAAATAAATAAAATAGGTTCAAATTAAGTGACCATTTTGGACGAGAACCGGTGTATTCAACGTGATATGGTCATAAAAATGAAATTAATATTGAGCATCAGGAAGAGACAACTGAAGTTCCTGGGACATGCAATAAGGAAGGGGTGCTTGGAGAACCTGATACTGACTGACCAGATAGAATTGTTTGAGTTTTGTTTAACGGCATATCAACCTCTGTGGGTTATTTAATGCCAAAAATGTTGGGTTTTAAGGTATTTTTTAAAGGTTCGGTTATAATCATCATTTATCCATCACACCCAGATGGTGCATAGGGCAGCAACTTTTTGTTGCTGTTTCTGTAACAAACTGTTTTTTACGGGGCCGGGTTGTTAGCCCTGTACCCAACCCCCCAATTTGGAGGACCGGTGGACCATTCTTGGTCCTTACGTTTACAGCACCTGGTATTCCCAAACGGTCACCCATTTAAGTACTGACCAGGCTCGATGTTGCTTAACTTCGGTGATCGGACGGAAACCGGTGTATTCAACACGATATAGCCGTAGACTGGCCAGATAGAAGGAAAAAGAGACAGAGGAAGGCAGCGGATAACATATTTTGATCAGGTGGATGACGGAACGGAGGTTGCGAGGTGTAACAGGAGCAAACATACTAGGGAAACATGGAGAACCATGATCGCCTACGTCCTGAAGGGACAGAGCACATAGAAGAAGAAGAAGAAGAAGACCATGCTGGCCAAGCAATCTTTTCACCATTTGCAAGTGAGATTTTTATTTAGAAACCAATTATGAGATTTTTTTTTTAATCATATCACCCCGAGCAAGGCGGTAACGCCCCTGAAGCGCAGGGGGCTACGTAAGAGTGAAAAGATTGGAAAAGAGAAAGCCGGTAACCACATCCTAAGCAGGGAACAAGGAATGAGCCTCTTCACCTGTTCCGTAGACCTGGGTGGAGTGTGAACTGGGCGATAGTTTAGTCTATCTACTCTAATTGAGTCTATCTACACCAAGGTATATAGATTACAACATAATGCCAACTACAGGTGGGGGATACTAAAATCAGACAGGTGTAAATATTTAGATACCTGGGAAGTGTTCTGACAGAAGATGGAATGTGCGACACCAAGATCCGAAGGCACATTAGCATGGCCAAGGACACATTTCAAAAGCTAATCAGAGTATTGAGAGACAGGAAAATTTCGTTGGGAACCAAGAAAAGAGTACTGGACTGTCATGTGATATCTGTCCTCCTATATGGCAGCGAATACTAGACAATCTCCTCAAAGATAACAAAAGGGACTCGAAGCAAAAGAAATGTAGTTCTACAGAAGGATACTGAGGATATCATGGACCGAACATGTGATGAACGATGAGGTTTTGGAGAGGGTGCAAACGAAAGAGAAAATTATACTTGACATCAGATGTAGCACTTTCGCCCGAGGCTAGCTCGTTGTGTGATTGTGACGCTCGTTCTCGTCGACGGTCGTGACGGCACCAGTTGTGACACTGCCACCCGGCTGGCCGGTTAGTTTGGTCGCTGTTGCTGGTTCGGGAACAGAACCCGCTGCGATGATGTCGAAACGGTACCCGCTGTGTTGACGCTTTTGGAAGCTGTTGCTGGTCGTGATGATCTCGTCACAAGACGTCTATTGCAACAACGGGCCACTGCCCACGTTGTGAATTGATCTCAGAAAGCCGCTTTGTGCAATTTCAGTAGTCGTTTTTCTACCAGATCGGACACTGGTGTACACTTGTGGTTAAAAAAATCACGTTTTCCATAACCAGAGCTGTCAATTCTCTATGCAACTTTTAAAAAACAAAGTTCTTTCGGGTCCTTATCGGAACTTAACGGAATTTGCCGAATCAAAGGCGGCTAATGACGGCAACGTGGCGTCGGTGTGTGGGAGTTGGTTTATTCTTGTCGTCTGGAAGCTCTCAACTGATAAAAATTATTTTCATAGCAGTGCAGGCTTTTTGTCAAGAATAATCAAAATTTCAATTCTCCCAAATAAGTTTTAAAACAATAACGTTCTTTCGGAATTCCTAACGGAATTCAACATTAACTCTTTAAGTTAATCGGTGGCAGGCTTCATTCGGCACTAACTCTTTAGTTAATCGGCGGCAGGCTTCATTCGGTATTAACTCTTTAGCCATAAGTTCTATGGTAGGCGACTAGTCGTGGGTCATGACTCCCCAGTTGGGAACTCTTTTCCACGGTCGTTACATTTCGACACACCAACAACTCAACTCAAAACTCCAACTACTTAAAGCTGATTTTTCTCGCCGAGTCTGGATGTTTATCCCCAATTCTCTCGAGGGATTTGGCCGACTCAAAGCTTTTGATCAATGAGGCCGTTTTCCACTCACACGATTTGCGGGGGTGGGGGGCTGTGACTCGATGAATGAAGTATCAACAGCTCACTTCCTTTCGATTACATCATGTTTAGATTTTTAAA
>JBBBDQ010001385.1:222500-402500 GCA_037127315.1 Ascarosepion bandense | reverse complement strand
GCTGAACCGATTTTCTTGAAAATTTACACAGTTGTACTATAAGCGTCTGCGAGTGTTCTTAGCTAGGTTTTGTGTCGAGGTACCCCCGATAAATATCGAAAATCGATAATCGAAAAAATCGGGTTATAGAAGGAGTGGTCCGATTTTAATCAAATTAAATACACTCATAGACAAAGACATTAGAAACGATACTCAGAAGTTTCAAGATTGCATTTCTTACAATAGTGCAGAAAATCTATAATATATACCGGGTGTGATGAAAATCAGTTTTTCAGCCCTTTTATTTTAGTTTTTGCTTCGGGTTTGGCTCTAAGTAGGTATAATTGTAGTTCTTCGTCTCAGCCATGATACCATTTACTCGGAGGACTTATTTAGCGTTCAAAATTCAGTTTACGACGAAAAAAACTTATTTGATATCGATACCAGGAAATCAAAATTTGACTTACATCAATTCATTTTTCTTTCTGTCTACGGTTTCGCTTTAAGTGAAAACAACTATTGCCTTTTACGCTTTCGTGCCAACGTCCAAAGAGTCTGAGCTCCAGAACCATGGATTAGTTTTAAAGCTTTCATTACACCCGAGCAACGCCGGGTTATACTGCTAGTTTTCTATAAATCGAAAAGAACCAACTGAAAAAAATTGTTTGTGCTAATATGAACGCAGGTAATAAATTTATTCCAATATGAGCAGAGGAAAATAAGAGATCACAAATCCAAAACCGAGTGATATGAAAGAATTCATATTTTGCGGGTGTGCTATTTGATAACCAGCCAGATCAAATGAGGTTATTATTGACTGGGGGAGGCGGCATGACTAAGAGAAATACAATTGAAGCCTGAGCTACACCGCAGATAAAAGTGAAAATTTAACAAAACATAGTTCTTGATTGTCGAAAAAGATTGTCACCATTAAAGGAAATATTTGATAAGTGCAAAAAGTTCAATTCTGGCTGTGAAAGATAAGTGGAATTAAAATTTCCAAGCCTGAGCTACATCCAGTGTTCGTAATCCCCCCCCACACCAGTAAATTTGGGACAAGCATAAAAATAAAGCCCCGGGGGACCAAAGACGAAGTTGTTGTGCTGAGCTGAAAAAAAGATGATGAATTACCGCCGCCGCTACCCACCACACACAAAGACCAACCTTCGGCAGTTTCTGTAAAGCTTCGATGAGAAGCGAAAAGACATTTTTGAATCGTCACAAACTTGAAAACTCCATTTGGAGTAAACTGACATTGCCAACCAAAAACTCGAATTAATGTTAAGAAGAAAAACGCTTCTTTTGCACGAAACTTCCGTTCCATTATCGGCTAAGAAGAGACAGAGAATTGCTGATTTTTTTTTTTTTTTTTTTTTTTTTTTTTTTTGTATATAAACGCTTTTTCCGCAACTTATTACTTATTTTTGGTGCCGTTTTCACTCACCCAAATGTGCGGGCGCGTCCGGTCTAGTTCGACTTGGCGGATAGACATCTAGCGAGATTTCAGTGTAACTTCCATGAGATCGAAATTCACAGCGTGGGCGCGGAAGAACACCGTTGTAATAATCGACTCGGAGACCAGCGACTGAATCGAAGACATCAACGACCAGGCGGCCGATCGTCCGTTCACAAATATACAAATAAACAAAATCAAGTAAAATAAATTAATCCAAACTAAAAAAAATAAGTAAATAAACTAAGTAAACAATAAACAAATTAACAAAACACAGCCACAAAAATAATCGTTCGTTTAATACAATAGACAATCCACAATGCAATAAACTACTCAGAATGCATCACTGACCTGTATATATAAAATGTCAAGCAAAAACACAACGCACATTTCAGCATAAGAACTGAAAATTAATTTTACACTCTTTGCTGTTGCATACGAATCTTATAATTTCTCTGCGTGGGCAAATGTAAATATGTGTATTTAATTTTGTCTATGACATAGCGGTATAAAACTCTTGATGAGAACATAACATGTTCGTCACTCCTTTTTTACAACTATTCCATGAAATACGATGTTATTATATCATCATACAATAATTCTTCTTGTTCTTTCCTTAGTTAGTTAGTAACTTAGTTACTTATTTATTTCCTCTCTCCGTTAAGCCACTGAAGAAAATAACACACTTACTCTCTACATAAACTTTTCCTTCCCTCTATCTTTTTATAATCTATAAACGCTACTCTCCTCAGCCTTTCTCTCACCTTTGCCAAATGGAAGGGTAGTAAAGAGTGAGAGAGTAGGAGGAGAGAGCCTATAGCATTACCGTGGCAGTAGCAGCTTAAGCTGGTGATTGTAGCAGTAATTGTGTGTGTATCTGTGTATGTACTGTACGATATAGTAAAAATAGGTAGGTTTGTTGTCGTATCCCGCGACCTAATAACAAAATTTATGGCCTCTACACCCTTGGCCATTACTCAGGTGGTCTTTTCTGTTTAGAATGAACACAGGATCCATGATTTTTCAGTCATAAAAAAACATTTTCTTTTTCAAAACCTCTCACAAAATAGGGTACAGTATTTTGGCTATGGTCTGTGCATACACCGCTTAATACAATATAAGATTACAGTAAAGTAGCTTCTATGGACATTACTTTTATAGATATTTTAATAAAATTACACTCTGTGTTATCGTTATTTTATTATCGAATATCTTTATGCTTGAAGACGTTACTATCATTTGTAGTATGACAAAGTAAAATTTTTCCAGGAAATCATAATTATCCTTCCGTGGAAATTCCACGGGTTCGGCTAGTAATATAAGATTACAGTAAAGTAGCTTCTATGGACAATAATTTTATAGATATTTTAATAAAATTACACTCTGTGTTATCGTTATTTTATTATCCAATACCTTTTTGTTTGAAGAGGTTGCTATCATTTGTAGTATGACAAAGTAAAATTTTTCCAGGAAATCATAATTATCCTTCCGTGGAAATTCCACGGTGTTCCGCTAGTTAATATAATAATACCTGTGATGAGGGAGGATTCAGACTCAGAGAAAATGCCTTTCTTCCATAGCTCACTCTGCTGACTTACCCGACGTGATATGATATAAACCCCCATTAACTGGAGATCCTAACGTGATGTTATTAACCTGCATTAAGTACATTAACAACTATAAAATCCAGTAAAAGTGGCCTTGCTGTACATAAAAGTGAAATAAAGTAACGATTTTTTTACCTCTGCATCAATACAAAGCCACATTTTTATGTCCTTAGATCCGTGCGGATAACTGAAACCGCGATACAAAGAAGACCATTCCACAGACGTTTACATGATTCTTCAGTTATTTTCTTTTCTTTCTTTTACTCGTTTTCTGAACAAATTTTCATATTCGACTTTTAGAATCGAATAGTGAAGATTCCTAACTCTTGCTTCAATTCAAAGATAAGAAAACTCCGAAATGGAGAAATATTTTCCAACAAAAATGGTGAATAAAGAAATAAAACCCGATTTTTAAATTAAACAAATGAAAATGGAGGACAAACAATTCAAGCAAAAATGAAAAATACAGAGAAACGTGCACGTTTATATATCAGTATATCCTCAAGAGATTTAAATCGATTTATTTCAGTGAGCGGACAAGTATGTGCGCATGCGTGAACGTATATATATACTCTTCGTCGCCATGTTTACATGGCTCACTTACTGCTTTCCTTTTTATTTGGTTTAGTAAATTAACTTCCGGATTGCTTTTCTGTTTACTTCCACGCGTTTTTGCTAAGCTTATTTTTACGCTATTGTTCACCCAGTACAAGGCTCAAGAGTCATTCAAAGTAGTTAATAACTGAATTGGGGTTACTTTACTGACTCCAGGATTGTCGACTATAAGCATATATCTAAACTGATTTATAAATGGAACTTTGTCTGTGTGTGTTTATGTGTGTGTGTCTGTGTGTGTGTCCGTTATCTGTAGACTCCGAAACGGCTGAATAAATCTATGGTAGAACAAGTACAAAGAAGGGATTATAATGTTAAAAGATAGCGCAGCAAAAGACTTGAAAGTGTTATCGGTCCTGACCTGGCACCACGGCTTCAGGGACATTCCCACTGCTATAATCTAGTAATAGTAATTGCTTTGATGAGCTTTCCTCTTTGGTACTTCGACTTTACGAATTTAAGTCCTATACTGGATTGGCTGCTAGATAATACAATTTAATAGTCAAAATGGCTAGATCTAACCGTAAGCTAGATCTAGCCATGCTAATAGTTTCTTTTTTCGCATTTCACGTTTGTGAAACTCTCTTCCGGTGTTTTGCTTTCCACTTCACTTTGATTTTCAAAAATTTACATGCAATATCAATCGTTATCATCGATTTTTTTATTTTAGTATTTTCTCATTTTATTTTCTTAATTACTCTTATTTTATTGTTCTCTCTCCTTAATTATGTTTTCTTCTTCTCATATTATTATAAGTCCTATGTTAACAGTTTCTTCTCTTGCTTGTGGAACTCTTTTCCGGCTTCTTGCTTCCCAGTCAATCGTTATCCTCCGTCTTCTTAATTTCTATTCTTTTATTGTTCTCTCTCCTTAATTATGTTTTCTTCTTCTCATATTATTATAAGTCCTATGTTAACAGTTTCTTCTCTTGCTTGTGGAACTCTTTTCCGGCTTCTTGCTTCCCAGTCAATCGTTATCCTCCGTCTTCTTAATTTCTATTCTTTTATTGTTCTCTCTCCTTAATTATGTTTTCTTCTTCTCATATTATTATAAGTCCTATGTTAACAGTTTCTTCTCTTGCTTGTGGAACTCTTTTCCGGCTTCTTGCTTCCCAGTCAATCGTTATCCTCTGTCTTCTTAATTTCTATTCTTTTATTGTTCTCTCTCCTTAATTATGTTTTCTTCTTCTCATATTATTATAAGTCCTATGTTAACAGTTTCTTCTCTTACTTGTGAAAATCACTTCCGGCTTCTTGCTATCCACTTAAATACGCCAATGAAACCTGATCTACAAATTGATTTCTTTTAAAGAATACATATTCTATTCATACGAATCTACTGTAAAAATCTTATCGGCATTAAATAACCCATTAGGGTTGATATACCGTCAAACAAAAAGAATCAAACCATCTTTCTTTCATTTTAAAGTATTTAAAAAATACAAAACCAGAAAATATCTTGAATTTCAGTCAGTTAAGTGCCATACGAGATACACACTTAGGCGATCATGTCTAAAAATGACATGACAGATTGTGGAGAAGATTTTCCCGCAGTAAATTGCCATTACTTTCTGCGGTAGACTGGTTACCAACCAAGGATATAGAACCCAGTCTGTTCTGCTATTCAATTCTTTTATGCAGATCAGTCAGTTAAGTGCCATACGTGATACACGCTTGGACGATTATGTTTCGAAAGAGACATGACTGACTGGGCAGAATATTATCCTGCAGCAGGTTACCATTGCTTTCTGTGGTAGACTGGTTGCCAGCCAAGTCTATAGAACCCAATCTGTCTTATTATTTAACCCATAACTGGAGAGAAGAGACGGATTAATACCGTTCCCAAGGGTATTTGTGCGTAAGTGGATGCAAGGAATTCAACTGGAATTCGAACTCGGCACTTCGATTTGTCGTTCCGAATCGATATCCACTGCACCACAACGCACATCCAGATTCTTACTATAACATAACTTAACAGATCTTTAAACAGCAAGTACCCTAAAAGCCCCACCTTTTTGGCATTAAATAACCCACAAAGTTTGATATGCCGTTAAACAAAACTCAGAACTTTTTTCTGGTCTTCAGTATAAGCGTGATTTTTGTTTCATCATTGATCACGTGTTCAGTCCACGATAATCTCAACTTCCTTTTGTGAACCACATTTCTGTTGCCTAAGGTCTTTTCTTCAATTGTGACCAGATTTTCCAGCATTTACCGCCATAATTGACGATTGGAATAACAATGGAATTGCTTGTTCTCCTAACAAGTAATCGATTAATGATCTTGATCAATAACCTTTCAGAAGTGGCTTGTTCTTCCCAATATCTTTACAATGCGGAAGTCCGCTCAAGTGAATGGAAGAGAGATTGTCAACAATGCCATTTATTATTCATGGTGCACATCTCAATGGACATTGTAAACTCACTATAAATGACACACCCAAAGGGTTCATGACGTCCGATAAGCATCATTCAGTCCTACCAACCCCACTGAAAAACACAATATCTGTATATATTCTTCAAACAACATTCTTGTAAAGCATAGTTTTACACTTTTGTTCACCCAATACAAGGCCTAAGTGTCTCTCAAGGTAGAGGCTTACTTAATGAGGATGTTGTAAGGGGTGTACGAAGAGAGAAAGGGTTGCTTATCTGAATATGTAAAATTGGTTACAGCTGACCCTCGACTTGGAGATTTTAAGATTTTAGTAATCTTCTCGTGAGTCCATTCTACATTGTAATAGTTTGGGGGAAGAAGCTGCCTAAGTCGAACTTACACCTCACCAATGGAATATGAAGAAAATGGGGATGAGTTTCCCCCGTGTACGTAACATGGTGAGTTGTATCTGTGAAGGTCTAGACTGGTGGAACCAACGAATGTCGTTCGCCCAAACATCTGTAATAAAAATAATAATAAATAGAAAAAATAATAAATAGAGTAACGAGAGGCGAGCAACATTTCGAAATGGTTAGTGCTAAACTAAATTTAATTCATAAGCACTTTAACCATTCAACAACACTAAAAAGATTTTTGATCAAAATAATGTTAAGATCAGCTATAGCTGAGTTAATTCCATCGACAAATCTATATCCCAACATAAAAACATTATATTAAATAAATATATTTCTAACAAAAACAACGTTGTTTTAAAAAAGAAATGTAACTATAGAAAAAATATTATTTGTCTCTTAAAAGGCCAACGTGTGAATGATAATATTATTTACCAAGTCAACATACATTCCGGTCAAGTTGTCAAAGTTTGCTTTGATTCCACTGAAAATCTATGGAAATTCTGTTTCTACCATCATCAAATGACTTATAAATGTAAAATGGAAAAACACCACTGGGCGCTCTCTCTCTCTCTCTCTCTCTCTCTCTCTCTCTCTCTCTCAACATTTCTGACAATTAAATAATGGTGGTATTCCTCCTATCATCATCTGGGACATCATAGCAAGAGCTAAATCTTACAACGGGAATCTCAGTATAATATATAGCTATGCCAACATTGCGAAAACCAGAAATGTTCATCAAAATTATGGTCAGTTTATACTCAGCACCTGAAAATTTCGTTGTGCATGAAACTCCTAGTCGTGCTATCAGTGAGTGATAATACAGGGTGTCTATAATTTCGTGTGCACTTTAAAAAATTTATAACTTTATTTGTATTTATAATTTTTTTAAAGTTCACACGAACTTTATGGACACTCTGTATATATATATATATATATATATATATATATATATATATAATGACAAAAATATAGTTTAAAGGTATTCTGTATTTATGGGTAAAAGTGCTCAATATCAAGGTTAAAGCATGTGCAGGGCATAGTTTCTTTAATGAGTGCTTCAGCCGGTAGACATAATAAACATTGTTTAAAAGTGGAGTCTACTTAAACGCAAGTGTCTAATAAACATTTGAATAAAAACGAACCAGATTAAAAAATAAAATGCATTAATTATATTAAAAATTCTTTGTTTATGTTTCCAATACACAATTTGAAGATAGCCTTTGAGATTTGAAAAAGAAACCTCTCGACCGGTGGTCGACAGCGAGTGAAAATTTACTCGCCCCAAAATCATTTCTCCATTTTTTTTAATAGTCGCCTTACGTAAACATAGCGTGAATCGCTGACGGAAAACCAAAACTGAAACTTTAATTAAAACTTCGAACGTGTTAGAAAGGATTTTAAAAAACATTAAAAATAATAACAAAATCTGATCCTTCCTCTTAAAAATAGCATAAACATTTTAATGATAACACTTTGTTTTTATTAAGTTTGAGCCCTTTTAACATCATGATATAGTTTTGTTGTTGTTGTTGTTGTTTTTTGGCAATTAAATGGAGGTACCTAAATTCATAGTTTCTTTCTTCTGCTTGACTACAACCACCATCTCATAGATGATAAAAAAATAAAAAAAAACTGATTTTCTCAATGATTTTCTATAAAAAGTATTTTTTCTTTCTTTCAAATGTTCGTTTTTACTTTTTGTAAGCGGGAAGGAAACATAGATGTTGAGTCAAGGATAATATTTTTCCAAATGAGTTTCTAAAAATCTGTGAGCGTCTTTAATCTGGGCGACAGAGACATTTTGGCTCCACTCTGGAAGCATTAATTAAACGAATGTTTACACTGACTGGGATAATAAAAGCGAGACAGGAGTTTGTCAATCTAAATTCCATTTGTCAGGTCTTGCTTTGATGATTGCGGAATGCCACTGCCTTTTGTTTAACCACACATTTCAGTGCAAATCAGGCACCATACAGAAAACCAAAGAGTTCAATAATGTCATTGTAGGTCATTCTAAGTAACTTGTGAATCTTCAATGGCATACTTTTGGGTTGTAAAAAGAATCAGATTTCCTTTTTCTATATTTGAAGGGGCACGTTTCATTGGGAGATTTTTAATCGACCGCGGGCGAGTAAAGCAATAAACTTTAATTGCCCAATTAGGTTTTTGATCAACTGAGTCGATCGGGCGAGTGAAATCTCAAAGGCTGCTTGCAAATATGGCTTTCTGGATCATCTGAACGAGTGAATGCGAATTAAGGCAAATAGAACCATGCTTGACTGTGAAGCTCTCCGTAGCTGTGTGGTCAACGCACGCCGGAAAAGATAGTGGTTTCTCAGAATGAAAGGGTTACAATTTAGAATCTTCTCCATTTTTCTTAGTAGTTTTTCTCGGTAGACGAAATAAACACTGTTTAAAAAACGAAGCGTCTACTCAAACACAGATATCCACTCAAATAATGTTTGAAGTAATAAAAAAATATATCGGATTAAAGAATAAATTCCATTATTCTTGAAAATATATATATATATATATATATATATATATATATATATATATATATTAATCATTTCACCCCAAGCAAGGCATTCCACTGCCACTATTGCGCTTGGGGCTACATAGGGGGAGGTAAATAGGAAGAGTGGTTAGATATAGGAAATGTCAGAAGTGGGGTGATAGATAGTTGGGTGGGTGGGAAGAGTGTTTGAAAGAATGGAAGTTAGTTTGTTAGGAGGTGTCTATTGACCTTACATTTAAACTCCTGGAGATTGTAGCCGTCGGGGAAGCAGTCTTGTGGAAGGGAATTCCACGGTCGGGAAGTGCGAGAAAAGAAGCTGTTGGAGTAGAAATTGCGGTTGCATTTTATCGGTTTCACTGTAAAAGGGTGGGATCTAGTTGCTAATCTAGTATCTCGTGCAAATTCGAACCTAGGGGGCACCAGTGATCTAAGTTCATCGGAGCAGAAGCCATGGAAGTATTTACAGAAGAGACACAGGGAAGCCACGTAGCGCCGGTGAGAGAGAGGCTGCAGGCGGTCTGCCAAGTCGGTATCGATTACATTACAGACTCTCCGTTGTACTTTGTCGAGAAGCCCGAGGAGAATAGCAGGGGCACCCGACCAGATATGGCAACAGTATTCAATGCACGGGCGGATGGTAGATTTATAAATGTGCAGGATAGATTCAGTCGGAAAAAACAATGGATTCGATATAGTCGATATAGTCATTCCACTTGAGGTCCGCTGAAAGTGTGAGACCAAGGAGGCGTAGAGTTTTACTCTCTGGGAGGTAAGCCATGCTAATAGGAGGTTGGTGCGATTGTCTATGATGATTAATTGATAGTAGCTTCGTTTTAGAAGCATTAAAATTTACGAGCCATTTCTTACCCCAGTCCACTACGGATTGGAGGTCCTTTCCAAGCTCGGCTGCAAAGATATGTATGATTAATACAAATATTAAATTTCTCACTTAGAAGATTAATCTTATAATCGTATCGTAGACGGACTCACCTGCAGTCGCCCGTCTACTCGCTAGGAGATATCAGCAACGTATATATATATATATATATATATATATATATATATACAGAGCAAAGAGAGAGAGAATCAGAAATAGACAGACGTTCTAAGGATCGGATCTGTTGTCTCATCTTCATGCAAAATACAGTATATGTTTCTTTGGTTCGTTTCTTGGGCAGAACCTACCTACAATACTAATGAACACATACCCTTGGAAAAGATTCTTTGAGGAACTCTCCCCACATTAAACCTAACGTATCTATTTTGCATTTGTGCAAAGGTAAATAAACAAACAACACAGTCTATTCAAGAGAAGTCGTGTGATTATCGCCAATCAATGTCACCTGGATTGTAATCTTGAAAGAAGCAACCACAACACGTTTTGTCTTGTTTGTCTGCTGTTTATGGTTTCAATTCTATTCTAATTTTAACGATGTCAATCTCGAAATTGAATATAAAGAGCACCTTGTAACAACCAACTTATTTATTGAATGACCCTCGTAGATGTCCTTATACCGAAAAATTCACCTTCTTTATTGAATGACCCTCGTAGAAGTCCTTATACCGAAAAATTCACCTTATTTATTGAATGACCCTCGTAGAAGTCCTTATACCGAAAAATTCAACTTATTTATTGAATGACCCTCGTAGATGTCCTTATACCGAAAAATTCACCTTCTTTATTGAATGACCCTCGTAGAAGTCCTTATACCGAAAAATTCACCTTATTTATTGAATGACCCTCGTAGAAGTCCTTATACCGAAAAATTCAACTTATTTATTGAATGACCCTCGTAGGTTTTAAAATATTTTCTTGGTATACGAAAACCTGGATCTAAATCCTGTCTTTCGTCATTGAATCGCAAAGACAACGATTTCTCTTTACCATCATGAGAAGGATGGGCATCCCGACGGGGTGTAATGGTTAGCAAGCTTGTCTTGCTAGCACCTATTACAACTCAGTAGTAAGTTCGATCCTCACTAGGTACCTCATACTTTCGGCCTTGTGCCACATCTAAGAAGTGCTTAGAAAATTTTCTATCATCAGAAAGAAATACATTTAGGAACCAGTATACATGGATATCGGCTCGGAACGAGAAATCGGGAAGCCGAGTTCGAATGCCAGTTGAATTCCTTGCATTCACTTACGCGCAAATACACTTGGAAAAGGTTTTAATCGGTCTCTTTCCTCCAATTATGGGTGAAAAAACAGCCTTGGCTAGCAACTGGTCTACCGCATAAAGTAATGGCAACCTACTGCAGGATAATTTTCTACTCAGTCATGTCTCTTTCGAGACATGATCGCTCAAGCGTGTATCGTGTATGGCACTTAACTGACTGACTAAAATATATATTCTGTTACTGATTTAAAAAAAACGTTATGACAAATGAGATATGATATGAAAGAGTGGGTGGGAAATGGAAATTTTAAGAATAAGAAGAATAGATAACAATTGACCTTTGACACGAAAAGGTCAAAATCTTTATGTTAAAGGGAAGTATTCCCGTAGGTGTCCGTTCCACGTTTTCACCTAATCGTGTGCTATAATGGAACATCTTATCACTCCAGACAGTTGACTCGCCGAAGAGATTAAAAAGTATGGAAGTAAGGAAGTACGAGACGATTGGACTTACTTTCCATTCCGTCTTGACTTACCATTGTATTAAACACTCGGTTAATTGTAATTTCCCATACAATAAACTCTGTTATTTGTTTAGCCTTTACGTGTTGCGTAAATCTTTCCACTTGGAATTTACCTTGTTGTCGTGTTGGGTTCTTGTAAATTTTGTCTGTGATACTCTTGAGACGCAAGACTGTGCTAACCATTCCAGCGTGAATCCCAATCAGTATCATGCTAACCAGCAAAACAAAAATATCCTCTATTATGTTCTTTACAAAGTAACACTTGTTATTCAACTGTGAAAGCAGCATAACATAATCATATTTTCATTACTTCAAAACTCCCAAGAAAATTAAATTATAGTATTAAATAACCCATAAAGAGCTGATATGCTATTAAACAAACAAATCATAAATCTACCATCCGCTCGTGTATTGAATATTGCTGCCATATCTGGTCGGGTGCCCCTGCTGCTCTCCTTGGGCTTCTTGACAAAATACAAAGGAGGATCTGTAACGTGGTTGATACTGACTTGGCAGACCGGCTGCAGCCGCTCTCACGCCGGCGTGATGTAGCTTCCCTGTGCCTCTTCTACAAGTACTTTCATGGCTTCTGCTCCGATGAGCTTAGATCACTGGTGCCGCCTAAGCACGAACTTACACGAGATACTAGATTAGCAACTAGGTCCCACCCTTTTACAGTTAAACAAATAAGATGTAACCGTAAATTCTACTCCAACAGCTTCTTTTCTCGCGCTTCCCGCCTGTGGAACTCCCTTCCACAACTCTGCTTTCCCGACAGTTACAATCTCCAGGTGTTTAAATGTAGGGTCAATAGACACCTCCTATCACACTAACTCCCAACTATTCTCACAACACTCTCATCTACCCAACCCTCATTCTCGGTATCCTCACCCGCCTATCACCCACCCTCTGTTATTTCCTATATTTAATCAGCCTTTCTCCACTCTACGTAGCCCCCTGCACAGTAGTGGCAGTGACATGCCTTGCTCGGGATGAAACGCTTATAAAAAAAAAAAAAATTTTTTATTTGAACATATTTCTATTCTGAATTAAATTTCGCTTGGCGCATTACATTCTAAGGCTAGCGAGAAAAAATCAATTATTATATTTATAACTTAAATATGGCGATGCGTTTGGTATTATTGATAGTGCTTTAGTCAAACGTTAGTGATTACATTACACGTTGTGGGACGGCACGTGTATAAATCTGTTTCTTGTTCATGAACAATAATACCATTTACTAGGGACGATGCTTACTAGTCCCGAACCCTCCGATTCGGTGGGGGTCCTGATTGGAGCCCTAGTCAATGCTTTGTGACATTTGCTGTCTTCTCAACATTTGCTTTTTTTTTCTATCTACATTCATATAGGCTGAAGATTAATCCAAGCACAAGTGACGATTAAAGGATGAGAAATTTTCACGGATATTGACATCATTCTGGGTTTTTTGTTTTTTGTTTTTTCGTCTAAATCCGTGAAATTGTTTTGCTCGTGATAAGTTTCTAAGAACACTATATAAAAATCACTATTTTATGTCTATAATATTCAATGCGTTATAATTCTTAAACTTTTTAACGTGAAAAATCTCAAGTTGAACTAAAAAAAATTGCCGCAAAAAAATTGTTGGTTATTTTAAGATGGAATGATTTATTACATGTGCATTGTGGTACAGGATGAACGTTGTGGTGCAGTGGATGTCGACTCGGAACGTGACACCAGGGGTGCCGAGTTCGAATTCCAGTTGAATTCGTTGCATTCACTTACGCACAAATACCCTTGGGAAAGGTATTAATCCGTCTCTTCCTTCCATTTATGGGTTAAATAACGGGACAGATGGCGTTATATATCCTTGGCTGGCAACCAGTCTACCACAGAAAGCAATGGCAACAACGGGATAATTTTCTGTCCAGCCAATCATGTCTTTTTCGTGACATGGTCTCAAGCATGTATCACGTATGACACTTAAATGACTGACCGAATATAACAGTTGGAAACATGATTAAGGCTTCTACTGGGAATAAAGTGGGGGATCAATCTTATATTGTTTTGAAGTAATAAACTGGTCCCCCATAATTACTACTTAATAATATAATATATATCTCCTCCCTATAACTATGAGTCAAATAATAGGACAGATTGGGTTCTATAGCCTTGGTTGGCAACCAGTCTACCACAGAAAGCAATGGCAACCTACTGCGGGATGATCTTCTGCCAAGTCAGTTATGTTTCTTTCTAGACATGATCGCCCAAAGCGTGTATCACGTATGGCACTTAACTGACTGAATGTTCTATGTCTCTAATTTGTATTTTGTTACATTATATGTAGTTTCAATTTAGTTTCAATTTTTCTAATTGAATTTTTCATCTATATTGAATATAATCTCTTATTGGGCATAATTAGGTTATAATAAGCTCTTGCATCGGCCATGCCCTTTACGACACATTAAGCTAATGACTTCTAATATCAAAATAAGAATGCTCTGTCTTCCTTTTCCTTCTTTCAAAATAAATGAAATTCTAAATCATTCTCTTTTTTTTTTTTTCGTACAAAAATATTTTCCATTCTTCTTTTCCTTCTTCACAATCTTTTTATAGCTTTTTTTTAATTCGTAGGTTTTTCCTAATCTTCGCGATTTTTTTTTCAGAAAAGTTCTTCTCATTTATTCTTCTTCTTTTAGTTTCTCAGAAATTTCTTCCAATGCTGTCTTTGAAAATTTTTCCCGTGTCCTTTTTCTTCTTCAAAATTTTCTTCCAATGCGTCTATTTTCTCGTTCTGTTTCTTCTTAAAACACTTATTCTAGTCGTTTCCTTTTTCTCTCTCTCTCTCTTTCTTTCTCTCTTTCTTTCTTTTCTTTCTTTTCATTCTACTAGTATCTTTATCTTTCTCTTATAATTTTTTTTTCTTCCAATGAAACATGTTTCAATTCTTCTTCCATCAGGTACATTTTTATTTTCTTTTTCTTTTCTCTCTCTTTTCATCATTTCTTTTTATCTTTCTTATTTATTCCTTTATATTATTTGTCCTTAACTGCCTCAACCTTTTCTTCCCTGCTTTTTCGTTTTAATTCCCCCCCTCTCTCTCTCTCTCTCTCTCTCTCTCTCTCTCTCTCTCTCTCTCTCTGTTGTGTGTGTGCATGGGTGTGTTTAAGAGAGGGAGTAAGAAAAAGAAACAGTAATTGTTTTCATTTGCTACTTCCTTCTTACTGCGATTATTTTCCAGTTTGTTGAGCCTCGTTTTCAAATAGCGTCACTTATTCCTTAATCAAACAGAAATCTTTTCGAATACTAAGTTAGAGCAATATCCCTTCACTATAGTTTGCTCTTTCGAAATTAACTTCATTTTCGACGAAAGTTCAAGGCCTTACGTAGTTAATAGCTGAATTTTGATCTGAAATGTTCACTGTATAATTTTCAATCGATTTGTTTCATGGAAAGGTGTTAGCTTAAGCAAGATTATACTTTAAAAAATGTAATTTTACTATAACAAATCTTATTTCTTTATATCATTAGGCTGCAGATAATTTTATTTTCCCTGTATACTGTAGGGGATTTGGTATTTGCTGGGTTGTGTGTGCTTCCGTATTTTACGGGTCTGGCTCTCTAGATTATTTCCCCCACAAATACAACACTCTGTTTTACAATCGCGCAAAGTGAAAGGAATAATTCACAACGGACATTAAACAACAAACAATTTATTATGTGAAAAATAAAATGGTACGTGGAAACAAATAAAATACATGATGTGAAAATTGCCTTTTGGAAAATAAAACTTGGCAAGAAATTAAATTTGTTCAAAGATGTGTATAAGTTTACATTAGCAGAGTCCGTAAATAAGTCTTTCCTACTTACATTTAGTTCATTTCAGGTGGCGACAGCGTGTCGCGTTGCTGAAAGAAAGTTCGTCGGTTTTTTCTTTTCAAGGTCCTCGGAGCTAGGTCATGAACTTTGGCGTGGAAGAAATGACTTGGCCGGACAAAGTATCGGTGGCATGCGGACTTAATGGCTAACCTGGTGACTGACCTTTTTTTTTCTAACTGTGTGTATTATATACATTAATAGGGGATCAACGAATCTACCTAACATTAGGGTGTGAAAACATTTATTGACCAATCAGATTTATTATTTTACTATTTTGTTTTGGGGCCTAAATATTTTTGTGTTAATTTACTTCCGATCCTATTTTTCTAGAATGTTCTTATTCTAAGTTTTTAGCTGATTGGTTGAGAAATATAAAAATGTAATCTAAATTCTACTGCCGTTTTGATCCAATTTTTCTGGAATGTTTTATTGTGATTTCCTGTTGCTTATTTTAATAGAAAAAAAAAATATGTATCCCATAATACACACAAATTGTTTTAAACAGCGTGAGGCAGAAATTCCACCCACATATACCTCCCAGAAATACCTTCCACATAATGGACTAGATTAATGTACCATTGCTACTAATCTCTTACCATTATGCGGGAGGTATTTCTGCCGCACCCTGTATATGTAGATTATTCTGTAATCTTTTCGATACATTTTTTTCCATGTCTCTTCGATCTTATTATACTGGCTGCCGATAAAGTTTGGACTGATAGGCGAAAATGAATATTTTTCCGAAATTGAATTTTTAATACCGTTTTATTGAATTGAAATATTAACAAAATAAATAACGTCTTCAATATGAGTTCCATCATTTGTGATGAATTGGTTGATGCGCTTCGATGCAACAACTCCACATTGCCGCCATTTTTATCACTTTTACTTTTTATGCGTTCAATCAAGTGGGTTGCATCTGTGAGTTTCATTGAGTACACCGCCAGAAAAAGAATTCATTTCTTACTTCTTTCGCCAAAACCATTTTTAGTCTATGGAGTTTTTAAAAAGTAGTTAATTTCCTATGTGTCCAGACTTTAGGGACAACTTGTACACTGAATTGTTGGTCCTGTCTTGGGTGTTATATAAGATATTTAAAGAGAGCAGCACAAAACAAAAGAGAGAGAAAACATTTCGCCTGTACACCGTCTGGTTATCATAAGGTGTTGATTTGCCTGATAGCAAATGAGTCTTGCGTTATTTTGTTCTTGTAATAACGTTTCTTGCTTGCTTCTGCCGAACCCGAAATATCTGGACCTTTATTACTCGATAATAGAGGGATTGAACTCGCGACCATGAAATAAATATAACCCCTCCTCGGTTAACCATCATATTCATTAAACAACCGTTTCGCAATATACTTCGTTTCTCATTTTGAAGTTTTTGTAAAGCCTTTTTGCGTCAAATGCCATATTGTTTAATATTCATTATAAGGTCTTCTGATTGCTTTATAGCGATTGACTAAGCGTAGCTTAGATGTGACACAAGGCAGAAAGTATAGAGCACCCAGTAAGAATGGAGCACCCAGTAAGAATGGAACTTACTACTCCGTCATAGCTGATCTAGCAAGACAGGCTTGCTATTACACCACGTCGAAGTCTTCTACTAATTTTTTTATATAATTGTCATTATTATAAATGGTCTGGCTCTATCGTTTTCAGTTTGTTTTTATACACACACACACACACACACACACACACACACACACACACACACATATATATATATATATATATATATATATATATATATATATATAGTTATTATTACGAGGATGCATTTATATATAAAAAAAATATTAATAATGTCTAAAAAGTTGTAGTAAGGGATTCATTTGAGTCCTACTTGTTATTACAAAAATGTTTTAATTCATGAAGTAGTCGTAAAAATAAGGAAATTAGAAATAGAATGTTTGGAAGATGCTAGAATGTCCAAGAAATTCGAGTAAAATCTAGAGAATTCTAAAGGATTCTAGAATATGCAAATAAGATGTTAGCCCTAGTAAAAGTAGGTTTTGGGAAGAGAGTAGTCAGTTGTTAACAGGATTTGCTGACATTATCAACTCCGACCCGATTCGTGGATCTGTGCATCCAGCATCCAGCATCCAGCAGAAAGAATCTCTAAGAAAAGTTGCCGACTAACTAAAACCTGAAAGAGAACCTCATGAAACTATATGGGTAAATAGATATTTTTGACTCTTTCATTGACTAAACTAATAATTATTCTTTATATACACATTTGAGGATTTCCTAAAAGTATAGCACTTAAACTTCTTTGCTATCTTAACTGAGTAAAGATATTTGACACCTTCCTTCCCCTTCGTAACACTTCGCCTGCCAGTTGTAAACTCTCGTTTTTTTTTGTTTGTTTGTTTGTTAGTTTTTTTTTTGTTTTTGTTTTTTTTAATGCAAAAACTGTATATTTGTAAATATTTTATTTCATGTTTTGGTAAATTAAATATTTGTTTGTGATTTATCTCTGAGCTTTGGTTAATCAAACTTTTTTTCTTTTGTTACACTTAACACGTAACATTATGTGAATTAATAAATAGGCATATGGGTATACACACATGTATAAAAACATTATTCAGGTGTTAATAAAACGGGGCTCCATTCTATCTTGGAGCAACTGCTAACATGTGGAAATATTGTTTCAATAACCATATATTGTGTTTAAACACCAGTAAATACAGCAAAAACACTGCTTTATCTATATAATATTGTAAAGTAAAAAACAAGAACCATATTAGTATCTGGAACATCGTCGCTAAAACTAAATCTTATACTGGAAAAAAGATAGACGTAACTTAGGCCTTTTAGAAAAACTTGTCATCTTAAATCATATAAGTAACCCTAATCTACTTAACAAAAAAGTGAATTAATGACCACATGCTATCATAGAAAAATACTTAAATCAATTCTTAGATCCTGATTGATACAGATTCCTCTATATGTTTGTCTCTTTCTTTCTCGCACCCTTTCTCCTTTTCATTCTTTTCCCCGCAAATATTTCTATCAATTACTAATTACGCCTCTTTGAATTCATCTCTGCGCATGTTGATAATATTCTTTAATGCAAAATTTTAATTTTAATTTTTTTATCTCCATGTAATTTTTCTCTAAATTTTACTCTTGATAAGTTAAAAATAGTACCCCGACATTATAAAATTTAACTGCTATGTGCATCGAGTGAACTTAAAGTCAGATCTCTTAAACGGTCAGTTCTTAATATGTACCTGATGATTGCGTAACGAGTCGTGCCATCGACGTAGGATAATATATATATATATATATATATATATATATATATATATATATATATATATACATATATATATATATATATATATATAAAGCTGCCAGAGAATAGGAAAAAGAGAAGGAGATAAAATTTCGGCTATGTCCCCTCCAGGTGTTCAGGTGTCCAGTTAGCTGATAGAAAATGACGCTACCTTATCTCAAAAGTTCAGACAGAAAGCCTCTTTGACTTTTTATTTTATTAATCAGCCAATATTTTCAATACGTTGACGATATTCAATTTTGAGTTCTGACATCACTCTCAAAAAAAAAAAAAAGAAAAAACTATGACAAACGATTTTCAAAAACCATGCCGGTTTTTTCTCAAAAAGGAAAAATTCAACTAAATTTGCCTCAGTTTGTTTTGCTCCCGTAGTCGAACTGGAAGAATGAAACGTCACCTTTCAAGAAATTCTTTTTAAATTGGAGAAAATTTCTGTAAATCCGACGTAATTTGTTTTGTTTTTTTTTTAAACCAAGAAGTTAATGGACGCTGAACTGATAAAATACGTTCATAAATAAAACTAGATTGCTTATTTTATCTACCGTCGTATTTTGGTCGCTATATTTGTTTCGATACAGTCCAATCGAGCTACTTATGAAATAACGTTGGGTGAAATGTGATCATTAAATGATCGAAGTTTATTGGCTGGAGTAAAATATTTTTTAATGAACCTTCGTAAGAGTTTAGAGGCACTTTCGTGAAATCAAGTGCAGAGAATATCCCTACTTGGTTTATCAAGACGCTAGCTAGGTGGCACCATTTCAAGATTGTAAGAGCTCGAATATAATATTCCTTCTTTGTCTTCTCGTTTCTTTTCTAATCTAGAATGAGGTAAGTCCTGGATACTCTTCTTCCACAGTGACGTACATTTCTTTCCCCACCCCCGGTGACATACACGCACACGGGTGAATATCACACTCACAATGACACGCACAATTCCTGATTTTTTTTGATGTTTTGACCGTGAGAAACCCTATAAAATCCAGTCTGACTTAATGTTTCGACCGTGAGGAACCATATAAAATCCAGTCTGACTTAATGTTTCGACCGTGAGAAACCATATAAAATCCAGTCTGACTTAATGTTTCGACCGTGAGAAACCCTATAAAATTCAGTCTGACTTAATGTTTCGACCGTGAGAAACCATATAAAATTCAGTCTGACTTAATGTTTCGACCGTGAGAAACCATATAAAATTCAGTCTGACTTAATGTTTCGACCGTGAGAAACCCTATAAAATCCAGTCTGACTTAATGTTTCGACCGTGAGAAACCCTATAAAATCCAGTCTGACTTAATGTTTCGACCGTGAGAAACCCTATAAAATCCAGTCTGACTTAATGTTTCGACCGTGAGAAACCATATAAAATCCAGTCTGACTTAATGTTTCGACCGTGAGAAACCCTATAAAATCCAGTCTGACTTAATGTTTCGACCGTGAGAAACCCTATAAAATTCAGTCTGACTTAATGTTTCGACCGTGAGAAACCCTATAAAATCCAGTCTGACTTAATATTTACCTACAGCTGGCAACCAGTCCAACGCAGAAAGAATTACTAAAGGAAAATCTTCATCAACATTTCCTTCGAATCCTTTGCTAAGGACGTAGTTGTACTCAGCTTCTTGTACTTCGTGCAACAAACTCTCGTAAATATACTTCCCACGTGCACTACAATCTCTTCGACCTAGGGGCGAGATTCAACTGTTATCTATCTTCGTTATATCCAACTCCAACTCCTCCCTCTACACCTCTACAATAATCTACCTTGAGTGGCTCTAGGGACTTTCATTAAGTGAAACTAAAAACTATACAAATTTTAATCGCTGTTACTGTTGTACTGTTACTATTATGAACTTAAACTTATAAATTGTTTATTTTAGGGAAATCGGGGAGAACAGATACTACTGGAAGCAAAACCGCGGATATGGAGGGGGGTGTTTTATTTATAGACACCTTGCTTTCTTTGTTTCTGTTATCGATCAGCGTGCATAAGGGCGGAAATTATATCCTTTTTTTTTTTAAACAAGCTGAAGCGACTGTGATATTTTGCGAACTGCATACGTAAAAGAAGTTAATGATCAATATTTTTAGCAAAATAACGTCTTGTCTGGATACAGATTTTTCACGTTAACTGCATTTTGGGAAGCTAGGCCTTTGGATATTGATGTTCGAGGTTGGCAGACAAGCTCGATTCTCTTGGGAAACTTGCATATCACAATCTTTTCCGGTTTTTACCACTCTTTCTCGGGTTATACCGCCCTTATTCGGCTGATGCTTGTCTTTCCCGGCTCATAATTCATTTTCCCGGCTCATACCTCCCTTTCACAGCTTATACCTCCCTTTCCCGGCTCATAACTCCCTTTCACGGCTTATACCTCCCTTTCCCGGCTTATATCTCCCTTTCACAGCTTATACCTCTCTTTCCCGGTTCATAACCCTTTTCACGGCTTATACTTCCCTTTCCCAGCTTATAACTCTCATTACTTCCCTTTGCGAGCTTATACCTCATTTTCCCGGCTCATAACTCCCTTTCCCGTCTTATAACTCCTTTTCTCGACTTATACTTCCCTTTCCCGTCTTATAACTCCTTTTCCCGGCCTATACCTCATTTTCCCGTCTTATAACTCACTTTCCTGGCTTATACCTCCCTTTCACATATTATAACTCCTTTTCTCGGCTTATACCTCCCTTTCCCGTTTTATAACTCACTTTCCCGGCTTATACCTCCCTTTCCCGTTTTATAACTCCTTTTCTCGGCTTATACCTCCCTTTCTCGTCTTATAACTCACTTTCCCGGCTTATACCTTCTTTCCCGTCTTATAACTCCTTTTCTCGGTTTATACCTCCCTTTCCCGTCTTATAACTCACTTTCCCGGCTTATACCTCCTTTCTCGTCTTATAACTCCTTTTCTCGGCTTATACCTCCCTTTCCCGTCTTATAACTCACTTTCCCGGCTTATACCTCCTTTCCTGTCTTATAACTCCTTTTCTCGGCTTATACCTCCCTTTCCCGTCTTATAACTCACTTTCCCGGCTTATACCTCCTTTCCCGTCTTATAACTCCTTTTCTCGGCTTATACCTCCCTTTCCCGTTTTATAACTCCTTTTCTCGGCTTATACCTCCCTTTCTCGTCTTATAACTCACTTTCCCGGCTTATACCTTCTTTCCCGTCTTATAACTCCTTTTCTCGGTTTATACCTCCCTTTCCCGTCTTATAACTCACTTTCCCGGCTTATACCTCCTTTCTCGTCTTATAACTCCTTTTCTCGGCTTATACCTCCCTTTCCCGTCTTATAACTCACTTTCCCGGCTTATACCTCCTTTCCTGTCTTATAACTCCTTTTCTCGGCTTATACCTCCCTTTCCCGTCTTATAACTCATTTTCCCGGCTCATAACTCCCTTTCCCGTCTTATAACTCCTTTTCTCGACTTATACTTCCCTTTCCCGTCTTATAACTCCTTTTCCCGGCCTATACCTCATTTTCCCGTCTTATAACTCACTTTCCTGGCTTATACCTCCCTTTCACATATTATAACTCCTTTTCTCGGCTTATACCTCCCTTTCCCGTTTTATAACTCACTTTCCCGGCTTATACCTCCCTTTCCCGTTTTATAACTCCTTTTCTCGGCTTATACCTCCCTTTCTCGTCTTATAACTCACTTTCCCGGCTTATACCTTCTTTCCCGTCTTATAACTCCTTTTCTCGGTTTATGCCTCCCTTTCCCGTCTTATAACTCACTTTCCCGGCTTATACCTCCTTTCTCGTCTTATAACTCCTTTTCTCGGCTTATACCTCCCTTTCCCGTCTTATAACTCACTTTCCCGGCTTATACCTCCTTTCCTGTCTTATAACTCCTTTTCTCGGCTTATACCTCCCTTTCCCGTCTTATAACTCACTTTCCCGGCTTATACCTCCTTTCCCGTCTTATAACTCCTTTTCTCGGCTTATACCTCCCTTTCCCGTCTTATAACTCACTTTCCCGGCTTATACCTCCTTTCCCGTCTTATAACTCCTTTTCTCGGCTTATACCTCCCTTTCCCGTCTTATAACTCACTTTCCCGGCTTATACCTCCTTTCCCGTCTTATAACTCCTTTTCTCGGCTTATACCTCCCTTTCCCGTCTTATAACTCACTTTCCCGGCTTATACCTCCTTTCCCGTCTTATAACTCCTTTTCTCGGCTTATACCTCCCTTTCCCGTCTTATAACTCACTTTCCCGGCTTATACCTCCTTTCCCGTCTTATAACTCCTTTTCTCGGCTTATACCTCCCTTTTCCGTCTTATAACTCACTTTCCCGTCTTATAACTCCTTTTCTCGGC
The DNA here is from genome assembly GCA_037127315.1 of Ascarosepion bandense. Lineage (NCBI taxonomy): Eukaryota > Metazoa > Mollusca > Cephalopoda > Sepiida > Sepiidae > Ascarosepion > Ascarosepion bandense. The sequence continues at coordinate 379,412 of JBBBDQ010001385.1, read as the reverse complement.
TTATACCTCCCTTAGTGTCGTACGAGCAAACTACGAATTGGAAAATCAAAATAAAACAGTTACAAAAATAAATATTTGGGAAGTGTTTTACGAGAAGCGCGAAAGCGAAACCTGAAATAGCTTTGGAATAGAGAAATATGCCTTCCAGAAATCTTTCAGTACCGTGGAGAAGTCATGTTAATTCACAGATATTAAACAAAAAAGAAAGTTGTGACAGCCAAAGAAAGAGCAACGGTATCTTCAAAATTTATAAACTACCTCAATAAGAATTCGAACCCTGTGACACTTTCCTGCCTCACGTGCATGTCATATGAGGGTGTGCAAAACTGTCCTATAAATATGCAATGTTCTGAAGGGGAAAACTTTTTTTTCTTAACTTCAGACGGCATTTTGTTTCAGATGTTCTATTAATTAGACGATAAAAATAATTCATGACGTTACCTGTCTGAAAAATTATCTTAAATCGATAAGGTTTTTTCTCTTTTTATTCATTTTCTTTGAGTTTTTTCTTTTCTTCTTTCTTCTTTGTTTTTTTTTTGTTTGTTTGTTTGTTTTTTTCATTTCGTAAATTTTATATTTTCTTTTTCTTTTGTGTCTTTTCTATTTTTCGCTTTATTAGTTCTTTCATATTTTGTTTCATTATTTTATAGTTTTAGATTTTGTCTTCTTTCATTCTCTTACTTTTTCTTCATTTTTATTTTATTTATCTTTATTGTCGTCTTTAGTTTTTCTGTTTAATTTTGTCGTCTTTATTTTTTCTATTTAATTTTGTCGTCTTTATTTTTTCTATTTAATTTTGTCGATTTTATTTTTTCTATTTAATTTTGTCATCTTTATTTTTTATTTAATTTTGTCGTCTTTATTTTTTATTTAATTTTGTCGTCTTTATTTTTTCTATTTAATTTTGCCGATTTTATTTTTTCTATTTAATTTTGTCATCTTTATTTTTTATTTAATTTTGTCGTCTTTATTTTTTCTATTTAATTTTGTCGTCTATATTTTTCTCTTTAATTTTGTCGTCTTTATTTTTTCTATTTAATTTTGTCGTCTTTATTTTTTCTATTTAATTTTGTCGTCTTTATTTCTCTCTCTAATTTTGTCGTCTTTATTTTTTCTATTTAATTTTGTCGTCTTTATTTTTTTTCTATTTAATTTTGTCATCTTTATATTTTTCTTTAATTTTGTCGTATTTATTTTTTATTTTAATTTTGTCGTCTTCATTTTTCTATTTTTTTAATTTTAATTTTGACGTCTTTATTTTTTTCTATTATTTGTTTTACTTTCTTTTATTTTATGCCGTTTTTTTTGTTTTCTTTTTCATTTCTTTGTCTTTTTTTCTTCGTTTTTTTATTTGTTTTTCTTTTTCTTTCTTTTATCTTAATTTTTCATTACATTGTCGTGTCTATTCAGTTAAGTGCCATACGTGATACACTTTCGGCGATCATGTCTCGAAAGAGACATGACTGGCTGGGCAGAAGATTATACCGCAGTAGGTTGCCATTGCTTTCTGCGATAGGCTGGTTGCCAACCAAGGCTATAAAACCCAATCTGTTCTATTATTTGACTCATAGCTAGAGGGGGAAGAGATGTATTATATTGATAATTAGTAATTAGTGGGGGGTCAGTTTATTACTTCATCACAATATAAAACTGATCCCCTACTTTATGCCCAGTAGAAACCTTAATCAAGTTTTCAACTATTATATTCAGTCAGTCAGTTAAGTGCCATACGTGATACACTTTCGGCGATCGTGTCTCGAAAGAGACATGACTGGCTGGGCAGAAGATTATACCGCAGTAGGTTGCCATTGCTTTCTGCGATAGGCTGGTTGCCAACCAAGGCTATAAAACCCAATCTGTCTTATTATTTAACCCATAACTGGAGGGAAGAAACGGTTTAATACCTTTCCTAAGGGTATTTGTGCGTAAGTGAATGCAAGGAATTCAACTGGAATTTGAACTCGGCACTTTGATTTCACGTTCCGAACTGATATCCACTGCAGGTCACACGAACAGGTCGTCAAAACGTGCGTCAACGAAAATTTCATCACTTTTCTCTTTTTCAGGCCATAATAGTACAATTTAGCGTGCAACAAAAGTTCCAGGTAAAAATAACCAAACACTTCTTGTAATTTCTAAGTAAATTAACTGGTTAATCATTACACATATCCATAAAAAACACACAGGTAAAAATAACCAGACACTTCTTGTATTTTTTAAGTAAATTATCTGGATAATCATTATTCAGTCAGTTAAGTGCCATATGTGATACACGCTTGGGCGATCATGTCTCGAAAGAGACATGACTGACTGGGCAGAAGACTATCCCGCAGTAGGTTGCCATTGCTTTCTGCGGTAGACTGGTTGCCGATCAAGGCTATAGAACCCAATCTGTCCTGTTATTTGACTCATAGCTAGAAGGGGAAGAGCTGTATTATATTATTATGTAGTAATTAGTGGGGGATCAGTTTATTACTTCATAACATTATAAGACTGATCCACCACTTTATACCCAGTAGAAGTTTTAATTATATTTATATTACATACAGTCAGTCAGTTAAGTGCCATACGTGATACACGCTTGGGCGATCATGTCTCGAAAGAGACATGACTGACTGGGCAGAAGATTATCCCGCAGTAGGTTGCCATTGCTTTCTGCGGTAGACTGGTTGCCGATCAAGGCTATAGAACCCAATCTGTCCTGCTATTTAACCCATAACTGGAAGGAATAGACGGATTAATACCTTTCCCAAGGGTATTTGCGCGTAAGTGAATGCAAGGAATTCGGCTGGAATTCGAACTCGGCTCCCCGATTTCTAGTTCCGAGCCGATATCCAATGCACCACAACGCACATCCGACGGATAATCATTACACATATCCATAAAAAACACAAACGCGAAAGACTGTATATACCTCGCTTATTTTTTTATCTGATCTTTCTATCGGATTCCGATCCATATTTGATCTGCATTTTACCCTAAACACGCAATTTTACTCAGTGCTACCCTGAGAATGTACCTTCTTCTTTTATTTCATTCTCGGTATTGAAGCACTCGCAGTGGTTTGCGCACTCATCTCGCGTGAAGATCATACTTAGAACGTTCCCCATTAGTTTTTTATGAAGCACGTAACTTCATACCTAGGCTGGTGTCAAGTAACAAATCCACTTGAAGCCTAGATTCTATAAGTGTTAGCATATGAATCGATATCAGACACGTTACATTGCATAGAAATCGATCTTAAAGACATTACTTCCAAATAACAGTTTAGATCGACATATTTTATTTTTCTAGCAAGATCCAGGAAAATTTTACAGTCTTTCTTTCAACTTCTGTCGTCGTTCATCCTGGCACAAGCTGGCAATTTGGGGCACGTAGTGAAAGAGTGGATGCACGCTGTAGATATCAGCTCGGAGATCTGAGTTCGAATTCCAGTCGAATTCGTTGCATTCACTTTCGCTCAAATACCCTTAGGAAAGGTAATACTACATCTCTTCTACCTCCAACTATGAGTTGAATAGCAGGTTAGATCGTTTTTATAATCATATCGCCCTAAGCAAGGCATTTTACTACCACTGTTTTTCAGGGGGTTACATAAGAGGAAAGTCATGAGAGAGAGTGACAGGTTATAGGGGGTGTCAGGAAGTGGATAAGAGAAGGATGAGAATACTGATGTGAGTGGAGTGGACGGAGAAAGGAGCATGAGAGTGAGGATGCAGGTTAGTGAGATAGGAGATGACTATTGACTTTACATTTAAATTCTTGGAGATTGTAGCTGTTGGGGGAGCAAGTAAATGGAAGGGAATTCCACGGGCGGTGAGTGCGAGAAAAGAAGCTGAGGGAGTAGAATTTGCGTTTACAATTCATTGGTTTCACGGTAAAAGGGTGGGACCTAGTTGCTAATCTTGTGGCTAGAGTAAAATCATATATAAAGGGCATCAGTGAGTTAAGTTCATCGGAGCAGAAGCCGTGAAATATTTGTAGAAGTGACACAGGGAAGCCACATTGCGCCGGTGAGAAAGTGACTGTATCCGAGCTGCCAATTCAGGATCTATCACATTACAGATTTTCCGTTAGATCTTGTCAAGGACATCCAGGTGGATAGCAGGAGCACCTGCCCATATTCTATTGCCTTGGTTGGCAACAGGTCTAACGCAGAAGAAAATGGCAAACTACTACGGGAAAACTTCTGCCTAATCAGTCATGTCTCTTTCGAAACATGATTAGCCAAATCTGTATCACGTATAGCATTTAACTGACAGAGTGAAAGGGTGATCTAACTCACTGTAGTAGTAATTGTTTGCAAGACTAGCTTGGGTCACTTGGCAACTATTATCCCACGACAATGTAGCTTGAATACGCAGTAAGGACAGATTATTTAAAGGACTAATTTTGTAACTGCTGCTTGCCTTGAGATACCGGAGATGGAATCTCAATTTGTGGATTCCATTTTCCTTATTCAAAGTCGTTAGACCAAACTCTTTTAGTAGATCATCAGCCCTATAATATTTGCACCTACCTACCTGTACCTGTTTCGGCATTCACCCTCGTCGGGTTGAGCCAGCTTCCTTCCAAGCGACGGAGAAAGATTCGCTGGGATTTGTTTAAGTGCAGAGTCCCAAGTCCTACCCTGTATAGACCTCAGGCATTTTTTAATTATCCTGCAACAGGTTGCCAATACCTGCCGCGGTAGACTGGTTGTCAGACAAGACTATAGAACTCAATCTGCCATGTTATTTAACCCATAACTGAAGGGGAGGAACGGATTAATACCTTTCCCAAGGTTATAAGCACGTAAGTGAATGCAGGGCATTCAACAGGAATTCGAACTCGGCTACCCGATTTCTCGTTCCGAGTCGATATCAACTGCACCACAATGCACGTAATCTAAACTTATTTATAAATGGAACTTTGTATGTGTGTGTGTGTGTGTGTGTATCCGTTACCTATAGACTCCGAAACGGCTGAATCAATTTTCTTGAAAATTTACGCAGTTGTACTATAAGCGTCTACGAGTGTTCTTAGCTAGGTTTTGTGTCTAGGTACCCCTAATAGATATCGATAATCGAAAAAAAACGGGTTATAGAAGGAGTGGTTCGATTTTAATCAAATTACATACACAAAAACGATATTCAGAAGTTTCAAGGTTGCAGTTCTTACAATAGTTCAGAAAATCGATAATATATATATTTTATTAAGTAAATCATCGAGCTTTATATTCGACTGCAACAGAATGCAGAAAGCACTGGACGGCCGTTTCGTCCTAGATTTGGGACTCATCAGCAGTGCGTATCCACTACCAAGAATCGAACCCAGACAGTCTTGCTTATTAAGCTGATGTTATACCAACTGTTCCACGGGCCCTGGTGACGAAGAGGTAACGAATTAAGCTCGATGAATTGCGCCGCTCCTCACGAATTATTATATATATATATATATAAAGCAAGATGTTTGTGTGTATGTGTGTGTGTTTATCTGTCTGTATGTCCTTTATACATATCCACAATTTTAATCTGATTCTCACCAAACTTCACACAAATATTCTTTAGGCTGAGTCTGAGCTCCAGGACCATGGATTAGTTTTAAAGCTTTCATTACACCCGAGCAACGCCGGGCTATACTGCTAGTCATATTATATTTGTAAATGTGCACAACTGAAAATTTTTCACAATCACCTATGCGCTATTTTATATTCTCTTTTCTTCTTTTTTTTAAAATGATGTTGAATTTTTACAAACCCCAAAAGCCACTTGAAGTAGTGGGTTACAAAATAATGGGCACAGTTTATGGGGACATGTCAGATCATGGCTTCACCTAAACTTGAACAGGTTAATAGTGATCGAGGTGTCAGCTTGAAAAATCATTTTTCTATATTTCTAAACTTTTGTTTTTTGAAGAATGTGGTTTCCGGCTTTCTTTTCTCCAATCTTTTCACTCTTTTTCTTTTTCAATTGGAGTAGACTAAACTATCGCCCGGTTCACACTCCACCCACGTCTATTGAACAGGTGTAGAGGCTCATCCCTTGTTCCCTGTTTAGGATGTGGTTTCCGGCTTTCTCTTTTCCAATCTTCTCACTTTGGTTTCTTTTTTTTTTTCTTTTCAATTGGAGTAGATAGACTAAACTATCGCCCGGTTCACACTCCACCCATGTCTATTGAACAGGTGAAGAGGCTCATTTCTTGTTCCCCTGTTTAGGATGTGGTTTCCGGCTTTCTCTTTTCCAATCTTCTCACTTTGGTTTCTTTTTTTTTCTTTTCAATTGGAGTAGATAGACTAAACTATCGCCCGGTTCACACTCCACCCACGTCTATTGAACAGGTGAAGAGGCTCATTTCTTGTTCCCTGTTTAGGATGTGGTTTCCGGCTTTCTCTTTTCCAATCTTCTCACTTTGGTTTCTTTTTTTTTTTTCTTTTCAATTGGAGTAGATAGACTAAACTATCGCCCGGTTCACCTCCACCCACGTCTATTGAACAGGTGTAGAGGCTCGTCTCTTGTTCCCTGTTTAGGATGTGGTTTCCGGCTTTCTCTTTTCCAATCTTTTCACTCTTATGTAGCCCCCTGCACATCAGTGGCGTTACCGCCTTGCTCGGGGTGATATGATTAAAAAAAAACCATATCGGCCCAAGAAAGGCATTTTACTGCCACTGTTATGCATAGGGAGAAAGTTGTGAGAAAGAGTGACAGGTTATAGGGGATGTCAGGAAGTGGGTAAGAGAAGGATGAGAATACTGATGAGAGTGGAGTGGACGGAGAAAGGAACATGAGGGAGAGGATGCAGGTTAGTGAGAGAGGAGATGACTACTGACTTTACATTTAAAGAACAGAACATATGATTTGATTACAGTGGTGAATGACTCAAGTAGAACCAACAACACTTTTACAGGGGCGTAAGACAGGGATGTGTCTTTTCACCGGATCTGTTCAACTTGTACAGCGAGAATATTTTGAGGACCCTAGAAGTTATGCCTGGATTCGTAATCGGAGGCCACAATTCATACAACCTAAAGTACGCATATGATACAGTGCTGATAGCAGACACAAAAAGGAAACTACAAGACCTCCTACAGAAGGTAGCTGAAGATAGTGATAAGAAAGTACTACAAATAAACTGCAAGAAAACCGAATGCATGGTCATCAGTAAAAAGGGCAGCCCAATATGCCAAATACTAAAATCAAGCAGGTACAAAACTTTAAATACCTAGGAAGCGTTATGACATAAGACGGAAAGTGCGACAGAGATCCGAAGGCGAATTGGCATGGCAAAGGAAGTATTCCAGAAGTTGAGTAATGTATTAAGAAACAGGACAATTTCACTCGAAACTAGGAAGAGAGTACTGGATTGCTACGTGCTGTCCGTCCTTCAATATGGCAATGAATGCTGGGCAATATCATCAATGATGAAGAAAAAACTTGAAACAACTGAAATGTGGTTCTACAGAAGGATACTGTGAATATCATGAATCGAGCATGTGAGCAATGATGAGGTCTTGGAAATGATGGAAACAAAAAAAGAAATTAATACTTAGCATCAGGAAGAGACAGCTGAAGTTCCTGGGACACGTAATAAGGAAGGAGGGATTGGGGAATCTAATATTAACAGGCCATATAGAGGGAAAAAAAGACAGGGGAAAGCAACGGATAACATATTTGAAGGACCTAATCAGGTAGATGACGGAACGAGGATTGCATGGTGTAACAGGAGAAGGCGTGCTCAGAGTAGCCAGAGATAGGGAAACGTGGAAGGCCATGATCGCTTATGTCCTGAAGGGACAAGGCACATAGAAGAAGAAGAAGAAGAAGAAGAAGAAGAAGAAGAAGAAGAACTGGTGCACATAGTGCGTTATGATGTCCCCCACCTCCAAACGACTATCCTTGGTCTTTTGAATTCAGATGGGAGATGGATCCATACTTTTATTAAGGGTATTTGCACGTTCAAATTCCAGTTGAATTCCTTGCATTCACTTACGCGCAAATACCCTTAGGAAAGGTATTAATCCGTCTCTTCCCTTCAGTTATGGGTTAAATAATAGAGCACATTGGGTTCTGTAGCCTTGGCTGGCCACCAGTCTACCACAAAAAGGAATGGCAACCTATTGCGGGATAATCTTCTGCCCAGTCAGTCATGTCTCTTTCAAGACATGATCGCCCAAAACGTGTACTCACGTATGGCACTTAACTGACTGATTTGCACTTAAGTGAATATTACGAACTCGACTGGAATTTGAACTCGGCTGTTGATGAAAGTTTACAATTTACATTCGTACAATTTTTTGTACGTCTTTTCCGTGCGAACAACACGAATTTATCGTGAACAGGTATTTGCGTCGTGTTTCTGAAGATTGAAGGATGAATCACTGGAGCCTCGCGCAACTTTAACATTTCCGATAGAATGGAATTGGCCACTTGCTAGGAAATTCACCTGCTCCCAATCCTGCCAAGAGCCATCATGTCGCGTATTCAAGATGTCTTCTTGCGAATGTTTCGAGGAAAGTTGTATTCTGGACAACATATAACGCGGTTGATTGGTGACGTTTTCGAAGAATTGAAAAGACAAAAAACAACTTTGAAGAAATCCATTCAGTTCGTTCAAAACTAGGTTAGATTTCGTGATGTCTTCTCGCGAGAAATCAATGATTATTGATCAGCTTTGGAAGATCATGAAAACTGAGTGGGCAAATATTGATCTTTTACTTTGTATTCCTACTCCTTACCAGCAAAAACTTCTTTTTTTACCTTAGTTCATCCGATGCAAGCCCCAAGAGCCACTGAAAGTAGTGAGTTACTGATTGAGATTGATGCAAGAGCGTTATGGCAAGTGCATATCATAGGGATATGTCGAATAGATATTGGTAGACTTGAAAATGTTATTATTGTAGTGGTTGAAGAAGTATCCTCTCGGGAGTAGGTTATGTGGAAGAAGCTGTCCAAGCGTTTGGGTTGAAAAAGAATCTAAAAAGAAGTAGTCGGTAATTTTATTATTTATACAAGTTATGGGCAAACAGCGGCCTGCGGGGTTACATACAGCCCAGTTTGGCATTCCGAATGGCAAGCCTAATTTCATGAGATAAAATAACATTATTAAAATGTTGTTAGTTTCTTTCCTTTCCCACTTGTTTACTCACATATTCTCTCGGCTAAGGGCCATATCACGTTGAATACACCGCATCTCGCGTGATCACCGAAGTTAAGCAACGTTGAGCCTGGTCAGTACTTAGATGGGTGACCACTTGGGAATACCAGGTGCTGTAAGCGTTTAGTGACGAATGTGCGTTGTGGTGCAGTGGATATCGGCTCGGAAAGAGAAATCGGTGAGCCGAGTTCGAATTCCAGTTGAATAACCTGCATTCACTTAAGCATTGGTACACTAGGGAAAGGTATTAATCCGTCCCTTCCCTCCAGTTATGGGTTAAATAACAGGGTAGGACTTGGGGACCCTGCCCTTAAAAACAAATCCCAATGAATCTTGATACTCGAAAAGAAAACAAAAGTATTTCTAGACACAAAACTTATATAAAAACAACAATAAACTGTTGAAAGAAAAAGGTATTATCAGCAATAAATAAATAAAATTTAGTTGACAATAAATGACCCGTCGAGGTGTTGATATGCCATAAAACAAAACCAACCAACATATTCTCTCATGCATAGCCACATACATAAACAATGATTAAGTACAATGTTTCTTGAATTTTGTTAAATTTTATTTTATTTCGTTTTCAATTGTACACTCGCACATTCTTTCATACGAAAACCACATATATAAAAAATGATTAAGTCCAATGCTTCTTGAATTTTGTAACTTTTCGTGGTGGTTAACGTTGTCAACATTTTAAAAGATTTTTACCAAGGAAGGTCATAAGTGTGAACATTTTTTGCTTCTGAAACAAGAAACATTAATGAGAATTATTTTTTCTCTGGAGAATAAATATACTTTGTTTTTTAATCATATCACCCCGAGAAGGCGGTAAGGCCACTGGTGTGCAGGGGGTTACGTAAGAGTGAATAAATTGGAAAAGAGAAAGCCGGAAACCACGTCCTAAACAGGGAACAAGGGATGAGCCTCTACACCTGTTCAATAGACGTGGGTGGAGTACTTCTTTTCAAAAATTGTTTTTGGATCGTCAAATGAATAAATTAGGAATAAGTCACACACAGTGGCGTGTGTTAATCACTTTGACATCTGTGATGTTTGTTTTAATAAAAGAAATGTTTTTGTCCAATGAAAAATCTTTTTTTCAAATTTCTAAGGAATATGTCTATACGCATGCGCTTTTGTCCTGTAAATGTCAGCGGTTTCTTGAATGAAAAATTAACTTGGTTTCTTTAATGAAAAGTTAACTTGGTTCTTTAATGAAAAGTTAACTTGGTTTCTTGAATGAAAAATTAACTTGGTTTCTTGAATGAAAAATTAACTTGGTTTCTTTAATGAAAAGTTAACTTGGTTTCTTTAATGAAAAGGTAACTTGGTTTCTTTAATGAAAAGTTAACTTGGTTTCTTTAATGAAAAGTTAACTTGGTTTCTTGAATGAAAAATTAACTTGGTTTCTTGAATGAAAAGTTAACTTGGTTTCTTTAATGAAAAGTTAACTTGGTTTCTTGAATGAAAAATTAACTTGGTTTCTTGAATGAAAAATTAACTTGGTTTCTTGAATGAAAAGTTAACTTGGTTTCTTTAATGAAAAGTTAACTTGGTTTCTTTAATGAAAAGTTAACTTGGTTTCTTGAATGAAAAGGTAACTTGGTTTCTTTAATGAAAAGTTAACTTGGTTTCTTTAATGAAAAGTTAACTTGGTTTCTTTAATGAAAAGGTAACTTGGTTTCTTTAATGAAAAGTTAACTTGGTTTCTTTAATGAAAAGTTAACTTGGTTTCTTGAATGAAAAATTAACTTGGTTTCTTGAATGAAAAATTAACTTGGTTTCTTGAATGAAAAGTTAACTTGGTTCTTTAATGAAAAGTTAACTTGGTTTCTTGAATGAAAAATTAACTTGGTTTCTTGAATGAAAAGTTAACTTGGTTTCTTGAATGAAAAATTAACTTGGTTTCTTGAATGAAAAGTTAACTTGGTTTCTTGAATGAAAAGTTAACTTGGTTTCTTGAATGAAAAATTAACTTGGTTTCTTGAATGAAAAGTTAACTTGGTTCTTTAATGAAAAGTTAACTTGGTTTCTTGAATGAAAAATTAACTTGGTTTCTTGAATGAAAAATTAACTTGGTTTCTTGAATGAAAAATTAACTTGGTTTCTTGAATGAAAAGTTAACTTGGTTTCTTGAATGAAAAGTTAACTTGGTTTCTTGAATGAAAAGTTAACTTGGTTTCTTGAATGAAAAGTTAACTTGGTTTCTTGAATGAAAAGTTAACTTGGTTTCTTGAATGAAAAGTTAACTTGGTTTCTTGAATGAAAAGTTAACTTGGTTTCTTGAATGAAAAGTTAACTTGGTTTCTTGAATGAAAAGTTAACTTGGTTTCTTGAATGAAAAGTTAACTTGGTTTCTTGAATGAAAAGTTAACTTGGTTTCTTGAATGAAAAATTAACTTGGTTTCTTGAATGAAAAGTTAACTTGGTTTCTTGAATGAAAAGTTAACTTGGTTTCTTGAATGAAAAATTAACTTGGTTTCTTGAATGAAAAGTTAACTTGGTTTCTTGAATGAAAAGTTAACTTGGTTTCTTGAATGAAAAGTTAACTTGGTTTCTTGAATGAAAAATTAACTTGGTTTCTTGAATGAAAAATTAACTTGGTTTCTTGAATGAAAAGTTAACTTGGTTTCTTGAATGAAAAGTTAACTTGGTTTCTTGAATGAAAAGTTAACTTGGTTTCTTGAATGAAAGACTTAATGGATTTTTTCTTTCAGTTTTAGTGACTCACCTTCAGCCGTCTGTTTGAAAAAACGTTTCCCATGTGGGATTTATACATTTGTAGTAACAACCACAGTAAAGGAAAAGCGGAAAAAAAGAATTAAATATCATTTGTAAGAATACAGAGTGTGTGTGATTGTCAGCAGTAAGATCAGTCCAAGATGGTCCGTACGAACTGGAGCTGTCAAAATTAAACAATTGCGAATAGCTAAATATCTGCGAAATGTTTTAACAGAAGACAGAAAATGTGGCACAGAAATCCGAAAGTACACTGTAATAGCAAAAGATGTTTTCCTAAAGCTCGACATTGTATTAAGAAACAGGAATTGTCATTCAAAACAAAGAAAAGATTGCTGCTATGTAATATTCCTCCTGTTGGATTACCGCTCCCTGATGATAATTACAGGTTTTATTGCAGGCATCAACACCTTTGATGGGATTCTAATATTCCTGGTACATTTGACCTGCAAAACAATGTACTTGTGTGAGTTCTAGTAAAAATATAAACTTATTTATAAATGGAACTTTGTCTCCGTGTGTGTGTGCATGTCTGTGTGTGTGTGTGCGTGTCTGTGTGTGTGTGTGTGTGTCCATTACCTATAGACTCCGAAACGACTGAACCAATTTTCTTGAATATTTACACAGTTGTACTATAAGCGTCTGCGAGTGTTCTTAGCTAGGTAAGGTACCCCCAATAAATATCGAAAATCGATAATCGAAAAAATCGGCTTATAGAATTTGATACACTCATAGACAAAGACGTAAGAAACGATATTCAGAAGTTTCAAGGTTGCAGTTCTTACAATAGTGCAGAAAATCGATAATATATATATATATATATATATATATATATATATATATATATATATATAAGGCAAGATGTTTGTGTGTGTGTCTGTTTATCTACCTGTATGCCTGTATGTTTTTTTTCAGCCCTTTTATTTCAGTTTTTGCTTCGGATTTGGCTCTAAGTAGGTATAATTGTAGTTCTTAGTCTCAGCCATGATACCATTTACTCAGAGGATTTATTTAGCCTCCAAAATTCAACGAAAATAGCTTATTTGATATCGATATCAGGAAATCAAAATTTGACTTACATCCATTCATTTTTCTTTCAGTTTACGGTTTCGCTTTAACTGGAAACAACTATTGCTTTTTAGTCTTTCGTGCCAACGTCCAAAGGGTCTGAGCTCCAGAACTATGGATTAGTTTTAAAGCTTTCATTTCACCCGAGCAACGCCGGGCTATACTGCTAATAAATCATAGGAAGTAGAATTTAAACGAATAAATATTAACAAATATATTTATAGGACATGATACAAAATGGAACAATGAGAACTGAAACTGAATGTGAAGATTTCAAAGCAACCTTAAATTATCTGTAATTGAGGTACTTTCATGTCGACGGGAGCGAAAAGAATAACACGCTGTGATAGTCACCGAGAAATATATGAATTCTTTCAAATCGCGTGCCGCCTGAAATTATCACCAGAGGTTAGCGATTCGAATTCTCGCCGCCTGTGATTATTAACAGCGAGCGGTAATCTAACACTCGTCATGGCACGGATTACTGAACAATTTTTTCGCAAATAAAGATAAAACAGGAGTTCCCGATTCGGTATCTCTGTCTTTTAATGTCTAAGAGGATAACTCATTGCGTCTTCTCTGTCAAATATTTTCCACTGACATGAAATGGAAAGATTATATCAAATCAATTGCTTAACTCTGCTGCCTGGTAAACTCGTTCATTGTTCCGTTCTAGACAATTTTATCACCAGAATTTATCTTGCACATTTATAAATCTACCATTCGTCCATATACTAAATATAGTTGCCACATCTGGTCTTGAGCTCTGTAGCATCGACTTGTCTCGGCGTCCCAAACGGGCCAGAGTCGGGTGTATGTAAGGGAGTGTGGCGACGGCGAATTGGCGATCGTTCGTCAGATGGAGAATCGGGCAGCACTTCATGGTAAAAAGAATTGGTGTCGCTTTTAGCCGTTTATATTTACTGAGCTGAGCTCTCATTGACTGAGTGGTTGCCAGGTCAAGTGCATAAAACGTGGCATGTTCATTTTGAGGGGTTCGTTGCTATTCAAGCCGTCGTTCGCGTGAGAATAGCGTTTCGGAGTTTAAGACAAGACGTGCGAATTTGGCGTGTCTGTTTGGAATACTTTCCTGTGGTTGCTTTTTGCCAGCACATATTTTTTTCCTCTTTTTGCAACAAGCTTCTCTAATATATGTAGAGATTTTCGACAAAATCCAAAGAACGAGTTATCAGTCCTGACCTAGCACCTCAATTTCATTGATTTTCCAACCGCCATTATGACTTCTCTTGGTCTTTCTGCAAATATTTTCATAGCAATTATTTTAATGAGCCTACCTCCTTGATACCACGACCGCATGAATTTATGTGTGCTACTTGATTAACAACTAAATCCCATTGTTTTACTGTTGAAATAACAAGATGTAACTGGACGTTCTATTCTAACAGTTCCTTTTCTCGCACTACTGTCAATGTCTTGCATTCCTACAATCTTTAAATACTTTCATGGCTTCTGCTCAGACGAACTTAAGTAACTGATGCCTCCTCAACAGGTGTTTACTCGTGCAACCAGACTGGCATCTGGGTGCCACCCATTCACAGTCAGGTTAGCCAAATGCAGACGACAATTCTACTCCTGCAGCTTCTTCTCTCGCACTTCCCGCCTGTGGAACTCGCTCCCGTATTCTTGCTTTCCTGGCGGCTACAACTTCCAGAAATTTAAATGCAAAGTCAATACTCATCTACTAACCACTGAACTCTAGCTCTCTCCCCACCCCTGTATAACCTTCCCTTTCTCTCCACCTATGTATCTGTCATCGCACCTGCTTTCTCAGCTTTCTATTGTTCCTTTCTAACTAGTTTGTACTCCTCACTCTTTTCTAATTAATCTTTTTACATTTATGTAGCCCCCTGCACATCAGTGGCGTTTCCGCCTTGCTCGGGGTGAAATGATTAAAAAAAAAAGGTAATTGTCGTCTTCTGTTTTCCAGACTTCTCTTCTTTTATTGTCCTTCCTTTCAATAAAGCTTTCTAATTCTTTTTTTACTCTAAGAGTTGTAACAGAGGATGGAAAATGCGACACTGAAATCTGAAGGCGCATTAAGATAGCTGAAGGTGTCTACCAAAAGCTGAGAAAAGTATTAAGAAACAGGAAAATCTCGTTAGAAACAAAAAAGAGTATTTAGCTATTATGTAATACTGGAAAATCTACTTACAGATGAAGACGAATACTGAGAATACAATGAACTGAACATTGTTTTTTATCATTTCACCCCACTGATATGCAGGAGGCTACATAAGAGAGTTAAAATTTTCGACAGGAGAAGAGTGAAGAGAAAGACAAAGCAGCTACGGGGGGGGGGGGTGAAAAAGAAAGGGCAAGAGAAGGAGGTGAACACAGGAGTGAAAACAGTTGAGAAGGTATAGAGAAAAGAAAAGAACAAGATACACGGGGCGATGTAGAGAGGACTGGAGTCAAGTGGATAAGAGATGGGTATTGACATTGCATTTAAATTCCTGACAGTTGCAAAAGCAGAGAGAAAGGAAAAGAAAAAGATAGAACATGATATACGGGATGATGTAGAAAGAACTGGAGTCAAGTGGATAAGAGATGGGTATTGACATTGCATTTAAATTCCTGACAGTTGCAAAAGCAGAGAGAAAGGAGAAGAACAAGATAGAACAAGATATACAGGGTGATGTAGAAAGAACTGGAGTCAAGTGGATAAGAGATGGGTATTGACATTGCATTTAAATTCCTGACAGTTGCAAAGGCAGAGAGAAAGGAAAAGAACAAGATAGAACAAGATATACAGGGTGATGTAGAAAGAACTGGAGTCAAGTGGATAAGAGATGGGTATTGACATTGCATTTAAATTCCTGACAGTTGCAAAGGCAGAGAGAAAGGAAAAGAACAAGATAGAACAAGATATACAGGGTGATGTAGAAAGAACTGGAGTCAAGTGGATAAGAGATGGGTATTGACATTGCATTTAAATTCCTGACAGTTGCAAAGGCAGAGAGAAAGGAAAAGAACAAGATAGAACAAGATATACAGGGTGATGTAGAAAAAACTGGAGTCAAGTGGATAAGAGATGGGTATTGACATTGCATTTAAATTCCTGACAGTTGCAAAGGCAGAGAGAAAGGAAAAGAACAAGATAGAACAAAATATACAGGGTGATGTAGAAAGAACTGGAGTCAAGTGGATAAGAGATGGGTATTGACATTGCATTTAAATTCCTGACAGTTGCAAAGGCAGAGAGAAAGGAGAAGAACAAGATAGAACAAGATATACAGGGTGATGTAGAAAGAACTGGAGTCAAGTGGATAAGAGATGGGTATTGACATTGCATTTAGATTCCTGACAGTTGCAAAGGCAGAGAGAAAGGAAAAGAACAAGATAGAACAAGATATACAGGGTGATGTAGAAAGAACTGGAGTCAAGTGGATAAGAGATGGGTATTGACATTGCATTTAAATTCCTGACAGTTGCAAAGGCAGAGAGAAAGGAAAAGAACAAGATAGAACAAGATATACAGGGTGATGTAGAAAGAACTGGAGTCAAGTGGATAAGAGATGGGTATTGACATTGCATTTAAATTCCTGACAGTTGCAAAGGCAGAGAGAAAGGAAAAGAACAAGATAGAACAAGATATACAGGGTGATGTAGAAAGAACTTGAGTCAAGTGGATAAGAGATGGGTATTGACATTGCATTTAAATTCCTGACAGTTGCAAAGGCAGAGAGAAAGGAAAAGAACAAGATAGAACAAGATATACAGGGTGATGTAGAAAGAACTGGAGTCAAGTGGTTAAGAGATGGGAATTGACATTGCATTTAAATTTCTGGAGGTTGTAGCCGTCAGGAAAGCAAATGTATGAAAGGGAGTTCCACAGGCGGGAATCAACAATGACGAAACAAAAATGACACTGACGGTTAACATCAGAAAAAAAGATAGTTGAAATTTCTAGAACAGATAATACGGAAAGAGGGCTTACAAAATACAATACTCAGAGTATATATTTAAAGTAAAATGGACAAAGGAAATCGGCCTACAACCTATCTAATGAACTGGTGTAAATACAAAATACAATACTCAGAGGATATATTGAAAGTAAAATGGACAAAGGAAATCGGCCTACAACCTATCTAATGAACTGGTGTAAATACAAAATACAATACTCAGAGGATATATTGAAAGTAAAATGGACAAAGGAAATCGGCCTACAACCTATCTAATGAACTGGTGTAAATACAAAATACAATACTCAGAGGATATATTGAAAGTAAAATGGACAAAGGAAATCGGCCTACAACCTATCTAATGAACTGGTGTAAATACAAAATACAATACTCAGAGGATATATTGAAAGTAAAATGGACAAAGGAAATCGGCCTACAACCTGTCTAATGAACTGGTGTAAATACAAAATACAATACTCACAGGATATATTGAAAGTAAAATGGACAAAGGAAATCGGCCTACAACCCGTCTAATGAACTGGTGTAAATACAAAACACAATACTCAGAGGATATATTGAAAGTAAAATGGACAAAGGAAATCGGCCTACAACCCGTCTAATGAACTGGTGTAAATACAAAATACAATACTCAGAGGATATATTGAAAGTAAAATGGACAAAGGAAATCGGCCTACAACCTATCTAATGAACTGGTGTAAATACAAAATACAATACTCACAGGATATATTGAAAGTAAAATGGACAAAGGAAATCTGCCTACAACCCGTCTAAGGAACTGGTGTAAATACAAAATACAATACTCAGAGGATATATTGAAAGTAAAATGGACAAAGGAAATGGGCCTACAACCTGTCTAATGAACTGGTGTAAATACAAAACACAATACTCAGAGGATATATTGAAAGTAAAATGGACAAAGGAAATCGGCCTACAACCTGTCTAATGAACTGGTGTAAATACAAAATACAATACTCAGAGGATATATTGAAAGAAAAATGGACAAAGGAAATCGGCCTACAACCTATCTAATGAACTGGTGTAAATACAAAATACAATACTCACAGGATATATTGAAAGTAAAATGGACAAAGGAAATCGGCCTACAACCTATCTAATGAACTGGTGTAAATACAAAATACAATACTCAGAGGATATATTGGAAAGTAAAATGGACAAAGGAAATCGGCCTACAACCCGTCTAATGAACTGGTGTAAATACAAAACACAATACTCAGAGGATATATTGAAAGTAAAATGGACAAAGGAAATCGGCCTACAACCTGTCTAATGAACTGTAAATACAAAATACAATACTCAGAGGATATATTGAAAGTAAAATGGAGCAAAGGAAATCGGCCTACAACCTATCTAATGAACTGGTGTAAATACAAAAATACAATACTCAGAGGATATATTGAAAGTAAAATGGACAAAGGGAAATCGGCCTACAACCTATCTAATGAACTGGTGTAAATACAAAATACAATACTCACAGGATATATTGAAAGTAAAATGGACAAAGGAAATCGGCCTACAACCTATCTAATGAACTGGTGTAAATACAAAATACAATACTCAGAGGATATATTGAAAGTAAAAATGGACAAAGGAAATCGGCCTACAACCTATCTAATGAACTGGTGTAAATACAAAATACAATACTCAGAGGATATATTGAAAGTAAAATGGACAAAGGAAATCGGCCTACAACCTGTCTAATGAACTGGTGTAAATACAAAATACACACTCACAGGATATATTGAAAGTAAAATGGACAAAGGAAATCGGCCTACAACCCGTCTAATGAACTGGTAACACAAAACACAATACTCAGAGGATATATTGAAAGTAAAATGGACAAAGGAAATCGGCCTACAACCCGTCTAATGAACTGGTGTAAATACAAATACAATACTCACAGGATATATTGAAAGTAAATGGACAAAGGAAATCGGCCTACAACCTGTCTAATGAACTGGTGTAAATACAAAATACAATACTCAGAGGATATATTGAAAGTAAAATGGACAAAGGAAATCGGCCTACAACCCGTCTAATGAACTGGTGTAAATACAAAATACAATACTCAGAGGATATATTGAAAGTAAAATGGACAAAGGAATCGGCCTACAAACCTACTAATGAACTGGTGTAAATACAAAATACAATACTCACAGGATATATTGAAAGTAAAATGGACAAAGGAAATCGGCCTACAACCTGTCTAATGAACTGGTGTAAATACAAAATACAATACTCACAGGATATATTGAAAGTAAAATGGACAAAGGAAATCGGCCTACAACCTGTCTAATGAACTGGGTGTAAATACAAAATACAATACTCAGAGGATATATTGAAAGTAAAATGGACAAAGGAAATCGGCCTACAACCCGTCTAATGAACTGGTGTGTAAATACAAAACACAATACTCAGAGGATATATTGAAAGTAAAATGGACAAAGGAAATCGGCCTACAACCCGTCTAATGAACTGGTGTAAATACAAAATACAATACTCAGAGGATATATTGAAAGTAAAATGGACAAAGGAAATTCGCCTACAACCTGCCTAATGAACTGGTGTAAATACAAAATACAATACTCAGAGGATATATTGAAAGTAAAATGGACAAAGGAAATCGGCCTACAACCCGTCTAATGAACTGGTGTAAATACAAAATACAATACTCAGAGGATATATTGAAAGTAAAATGGACAAAGGAAATCGGCCTACAACCTATCTAATGAACTGGTGTAAATACAAAATACAATACTCAGAGGATATATTGAAAGTAAAATGGACAAAGGAAATCGGCCTACAACCTATCTAATGAACTGGTGTAAATACAAAATACAATACTCAGAGGATATATTGAAAGTAAAATGGACAAAGGAAATCGGCCTACAACCCGTCTAATGAACTGGTGTAAACTGCTGGCAGAACAAGTATAAGGTGAGATAGTAACAAGAAAAGATTTGCTAAGCGCTATAAAGGACAGGAAGTTGTGGATGCTGAAAGTAGTAGAACCACGACCAGAAGAATTGGGTTACAAGAACCAGGAAAAGGAGAAGAAGCAGAAACAAAAGAAAAACAGCCAGAATCATAAGGAGAACAAAAATAGAACGAGAAAAAGATGAACCAAGAGAAGAAGACTAAGAACCAAGGGAGGAAGTAGAAAGGGCAGAGGAAGCAAAACCAGAACTAAAAGAAGAAGAGGAGCCAGAAGAAGAAGGACCAGACCATAAAGAGAACCGGGACCAGAAGAAGAAGAAGAAGAGGAAGGAAGGAAGGAAGGAAGGAAGGAAGGAAGGAAGGAGAAGAAGAAGGAGTGTAGGTAGAACCAACGCCAAAAGAAGAAGAGTCAGCAGACGAAAAAGGAACAGAAGTTAAGGAGAACCAAAAGAAGAACCAGAACCAAAAGAGAAAAAAGAACCAGAATCTTGTCCAGAACAAGAAGAACCAGAACAAGAAGAAGAAGAAGAATCAAAACCAAAAGAATCAGAACCAAAAGAAGAGAAACCAGAGCAAGAAGTCAAAGAAAAACCTGAACCAGGAGATGCCCCAGAACCAACAGAAAAAGGATAACCCTAAACAGAACAAACCAGAACCAAAAGAATCAGGACCAAAAGAAGACGCAGAACCAGAAGAGAAAGAACAAGAACCAGGAAGGGATGACCCAGAACCAACAGAAAAGGGATAACTCAAATCAGAACAAGAATCAGAACCAGAACTATTTGCATCTTAGTGGCATTATCTCCTTGCTTGTGATGAAATGATTAGATAATTTTAAAAAATTGACACTACTCGCACCATTCAACAGTATAGCATCTGATGTTATTAACAGGTTACAAATCCAGGAATACTCATTTACGACAGTCTAATACGCATGCAACGAAATGTCCTAGTTTCCTTTGTGGCAAATACCAAAATATTTGCAAAGTTTTCTTTTAAATAGCTTTTTCCATGAACTTTTTGAATGCTCCTCGCGTCGTTTATCTAAGTTTATCCATCTTATTGTAGGCGTACGGGTATTATTTCTTTTAATCGGGTGTAAGAGCAGTACTAAAAAAAAGCAAGATAATCTATAATAACTAGATATTGAATTCCGATATTTTCCAGGCAAGCGAAGTCGTTTCATCTTCTTGAGCTTTGAATTTGAAAATGCTCTTTTTACATTTTTTTTTTGGGGCGGGGGGGGCGGTCGTGTTTTTTTTTTTTTTTTGTTTTTTTGTTTTTTTGTTTTTTTTATAATTTTTTGGAGAAAATTGAAACCAAAGAAACAGTGCGTTATCCCTAACCCAGTTGGCAGGGATCCGTCAAAATACTTGGAGAAACTTCAAAAATACTAGAATCATTTTCCTTCCTAACTTTTATTAACACTTACTTAAGACTTACTAGACTTAAGAAAGCACAAGATCAGACGAGAAAAACGTTGAGAGAAAGATTGTTACGACCAATTTCTAAGCATTTGAAACAAAGACTTTTCTCTCGGCTCAAATACTGATGCCAGTACAAAATTATGACCTATTTTAACCAACAAGAGAGGCTACTTATGACTTCTCGTTTTTTACTGAGTGAAAGAATATTGGAAAGATGCAACCATTTTGAATATGATGCGAAGGTTTGTCTGTTTTCACTATAATTGTCGATGCAGAAACATGACTTCTTATGTGTAAATGGCGATTTAACCGAGAAAGGTGAACGATATCTTATTGTGCTTTTTATTTTATTAGTTCATCCTGTGAGTTTTTCTGTCGAACATGTGGGACTTTTGTAACTTTGCATGTCATAAAAAAATCAAATGACGAAATGTGTTTTCGACATAACCAAATGTAATAAGATTTTAAGTGGTGTGTTTGTGACACTTGTAATCGAAAAGGTACACTTGTGATGGAAAAGGTACACTTGTGATGGAAAAGGTACACTTGTAATCGAAAAGGTACACTTGTGATGGAAAAGGTACACTTGTAATCGAAAAGGTACACTTGTGATAGAAAAGTACACTTGTAATCGAAAAAGTACACTTGTGATGGAAAAAGTACACTTGTGATGGAAAAGGTACACCTGTAATCGAAAAGGTACGCTTGTGATGGAAAAGGTACACTTGTAATCGAAAAGGTACACTTGTGATGGAAAAGGTACACTTGTGATGGAAAAGGTACACTTGTAATCGAAATGGTACACTTGTGATAGAAAAGTACACTTGTAATCGAAAAGGTACACTTGTGATGGAAAAGGTACACTTGTGATGGAAAAGGTACACCTGTAATTGAAAAGGTACACTTGTGATGGAAAAGGTACGCTTGTAATCGAAAAGGTACACTTGTAATCAAAAATATACACTTGGAATCGAAAAGGTACACTTGTGATGGAAAAGGTACACTTGTAATCGAAAAGGTACACTTGTAATCAAAAAGGGACACTTGTAATCGAAAAGGTACACTTGTGATGGAAAAGGTACACTTGTGATGGAAAAGGTACACTTGTAATCGAAAAGGTACGCTTGTGATAGAAAAGTACACTTGTAATCGAAAAAGTACACTTGTGATGGAAAAGGTACACTTGTGATGGAAAAGGTACACCTGTAATCGAAAAGGTACACTTGTGATGGAAAAGGTACACTTGTAATCGAAAAGGTACACTTGTGATAGAAAAGTACACTTGTAATCGAAAAGGTACACTTGTGATGGAAAAGGTACACTTGTGATGGAAAAGGTACACCTGTAATCGAAATGGTACACTTGTGATGGAAAAGGTACACTTGTAATCGAAAAGGTACACTTGTAATCAAAAATGTACACTTGGAATCGAAAAGGTACACTTGTGATGGAAAAGGTACACTTGTAATCGAAAAGGTACACTTGTAATCAAAAAGGTACACTTGTAATCGAAAAGGTACACTTGTAATCGAAAAGATACACTTGTAATCGAAAAGGTACACTTGTGATGGAAAAGGTACACTTGTAATCGAAAAGGTCCCTTTACCCTTTCCCGTTCGTTATTTCGAATAGATCGTTTCACACCCACCATTTTTGCTATCACCGTTCAAAGAGGCTGTTTTTTTTTTTGTTTTGTTTTTTTTTTTTTGCAGCGGGTAATCGTTTCGCCTCAAGCCAGGCGGTACAGCCACTGGTGTGCAGGGGGCGACATAAGAGAAGAGTAAATGTTTAAGCAAGAGGAGAGCAAAGAGAAAGACGAAGCGGTTTGAGGAGATGTCCGAGAAAGGGCAAGAGAAGGACGGGAATACTGGTGTGTTGACAGTGGCGAGGGTAGATTGAGAAAGGAAAAGAACAAGAGACACGGGGTGATGGGGAAAGGACGAGAAAAGGACTGGAGTCAAGTGGACAAGGGATGGGAATTGACATTGCATTTAAATTCTTCGAGATTTTAGCAATCAGGGAATCAAGTATACGGAAGGGAACTCCACGGGATGGAAGTGCCAAAAAAGAAGCTGATGGAGTAGAAGTGACGGCTGCATTTGGTTAATTTAACTGCAAAAGGGCGGGACCTTGTTGCCAGTCTGGTCGCTCGAGTAAATTCTTGTGGAGGGGGCACTAGTGAGCTAAGCTCGTCGGAGTAGAAGCTATGAAAATATTTGTAGAACAGACAGATGGAAACCACATCCCGTCGGTGAAAAAGTGGCTGGAGTCGAGATGCTAGGTCGGGACCGATCACATTACAGATCTCATTGCAATCACCGTTTCGAATGCGCCATTTAGAAAAAAATGTCGAAGCTGGTGCAAGAGATTTTGGTGTGAACATTTCCTCAAAGTAGTCTAATTGAATAATTGCGGATAATAGTATATAAATTATATTTACACTGTTCGAACTGTTGTCCTTATCTCTATTGCCATGTTTACGACGTTTCAGCCGTTGTACGCTCCAGCCTTCTTCAGGTGCTAGGAATTTTGAACTGAACCTTTTATTTCGATCACTGGGATATCAATCAGTTAAGTGCCTTGCGTGATAGACGCTTGGACGACCATGTCTCGAAAGAGACATAACTGACTGGGCAGAAGATTTTTCACGCAGTAGATTGCCATTACTTTTTACAGTAGACTGGTTGCCAACCAAGACTATAAAACTCATAGCTGGATAGAGAAACTACGGTTTAATACTTTTCTCAATAGTATTTACGCGTATGTGACTGCAACGAATTAAACTGGAATTCGATCTCTGCTCTCTGATTTCGCGTTCCAAGTCGATATCCACTGCACCACTACACACTGGGGTATATCATTCTCATTTCGTGTGCTATGCCACCTCCAGATTTCATATATTTATCACCTTTTAACTCAATTCTCTAAGTTATTTGTTCACCACTGCTGTAGCCATGTATTGAACTCACAACACTTTGGGTCAAGTCACTGGAACTAAAACCAACGCAATAAAGACGAGGACAACCGTCAGAA
This sequence comes from Ascarosepion bandense, assembly GCA_037127315.1. Lineage (NCBI taxonomy): Eukaryota > Metazoa > Mollusca > Cephalopoda > Sepiida > Sepiidae > Ascarosepion > Ascarosepion bandense. The sequence continues at coordinate 355,108 of JBBBDQ010001385.1, read as the reverse complement.
CAGTAAAAATTGTATTATTGAATATATAGTTTTTAGAATATATGTATCTATAGTTGACGATATTTCATCAATAAATTTTATATTTTTTAGCGATTTTAGCGACGTCTTAGTCTTTTAAAAGAAAAGTTTTCAGATAATGGATTTCGCTGTATCAGTAGCCGACAGGGTAAACTTGAAAGAAAGGAAGAAAAGTTAGAAAAACAAACTTATATTAAAAGAAAGAAATTGAAGGATATAATGGTGTAGAATCGTCTCAGAGCCTTGTAAAGAGCTTTGCTCGACTGAAATTTTCAAATCGCTGCAACGTAGTTTCCCCGTGCTTTTTCGATTAATATTTTCAGAGTAATTTGTTCTGAGCTTTCCTCTTTGGTACCTCGACTTTACGAATTTTAGCATGAAGTACTAGATTGGCAGTTAGGTCCCTTCATTTTACAGTTGAAATGGCGAGATGTCACCGTACGTTCTATGCTAACAGTTTCTTTCATCGTTATTCTGGCGTGTGGTGTTCTCTTTCGGCTTCAAACTTCCCAGACAAATTTGATAAAAAAAATAAATAAATAAAATCAATATTAATTGGTATCTACTCTCTTCCTACTTTCTTTTCTTTTATTGTTCTCTCCTTAATAACGTTTTATCTTTGTCTCATATTCTTTCATACTCATGACCCCGCTTGCGTCTTAGCGGCACTATTGCCTTGCTTTGGGTGAAATCGTTATCTACCCTCTTCTTAATTCTTTTTCTTTTATTGTACTCTCGCCTTAATAATCTTTTTTTTTCTTTTTTCCATACTGTTTCACACTCATTCACCCCCCCCTTGCGTCTTAGTGACTTTATTGTCTTGAACGAAAACTATAAAAATCATAAAAATTATCGCATTATAAAAATCATTTAGAACAGAGATCGGCAACCTACAGAGCGCGTGCCACACGTGGCACGCCATTCAATTTCCAATGGCATGCAGACGCAAATGGTATCACGAAATCCGAACCAATAACTATTACAACTCAAAGCAACAAAGTATGTTGCCGATATTGAGCAAGGGCAAGTCTTCTATTAATAATAGAAGCTTAAAAAAAAAATTTAAGAGTTTATTTCTATTAATCTAATTTACATATTAATCTACACAGACATGACAGAATTGAATAGACACCAAGATAAATTTTATTTCTGATTTTATTTTCATAACCAAGATAAATTAACAGATTATTTGATTAAAATTGCATATAACAATACTAGAACATGCCACGAACCAAAGGAGCATCAGACCTATCCGAATTTCAGCGAAGACGTATCGTGGGCCAACATGATGGTGGTCTTAATCAAAGAAAAATATCTGAAAACCTTTCTACTATTAATAGAGTGATCGTACAATTCACCAGAGAGGGTGAGACAAAATGGGGTCAATAAACTTGGACATGGTCAGTCTTAACAAAGAATGACCAAACATGGCCAAGTCAGTCTCGGGATATTAACTATATGGAACACATTTGGGGCATATTAGATCGAAAACTCCGCAAAAAGAACAGGAAGCCATCTTCTAAGCTCGAACTTTTCGGATTATTGCGTGAAACATGGCAAGAAATCACTCAAGATGATATTCGTGAACTCATCGCTAGCATGCTTAGAAAGGTCCTTGCATTAAAAAAAGGAAAGCGGATGTCAACCAAGTATTAGTTATTTATGACCATTTATAATTACTTCATATCTATGAATTAATTGTTTAATAAAATAATTACTTGTTTGATAAAATAAATGGTTTCTGTGAGCGTCTATTCAATTCTGTCATGTCTGGATATATATTACTATATAAAATATGTTGTAGAATAAGTATATTGACTTTGACTTATATAAAAATACGTATGCTGTTGGAAAAAAAACTGAATTACTTTAAAACACTAAGTCAGCACATAATTAGCAAATGATTGCCGACCACTGGTTTAGAATACTAGAGTAGCGAGGCTTGACGTTTCCGTTGAAAGTTACTATTCACTCTTTACCATTGGCTGATGCTAACCTCCAGGAGAGGGACTCGTTACAACTTCTCGGGTTAAGGTTTTCTACTGACATGAAAGTGGAAAGATTATATTGAATCAATTGCTAGATCTGCTATTAAAAATGTAGGTTCACTGTATCGTTCTAGACAGTTTTTCTTGCCAGAATCTATTTTACATATCTATAAGTCTACCATCCGTTGAATATTGCTGTCACATATGATCAGGTGCTTCTGCTCAGTATTTAAAGATTCTTGATAAACATCCATAACATAAATCTGCAATGTTATTGGTCCTGACTTGGCATCTCGTCATTTTCCCATCCCTGCAACGTAGTTTCCCGGTGCTTTTTCGATTAATATTTTCAGAGTAATTTGTTCTGAGCTTTCCTCTTTGGTACCTCGACTTTACGAATTTTAGCAGAAGTACTAGATTGGCTCATGGGTGTCAGCAAAGTATATATATATATATATATATATATATATATATATATATATATATATATATATATATATATATATGTCCCAAAAGAATCCAACAGACTTATAAAAATATTTATTTTATTATTTAATCATTATTTAAAAAATTATTATTTAAATGATAAATATATAATGGAATATAACTATCTCTAGTCAACATAAGAAAACCAGAAAACATTCGAGAAAATGAATTTCCATATCAAAAAGTTCTACCTGTGAAACTGGAAATGACATTGTGACATCATCTTTGACAGCTGGAAGAGAGAAAATGAAGAAAAAAGAACAGAGAAAATATATAAGAATAGTAGACTATTTTGTATAGAAAAAATAACCATGACACTCGACGCAAACGCACATGTACACATGCACACAAGCGTACACAAACACACACACACACACACGTACACAAACACACACAAACACAGAAAGAAAGAATAATAATCAACATGACACCAATAAATAGCACATAAATTACCTTTAATCTCGTACAAAGATAACGAAATTGAGAAAATCGGCAATCGATTCCTGAAACCTCCTGACGAGTGGGCAGAACGATTAGAAAAAGGTCAATGTGCTGAATATTACATCAATCAGCGTGAATATTTTTAGATATTTGTGCTAATCATACATATATATATATATATATATATATATATATATATATATATATATATATATATAAACTTATTTATAAATGGAACTTTGTCTGTGGGTGTGTCTGTGTGTGTGCGTGTGTCTGTGTGTGTGTCCGTTACCTATATACTCCGAAACGGCAGAACCGATTTTCTTGAAAATTTACACAGTTGTACTATAATCGTCTGCGAGTGTTCTTAGCTAGATTTTGTGTCGAGGTACCCCTGATAAATATCGAAAATCGATAATCGAAAAAATCGGGTTATAAAAGGAGTGGTCCGATTTTAATCAAATTTGATACACTCATAGACAAAGACATAAGAAATGATATTTAGAAGTTTCAAGGTTGCAGTTCTTACAATAGTGTAAAAAATCGATAATATATATAAAAGGCAAGATGTTTTTGTGTGTGTCTGTTTATCTGCCTGTATGTCTGTATTTTTTCAGCCCTTTTATTTTAGTTTTTGCTTCGGGTTTGGCTCTATGTAGGTATAATTGTAGTTCTTAGTCTCAGCCATGATACCATTTTCTCAGAGGACTTATTTAGCCTTCAAAATTCAGTTTATGCCGAAAAAACTTGATTGTTAAATATATCTGTTTGTCGCAATGACGAGGCATTCCATATCCTATACAGGGATAGTTGATTTGTTTTTAATTTTGCATTTAAAATTTCATATGTAAATTCAATATTTTACATTTAAGGAAAAGCCATTTCTAGAGGTTCTTAGAACCCACTATCAACCGCAACTGGTCGTATACTGAAGAAATTCTAGTGTAACCAGAAATAAAGGTTAGTTTAGAAAAAGAAAGAGGCAAAGATAAGGGGGAAAGAGAGAAAATAGTAGCACTAGCGTAGTAATAGGAGTGGAGGAAACGCAGCTTTCCCAAGGGTTCAAGAGTAGTCGGTAGGAATAAACTTAAGTATTATCATGTGTATAAAATCAAATTCTAAATAGTATCAATAAAATTAGGCTAAAAATTAATATGACGATTAAATGAGAAGTAACGTATTTAGTTGATACCAAATTTAAGGGAGTTTAAATCTACTCCTATGACGACACTTACTAACCAACTCGTTTCTTTGATTTAGTAGTAAATTTTGATAATGATATTTTAATAAGCTATTTTTTGTACTATACACATACTATATTTATCACTCAGACAATTAGGTGAACAGGCTGGGCCTATTAATTTCCAATCTATTTGTTGAATCAGGACTTCAGTTACCAATAGTTTCGAGAAAGGGCTATTTGGAATTTTAGTTTTGGGTAGGCAAAAGTGTGCCTTTGAGAATAAAATCTTATATATATATATATATATATATATATATATATATATATATATATATATATAAGATTGTTGGATGGATTAATTTTTGTATAAATTACACAAAAATGAAAATAACACTGATATCTCTTTCTAACAGATATATTTACGTTAATTATACAAAAATATATTGAAAAACCAAAGAGCAAATTGATTTAATAAAATCGCCATTGGCTTCAACAACTGACTCCAGAAGACTTCGGAATCTCCTGCAACTCTTCTGGATGGCCTCCTTGTTTAATTTGGTGAATGTTGTCATAATCTTTGCCTTTAGTTCATCTTAGTTGTTATGAGGAGTTTTGTTGGTATTTTCGTGTTGCTCCCCACACAAAATAATCAAGGGGAAGGCAGTCTGGGGAGTTAGGTAGCAATATCTAAGGAATAATGTGTCCGCAGAAATTGTATGACAGCCATGAGTATGTTCTCCTGTTTGTGTGGGATGGTACAGAGTTCTGTTATCTTCCACCCACTTCAGCCAGGGCAACGCTACCTTTTCAAGGCACTTGATGTCGACCTCCGTGTTGAATCTGAGGCCCAATGATAAGATGAATGGAGATATAATGTCGCCATTACTAGTGATCACTCTAAACGCCATGATATTGACTGTATATTATCATACAACTCTTTCTGAATCATCTGCGGTGTTCTCAGATTGACACAAAAAGTCTCTGAAACGTTCGTATTGAAGCTTACGGCGCGAATGCCAAGTAGTACAGCATGCCGTTTCCAAATTTCTGGAGAAGTAAATTTCTTCATGGTGCCCTTTTTCTCACAGACGGTGTCCGACTGACCCCACTATTCTGTGCAGTCGACAATATTAAAAACAAACCACGCACATACTAAAAATAAAAGATATAAAATAGCAATAATTCAATTATCACTCCCAGCATATATATTATTATTATTATGTCATTTTTCATCATATTTCGATTTCTGCTTTGGTCTCACTACCAACCAAGTCTGCGGGGAGACCTAAGGCGGGTCGTGGCGTGTTGTTATGACTCCATTTCATGTTTTTCTATCTTCCCTATCATCCCTAGCATTACATAGATAAAGTTTTCCTTAGTGTGTGGGCTGTACTTAATAAGACAAATTTTTGTTTATCTCTTAAGCTGGGGTTTCCAGGGATTCTTTCAATGTGTTGTTTTGTTCCATTTTTTATCATTCCAAGTGCACCTACTATCACTGGCACAACTCTTTTTTTCAATTTCCACATTTTTCCCATTTCAATTTCCAGGTCTTTATATTTTGACAGTTTTTCAAATTCCTTATTATTATTATTATTATTATTATGTCATTTTTCATCATATTTTGATTTCTGCTTTGGTCTCACTACCAACCAAGTCTGCGGGGAGACCTAAGGCAGGTAGTGGCGTGTTGTTATGACTCCATTTCATGTTTTTCTATCTTCCCTATCATCTCCAGCATTACATAGATAAAGTTTTCCTTAGTGTGTGGGCTGTACTTAATAAGACAATTTTTTGTATATCTCTTAAGCTGGGGTTTCCAGGGATTCTTTCAATATTATTATTATTATTATTATTATTATTATTATTATTATTATTATTATTATTATATATTTATTTATTTTATTTTATTTATTTACATTATATTATTTAATCTAATTTAATTCAATTTTATTTTAAATTTAAATTTAAATTTATTTTGTTTTGTCTTTCTATTTTATTATATTAGGTCTAATGAATTTATATCTTCGTGTTATGATTTTTTACATATCCTTCACTAAAAAAATGTGAAGAAATTTTGAAAAATAAACATGAAGCTAAAAAAAACTAGTAAATGATGTAAAAAAGAAACAGAAGAAAATGATGTAAAAAAGAAACAGAAGAAAATGATGTAAAAAAGAAAGAAAAGAAAATGATGTAAAAAAGAAACAGAAGAAAATGACGTAAAAAGAAACAGAAGAAAATGATGTAAAAAAGAAACAGAAGAAAATTAAGTAAAAGAAAAACAAAAGAAAATGACGTCCAAAAGAAACAGAGGAAAATGATGTCAAAAAGAAACAGAAAAAAATAACGTAAAAAGATACAAAAATCAGAGAAAAATAGATAAAGTAAAAAGACGAAAAATGAAAAAAAGGCAAAAAAACAGAAAAAACAATGTAAAAAGACAATAAGAAAAATGAAAAAAAGTAAGAAAAACATAAAAAGCAAAAAGAAAAGCTAAACAAAAAAGAAAAAAATACTAAAGAAAAAAATCGCAGAAAAAAAAGATGAACGAACAAGTAAACAAAAGTATAAAACAAGAAAAATATGAAAAACAAAGACGAAAAAGAAAGTCAAATGAAAAAAGAGAGTGGATAAAACGAAAAGAAAAACAAAGAAATAAAAATAAAAAGGAAAGGTCTTACACGCATATAAATCTACCATCCGCCCGTGTATGAAATACTACTGCCACATCTGGTCGGGTGCCCCTGATATTCAACTCCGAGTTCTTGACAAAATCCAACGGAGAATCTATAATGTGATGTGGCTTATCTGTATCTCTTCTACAAATACTTTCACGGCTTCTGCTTCAATCAACTTAGTTCACTGATGCCCCCTATGTATGATTTTACTCGAGCTACTAGACTAGCAACTAGGTCCCACCCTTTTACAGTGAAACCAATAAATTATAACCGCAATTTCTACTCTAACAGATTTTTTGTCGCACTTCCCGCCTGTGGAATTTCCTTCCGTATACTTGCTTCCTCGACAACTACAATTTCCCAAGAATTTAAATGTAAGGTCAATAGTCTTCTCCTGTCTCACTGACTCGTATCCTTTCTCTCATGCTCTATTCTCCATCCACTCTACTCTCATCACACCGGTATTCTCATCCTTCTATTACCCTCCCCCTATAACCTACCCCTCTTTCTCATCACTTTCCCCCTCTGTAAGCCCCTGTGCAACAGTGGCAGTAAAACAGCCTTGCTTGGGGTGAAATGATTTAAAAAAACAACAATGTGGAAAACAACTACAAATGAAAAAGAAAAGAAAAAGAAAACGAATGGAGCAAGAAAAAAGACAAATTAAAAAGAAAGAAAAAACATCAACGAAAAGAAAAAGAAAGCCAACGGAAAAAAAAAGAAAAAGAAAGCCAAAGAAAAAGGCGGTTCGAAATATTTGGAGGAAAAATTGGTGAAGAACAAAAAAAGGAAGGAAACGATGAAGCGGTTATGGCAAAGCGGATGGCTTGAGGGACGTAAACAGTGCGGGAGACTTTCTTAATGAATCAAAGTACAAATGACGAAAGAAAAGCAACGATGCATGTAGTGTTGTTGAGTGCGGCCTGATTAACAGATTTTATATTTCCGCCCACATTTGGAAAACTCAGCTAATTAGCAGTCTTACAAATATAAACGTATACACACATTAATAGATGGACGACTTTACATATAAAGACCAATATATCAAATGATAGATAGATAGATAGATAGATAGATAGATAGATAGATAGATAGATAGATAGATAATAAGGACATGTTTAGATAGATAGATAGATAGATAGATAGATAGATAGATAGATAGATAGATAGATAGATAATGGACATGTTTAGATAGATAGATAGATAGATAGATAGATAGATAGATAGATAGATAGATAGATAGATAGATATGGAAAGGTTTAGATAGATAGATAGATAGATAGATAGATAGATAGATAGATAGATAGATAGATAGATAGATAATGGACATGTTTAGATAGATAGATAGATAGATAGATAGATAGATAGATAGATAGATAGATAGATAGATAGATAGATATGGAAAGGTTTAGATAGATAGATAGATAGATAGATAGATAGATAGATAGATAGATAGATAGATAGATAGATAGATAGATAGATAATGGACATGTTTAGATAGATAGATAGATAGATAGATAGATAGATAGATAGATAGATAGATAAGATAATGGACATGTTTAGATAGATAGATAGATAGATAGATAGATAGATAGATAGATAGATAGATAGATAGATAGATATGGAAAGGTTTAGATAGATAGATAGATAGATAGATAGATAGATAGATAGATAGATAGATAGATAGATAGATCCTGCTTATTTTACATTTGAATCTGTAAGTATTTACTTGATTCAGGAATAGGTTAATACTGGACGTTAATATTTGAGATTGTAAGCATTTACATGATTCGGAAATAAGTAAATATTGGTCGTTTATATTCAAGTCTATTAATATTCACTTAATTCAAGAATTGGTAAATCTTAGTAATTTACTTTGGAACGAGTAAGCATTTACAACGTTTGTACAGTGGTAAATATTTGTCGTTTATATTTGAGTCTATAAGATTTACTTGATTCGTGAATTATTAATTATTTGTGATTAATATTTGAGTTTGCAATCATTTATTTGATTCGTGAAGAGATAAATATTTCTGGTTTATATTTGAGTGTAAAAGCATTTTTGACCTGTTTCTTTTTTACATCGTTTTCTGCTGTTTCTTTTTTATGTTATTTTAATCTGTTTTTCTTTTACTTAATTTTCTTTCGTTTCTTTTTTACATCATTTTCTTCTGTTTCTTTTTACGTCATTTTCTTTTGTTTCTCTTTTACTTAATTTTCTCCTGTTTCTTTTTTTTACATCATTTTCTTCTGTTTTTTTATGTCATTTTCTTCTGTTTTTCTTTTACTTAATTTTCTTCTGTTTCTTTTTTACATCATTTTCTTCTGTTTCTTTTTTACGTCATTTTTTTCTGTTTCTCTTTTACTTAATTTTCTTCTGTTTCTTTTTTACATAATTTTCTTTTGTTTCTTTTTTACCTCATTTTCTTTTGTTTCTCTTTTACTTAATTTTCTTCTGTTTCTTTTTACGTCATTTTTTTCTGTTTCTTTTTCTTTTGGTAATTATTGGTTCGTTTTATTTGAATTTGTATTCATTTACTTTGATCGGTGATTGGTAAATATTATTTGTTTTATTGAGTCTATAACTTTTACTTTGTATGTAACTTCTTTGGGCGTGCGCTTTCTCTCCCTCTGTGTGTTCGCTGTCACACTCTTCTATGCTTTACCTACAAAAAGATACAGATAATGAATCGGTTAAGTCAGAGAATTATATAGATTTATTTTGCTGTTGTTCATGGAATACTAGCAGTATAGCCCGGCGTTGCTTGGGTGTAATGAAAGCTTTAAAACTGATCCATGGTCCAGGAGCTCAGACTCTTTGGACGTTGGCACGAAAGACTAAAAAGCAATAGTTGTTTCCACTTAAAGCGAAACCGTCGACTGAAAGAAAAATGAATGGATGTAAATCAAATTTTGATTTCCTGGTATCGATATCAAATTAGTTTTTTTCGTCGTCAACTGAATTTTGAAGGCTAAATAAGTCCTCTGAGTAAATGGTATCATGTCTGAGACTAAGAACTACAATTATACCTACTTAGAGCCAAACCCGAAGCAAAAACTAAAATACAGACATACAGGTCGATAAACAAACACTAACTCAAACATCTTGCCTTATATATATATATATATATATATATATATATATATATATATATATATATATATATGTTGCGTTGTGGTGCGGTGGATGTCGGCTTGGAGGGGGAAATCAGTGAGCCGAGTTCCAATTTCAGTCGAGCACACTGCATTCACTTGCGCACTAGTACCCTTGGGAAAGGTATTAATCCGTCCGTTCCCTCCAATTATGGGTTAAATAATTGACGTCTACTGTTCATGCGATCTGTGGCAGATTTCTGCACCGATTGTTTGTTATCAGCAGTGCCCCCAACGATATAAGTTAGCTGTTATAAAAAAACTTAATTCAACGCAAACAAATGATATCTTCTTCCAAATCTATATTTTATAAAGAATTACACAACATTAAGCAAGCACTTGTCAATAATGGATTTCCTAACTCCGTTATTGATCAACAAATTAAAATATATCTCAACAAAGTTAACAATAGCTCTAACAATATTGATAATATTAATAATAATGGTTTACATCAAAATAAACATAACACTATTAACTTATACTATTGCAACCAAATACATAATAATTACAAACAAGATGAAAAAACTCTCAAAAACATAATGCGTAGAAATGTTAAACCAGTGGACAGTAATAATCGAAATTAAACTCATTATATATTATAAAAAATTCAAAACAATTGACCTTATAGTCTCTAATAACCCTACAAGCACTAAACTAAATTCTCTACAAAAAACCAATGTAGTGTACCAATTTACATGCCCATTCAGAGATTGTATCTCTGGTACTAATAAAAACCCAGGACATATATTGGTTTTACTACAACCACGCTCTCCCGTAGACTTACATGTCACCTTTCTGATCAGAGTACAATTAAACAACATTTCTCAGAAAAACATAAACATGTAGGTAATATCAGACAGATTTTAGTCAACAATACAATAATCCTTACTCAAACACACAGTAAAAAGAACCTTCAAATATTGGAGGCCACGTACATTAAATCCAAACAACCCACACTTAATAAAATCACCTTTAAATCCGGTCATAACACGTTACATTGCATTTTAATACATGGTTCTGTTGTCATTTCGCGCTATCACGCGGTGTGACGTCATAGAATCGCATTGCAAATTTGCGAACTGCGTTTGTTATTTTTGGTAACTATTACCATTGCCTAGCGGAGTTTTATGTCAACATAAAATAAAATCGTTGGTGATGGTGGATGTTACTGTATTACTGTCTTAATAACCTCTCTGAAGATGGCTCATGTGAGCCGAAAGCTTAAAACCAAATTAATAGAAAATTAACCAAATGTTGGAGAATTTTTGTCTTTATTTTCAACTGAAATTAAAGCCAAAATACGACATTTAAAACGGCTCATGATTAAACATAATAGATATTCAATGTCTCTTCTATTTAACAGTATATAGCAAATATATATATATATATATATATAAAATAATTAATATATATATATATATATATATATAGAATAATTAATAATATATATTATTATTATTATTTTAGAACGTGCTATTTTCAAACATGTATTACCATCATTATTAACTATCTGATGAGACATTGTTCTTTCAATGTCAAAACAAAATGTACAATTATGTATTAGTTTGTAGTTTGCACATGTTCTAAACTAATAATTAATAATGAATATTCGTTGCTCTATTTTTATATTGAGCACTGTTTTAAAATAATGTTTTGAACGTTGCAATTATTTTCTTCGTTCTTATTCATTTGGATATATATTACCTATAAAATTTCAATATTTCATATTATTGGCTCTTTAAATAAATAAATTTAATTACATTGTGCCCCCTGGTTGGATAAGTGTTAAGATCTAATCTTAATAGGATCCTATGGAATTTAACACAAAAGAAAAATAAATTGGGCTAACCACGATCAAAAGTAATGCCTTGCTTGGAGTGAAACGATTATTTAAAAAATATATGAGGATTAATGAAAAAGTTTTAGCCCATACAAAACAAAATGTCACGTCTATTCATCTAATCGTATTTTTGGAAATGAGTAGGGCCGAGAATTTTTCATCATATTTTTAAATGATATTTCGTGTGTTATGTATACAGACATATATGCATTTATACATGTAGCTATACTATGTGTAAGCACATGTATGTGTAAGTACATATGTATTGCGCATGTATATATCTATGATTTCTGTGTGTGTGTGTATGTGTATGTGTGTGTGTTAGAAAATGGATTCTATTGATAGACTGACGGATATCGAAATTTATTGCGTGTTTTGCTGCCAAAAACTGAAATCCATTCACGTTTTCTATGAATACGAAATTAGGAAGATCCAAGTTTCATTTCTGCCTCTCAGCTCTCCCCCTTCTTTCTTTTTTTTACTTCCAGCCTGATTATCCGCATCTTGTTCCGCCTGCCTCTTCGACATTCATCCAACTAAGTGATATGAAAACGTGTCTTCTCCACTCTTCTCAGCCTGAGACAGCAATAACTATGTAGCTCAGTGGTTCTCAAACTATTTTAGGATTTTTTGCATGGCGGTCTCTTTACAATATTATAAATGGCTAGCGGACTCCTTTATATTAACCACAGTTAACATATAGGCTACTGAAAGAAAACATTTTTCGCAAACAAATATTTATTCAAAAAGTAACAACTCAAAAATATTTATTCAAAAAATGGCAACTAATTCTATTGAAACAAAAACAGTTTTTGGAAATCATTGCAAAAATAGCAAACTTAAACATCAAAAGTATATTCATTGGGTTGGTGCATTTGCTTGGCCTCAACCAGTTCTAGATTTGGCTTTGTTTTGACGAGTGCAACTCTCATATCATTTGTTGCTTCTAATCTGTTTCGGGATTTTGTTTTGAGTGCAAATAATGTGGAAAACGCTGTCCCACTCTCATAGGTGGTTGCAAATGAAATCAACACCTTTAGAGCTAGCTTTGCAACATCGGGATAGAACTACCATTTTAATCCATAAATCGCTACAGTACACTTCACAGAAAATAGGTTTTGCACCACCATCATTAATCAAATCAATAAACTGTTCTTGAATCAAGTTGTCCTCTGAAGGCAGATCATTAATGGAGAGTACAAAAGGGTTGTGGATAAACCGACGATATTTTTCAAAATTTTGTAGGTCAGGAAAATGAGAAATTTTTTCACGAAGCATTGATACAAGGCGTTTCATCCCCTCATGGATATCATTTTGGATTTTCATCAATATATGTATTTAACTGTGGAAATGGGGCAAAGTTCTTCTTCTCTAATTTGGAATTCCATAATTCGAGCTTCATTTTAAAAGCAGTCAATTTATCATGACAATGGAGTACCGTGATCTCTTTTCCTTGCAGTGCTAAAATGATGGAATTCCTGAATTCAAATATATCCACCAAAAATGACCAAAAAAGTAAAACTAAGGGAGGTAACTCAAGAAATAAAAACAATGCATACAAAAGGAGAAAGGAGGTAAATAAGAGAGAGTTGGCGATTAAAAGATATAATCTACCTTTCCAACAACAATGCTACCATTGTGACTTGGTAACTGTTAAGGAGCACCCCTTTTTACACAATAAATGGACTCGTCTAAGGAGTACATATAATCCTGCCTACAGAGAACGGCAGTGTTGCTACAGAGAGCTTTCTCGCTGCGACAGCATTTCTCACTGTCAGCTCTCTGCCTTCGAGCAGAGAGCAATAACCCAGTCGTGGTTCCGCCGAAGGGTAGAAGCACGACTGGGCAAAAACAGACAGACATTTTTTGGCCGGGCCATATAACCCGGAAATACCAGTCATAAACAGACCATGTGTCACATGTTGCCCTTACTGGGTGGGACAACTAAATATAGTTTCCACAGAGAGCTTTCTCGCTGCGACAGCATTTCTCACTGTCAGCTCTCTGCCTTCGAGCAGAGAGCAATAACCCAGTCGTGGTTCCGCCGAAGGGTAGAACCACGACTGGGCAAAAATAGACAGACATATTTTTGGCCCGGCTATATGGCCGGGAATACCCACATTAAAATGACCATGTGTCACATCCGGCCTTGCGTGGGAAGGCTAGTAAATACAGTTGCTACAGAGAGCTTTCTCGCTGCGACAGCATTTCTCACTGTCAGCTCTCTGCCTTCGAGCAGAGAGCAATAACCCAGTCGTGGTTCCGCCGAAGGGTAGAAGCACGACTGGGCAAAAACAGACAGACATTTTTTGGCCGGGCCATATAACCCGGAAATACCAGTCATAAACAGACCATGTGTCACATGTTGCCCTTACTGGTTGGGACAACTAAATATAGTTTCCACAGAGAGCTTTCTCGCTGCGACAGCATTTCTCACTGTCAGCTCTCTGCCTTCGGGCAGAGGGCGCTCTCTGCTTCCGAGCAGAGAGCACTAACCCAGTCGTGGTTCCGCCGAAGGGTAGAAGCACGACTGGGCAAAAACAGACAGACATTTTTTGGCCGGGCCATATAACCCGGAAATCCCAGTTATAAAAACTGACCATGTGTCACATGTTGCCCTTACTGGGAGGGACAGCTAAATATAGATTGTCACAGAGAGTTTTCTCGCTGCGACGGCATTTCTCGCTGTCAGCGCTCTGCCTTCGGGCGAAGGGCGCTCTCTGCTTCCGAGCAGAGAGCACTAACCCAGTCGTGGTTCCGCCGAAGGGTAGAAGCACGACTGGGCAAAAATAGACAGGTATTTTTTGGCCGGGCCATATCGCCCGGAAATTCCCACTCATAACTGACCATGTATCACATGTTGCCCTTAGATGGAGGGACAGCTAAATATAGATTGTTAGAGAGAGATAGAGCGCTCTCTGCTTCCGAGCAGAGAGAACTAACCCAGTCGTGGTTCCGTCGAAAGGTAGAATCACGACTAGAGAAATATAGACAAATATTTTTGGCCTGGCTATATGGAAGGGAAGACCCACAATAAAAGACCTTGTGTCACATCTAGGCTTGTGTAGGAAGGTTGGTAAATACCGATTGTTAGAGAGAGTGTGTAGTATGAGTTGAGTAGTTGGACCGCCGTTTAGTTGGTCAGTAAGAATATAGACTCATTACCCGGACTTACTTCTTCTCTACAAGATTGTATATATTGATTCCTACTAACAGTATTCCTATTATTCTTGAATTTACTAACCCGTGTTCCAGGTTGTATATATTTCTGTTCAATATACATTTTATCTCTCCATATCTGTTTTTGTTATTATTATTTTGTGTGATTTCTAAACAAGAATCCACAACAGTCAGTCAGTTAAGTGCCATACGTGAAACACGCTTGGGCGATCATGTCTATAAAGAGACATGACTGACTGGGCAGAAGATTATCCCGCAGTCGGTTGCCATTGCTTTTTGCGGTAGACTGGTTGCCAGCCAAGGCTATAGAACCCAATCTGTCCTGTTATTTAACCCATAACTGGAAGGAAGAGACGGATTAATATCTTTCCCAAGGGTATTTGCGCGTAAGTGAATGCAATGAATTCATCTGGAATTCGAACTCGGCTCCCCGATTAGTTGTTTCGATATCCACTGCACCACGACCACAACAGTAACAATCTCAAATAGCCAATAATTTCAACTGAGTGGCCTCTTCGCGGTCTCCTCAAAACCCCTTCCCGGTCCTCTTTGGGGGCCGCGGACATCAGTTTAAGAACCTCTGATGTAGCTATTTATGAAACTTGGCTAAGTCTAGCTTAAGAGAAGATTGGGTTGCGACTTGCCTACATTGAAAATTATGTCCTGGAGTCTGGCACCAATCACCAGAGAGAAATATGAACCTGCTCACTCCAAGATATATTCGTGCATCTGTTGGTTTCCGTTTGAGTCAACATTTTACGCAAAGTTCCAATGTCATCATTCGTATATTTTCCTACTGCTGTAGCGTAACTTCCCTGTGCCCTTTTTTACAAATATTATTGAGAAAATCTAAAGAAGAATTCGTTCTGACCTGGCATCTCTGTTTCAACAGCCTTCCCATCCGCAGTAACGCAGTATCCCTATGTCATTTCTACATATATTATCATAGCGATTGTTCTCATGAGCTATCATCTTTCGTACGTTCGGGAATTTAAACGCACGATTGGAAGATAGGTCCCATTATTTCACTGTTTAAAGTAAAAAAAAGATGTAACCGTAAGTCCTATGCCAATAGTTTCTTCTTTCGCTCTTCTAACCGATGGAATTCTCTTCTATCTTCTTGCTTTCCTGTCAACTACAATAAAATTTAAATGCAATATCAATCGCCATTTCTGTCTTCTTGAATCTTGCTACTTTTATTGTCATCTCTCCACAGTAACATCTTCTCAGTTTTCATCACTATATTTCCGTTCACTGTCAATAACTTTTTGCATCTTAGCGGCATTATTGCCTTGCTTAGGGTGAAATGAAAAAAAATAGGAACTACTAACAAAATTCAGGAAAAATGTTCTTCAAATTCATTTTTTGGGGCGTAATATAATGTTACCACGAAGTGATATACACTGTTAAGACGAGCAACTTCCATTATTTAATGGGGTATGTGCGTTGTGGTGCAGTGGATATCGACTCGGAATGAGAAATCGGAGTGCTGAGTTCGAATTCCAGTTGAATTCTTTGCATTCACTTACGCACTGGAAAAGGTAATAATCCGTCTCTTACCTCCAGTTAGGGGTTAAATAGTAGGACAGATTGAGTCCTTGGCTGGCAACCAATCTACCGCAGAAAGCAATGACAACCTACTGCGGGATAATATTCTGCCCAGTCAGTCATGTCTCTTTCGAAAGAGACATGATCGCCCAAAGCGTGTATCACGTATGGCACTTAACTGACTCAATTAAACCTAAATGGGAAAATCCGGAGTAGAGCTTCGAATTTGATTAACTGTCAACACTGACAAACTTATGACAATCCTGCAGCTATCTCAACTCTTTATCTAATGCCCTGTATTCGTTTGTCTCTTATCGATACGGCCGAGAGGGGTGCCAAGTGCTTTAGACAGCGAACAGCGTCCTCATGTCATCGCCAACGCCCTTGAGAGGTCAATCCAATCTCGCCACCAAATTACTAAATTTTGACCAAACAGGCCGCTACTATTATTTCTAGAGATAAACAGGAGTTTAGAACTACTACTATTTATATATGTATGACAGGAGCACATCGACGAGGTTTAATAGTTAGCTAGATTATCTCACTATATCAATTAGAACTGAATTGTGAGTCCGATCCTCATTGGGTACCCAATACTTTTAGCTTTGTGCTTCATCTAAGCTACTCTTAGAAAACCATATACATGAGACTGACTCCATAAATAAAATGATTTTTCATCTCAAGAAATTCTTTCGAAACTTAGGAGGATGTTTTTTTCATTTTGTTATTCAGTTCCACACTATAAGATAGATAGATAGATAGATAGATAGATAGATAGATAGATAGATAGATAGATCAGTTAATAAAAAATAATAAATCATTCATTGTGTAATTAGAAGACGTTGAACTTAATATTTCGTGACCTTCAGTCTTGTACTCTGCTTCGACCATAAAATGAATCGTTATTTCTGTCATTCGACCATATCTGAGACTGATTGATGAAAAAGTATTGCTGGAGTTTTTTTTTTTTTTTTTTTCCTTTTTGTTTGTTTTGTTTTTCAAATCAATAATCTCTAAGATCGTTTCTACTCCATAGCCCCAACCCTACTCCTCAACGAATCACCATAAATTAACCGGTGACCTATATTATCTACAGTCCAATGCATTAACCGCTAAGATATGCCTCTTGTAAAGAATAGCTTTCTCCACTGTTTCTATCTACTCCGCCATAAATATCCTTCATGTGTAAATGAAATGTAGGAGGAAATGATGAGCTTTTTTGGTTTGCAGGCAATATTTTCAAAATAGTCTCGTGAAATGGTAAAGAGAACGGGAATGTGAAAGCGCTTGGAGTCAGAAAAGGGGGAGGTTGAAGGGGAGGAGCAAATGATGAGACTGCTGATTATTAGAGGGTGAGAGAGAGAGAGAGAGAGAGAGAGAGAGAGAGATACCAAAGGAAAAACTAAGAGAAAAATAAGAAAAGGAACGAGAAATTAAGAACGTAATGTAGAACATAGATAAATATTTAAAAAAAAAAAAGAAGATTAATTGAAGAAAGAAAAAAAGAAAAGAAATGAGAAAGGTGGAAACAACAAAATGTTCAAGAAAAAAAGAAAGAAGGATGAAATGAACAGAAAGGCTAAGAGGGAAAGGACAAAAGAAAAATGAAAGAAAAGTGGAATTAAAAGAAAGAAAGAAAGAAAGAAAGAAAGAAAGAAAGAAAGAAAAAAGAAAGAAAGAGAGGAAGAAAGAAATGTGAAAACGGTAGGAACAAAATGTGAAGAAAGAAAGAAAGAAAGAAAGAAAGAAAGAAAGAAAAAAAGAAAGAAAGAAAGAAGAGATGAGTGAACTGAAATTTTAAGAAAGAAAAATACAAAAAGTAAAAGAAAGAAAGGCGGAATGAAGTGAAATGTTAAGAAAGAAAGAAAGAAAGAAAGAAAAAAAGAAAGAAAGAAAGAAGAAAAAACTACCCAATAATGAAGCAATTTCTCAAAAAAAACATCAGTCAAATGATAACAGCCGAACAATTTCATGTTATCTATGAAGTGTTCCGCTGCAAAATAATGAAATCGAATTTTAAATAAAAGAAAGTGTCATGAAAAATGGCCCAAAATGAAACTATTATTTACGTCTTTTATTCCTAAGTCTGCTTCCGATGAATTGAGCATCAACATTCACGTCCAACTCTTGCGACTGGAAAGTACCAACATCGATTCAAAAATAAGGTCTCGTCATTTTTACATTTTATGCTACTCGTAGGATGAAGTACAATGCTAACTGCCTCAGAGTCAGGTCATTGGTAACAGTTTCTCTTGTCTCGTGAGGAGGGTGGCTAGATTTTAAAAACAAGACCTTTCAAGAGCGGTGGAAACCTTCTTGTTGAGTCAAAAGTCATCTATCCAAACTCATTACTGGATTGCATACGGTGCGGTTATGACATGGTACTGGTGGGCGGAGGTCTTCTAAGACCAGAACCAATGGTGAAAACGAAGCCATCCACCTCCGCCATCAATAAAATTAACTGCCACGTTTCCGTGACCAAGGCGAACCCTCAATTTAGAGGATATCGATTGTGGTTTCACTTGGGGGGGGGGGGATAGGCTCAGTCAGGTCTGCTTGCCTAAGACACACTACGTGTAAATGGATACCTCGCCAGCACAGTAACATTACGACTACAACTGGTCATGATGATGATGTTGATGGTTATTTTTTGGTTGGCCCAAGACAGTGGAGACAGATGTTGATGATATGGCAGTAGAGTTTAAAGTCATATTTATATTCTTTGGATGTAGATATGGAATAAACTTTAAAGCAAATGTTCTGTAAAAACGAATATACTATTGATACACATCATTATTATTGTTATTATCTTCCTTATAGTTTTATTTCTGCTTTAGTCACGCATTACATCACTAGCGTTAAATGGACAAAGTTATTCTTGGTGCGTGGGCGGTAGCTTATTCTTAGTGCCTGGGCAGTAGCATATTCTTAATGCATGGGCAGTAGCTTATTCTTAGTGCGTGGGCAGTAGCTATCAAGGTAATTTTTGTATATCTTCTAAGCTGGGATTTCTAAGGATATTTTTAATGGGATTATTGTGTTCATTTTATAAAATTCCAAGCGCGTCTACTATCACTGGTACTATTCTTGTTTTCAATTACAACAATTGTTCTACTTCAATTTCCAGGTCTTTATACTTCGATACTTTTTCAAATTCCTTCTTTCACGACCCCGTATATCCTTTCCTTTCTCTCCACCTTTGCAATTGTCATCACACCTGTATTCCCATCCTTGTCTTGCTCCTTTCTAACTGGTTCGTCTTCCTCTTCACTCTCTTCTAATTAATCTTTTTACTCTTATGTAGCCCCCTGCACATCAGTGGCATTACCGCTTTGCTCGGGGTGATACGATTAAAAATAATTCGCTGAAAATGCCGTATCAATTAGCAGGCAAGTTTTTTTGTTTTTTTTCGGTGTTTGTCCGGCCAATTTGATTCAATCTTCCTATCTTTAAAGATGGCGTAATTCCATAGCAGGACAGATTGGGATCTAAAGCCTTGGTTGGTAACCAGTCTACCACAGAAAGTAATGACAACCTATTTAGGAAAAATCATCTACCTAGTCAATCATGTCTCTTTCGAGACATGATCGCCCAAGCGTGTTTCACGTATGGTACTTAACTGAATCATTGTAAATATTCACTTGGGTTTCATTTTTTATATGATATTTTTAATTCCCACCTCACAGACAAGTTGTACATATGAGAACTTATTAGGACTTAATAGAGACCCTGAGGTATTATTGTGACTGTAGTAAGAATGATTTGGTGTTGTATGTTTGCCTTACTAATCGTAGCTTCGTCAGTTTAAGATAACACAGATTAAAGTCTTCTACTTTCTCTCCTTTGGGCCCTGTGCCACATTTTATAACAAAATAAACATTACTTTTCTCTATAATAATTTCCCCCTAATTTCCCCATTTAGGTAACTAGAAATATCAGTTCTCTGGTAAATCCGTCTTTTCAAGTGTGCTTTCCTATTTGTTAGGATTGAATGAGTGTGTATTTGGGTTATATAGCCTTGGTTGGCAACAAGTCTACCGTAGAAAGTAATGGCAACTTCGTGTAGGAAAATCTTCTACCTAGCAGGTCATGGATAAAAAAAAGAAATAATAATCCAAACGTGTATCACGTATGGCACTTAACTGACTAAACAAGGATTACCATGTCGTAAAATAAACCAACTCATTTTCAGTTAAGTGCCATACGTGTTACACGCTTTGGGCGATCATGTCTCGAAACAGACATGACTGACTGGATTATCCCGAAGTAGGTTGCCATTGCTTTCTGTGGTAGACTGGTTGCCACTCAAGGCTATAGAACCCAATCTGTCATGTTATTTAACCCATAACTGGAGGGAAGAGACGGATTAATACCTTTCCCAAGGGTAATTGTGCGTAAGTGAATGCAAGGAGTTCAACTGGAATTCGAACTTGGCTCCCCGATTTGTCCCTCCGAGTCGATATCCACTGCATCACAACGCACATAAATGGCCTAAAAAAGGCTGATAAACCGTAAAAAATACTAGTATATAAACCTCTGTCACTGCAATGAAGTAATGCTGCAAAAGAGTTACAATCTCTCGAGGGCAAGCACACCTGTATTAATTTTGTGCCCTGTCTTACCTTAAGACATTTGAGTGATTCACTGGTTCTTTTTCAGCGGTTTAACAACCCATTAAAGATTATCTAAAGTTATATAATATTTCTAGATTCTAAGATATTATTCATTACACACCCACGCTTGCAGCACTTGGTATTCTCAAGTGGTCACCCATCTAAGAACTGTAACTTCGAGTACCTGTGTTTCATCGTTCTTTCTTCTTTTTTTTTCTTTTTTTTTTTGATTTTTGATAAAACCCAAAAATATAATCTGCAATGTTATTCGTCCTGAGCTGGCATCTCGCCCTCAGTCACTTCCCTCCGCCTTAAGGTAACTTCCCTGTGCATTTTTACAAAAAAAATCATGGTAATTGTTCTGAAGAACTACCTTCTATGGTAAATAAACTTTAAGAATTTAAGCGTCGTGTCCTCCTGTGTGGTAGCGAATGCTAGACTACCTCATTATAGATTAAGAGAAATTTGAAGCAACAGAAATGTGGTTCTACAGAAAGATGCTGAGGACACCATTGCCCGAACATGTGAGCAATGACAAGATTTTGGAGAGACTGGAAACAAAAAGAAGATTTATACTTGTCATCACGAGGAGACGGTTGAAATTTCTGGAACACGTGATGAGAAATGAGGGCTTGGAAAATCTGATGCTCTCAGGACAGATTGAGGAAAAGAAATACAAAGGAAAGCAACGCGTAACATACTTGATGGGCTTGAGCAAATGGATGGCAGAACAGGGTTTGGAAAAAATAACAAAAGGACAAAACTTATTAAGAGCTACAAAGGACAGAAATCTCATTAGAGAAAAATATGTGCCTCCGGCAGGAATTCGAACCTGTGTTTCGATAGGGAAAACCGTCATTAGATTCCCTTTCTTTACGAATTGCTTTATCATCGGACACAAAGAGCTACAAAGGTCAGGAAATCGAGGAGAGCCATGATCACCTATGTCCTGAAGGAATACGGCCATCGGACACAAAACTAGACAGATATGTTTATTTCAAGAGTCTTATGAAAAAAATCTGTGCTTAAATGCATTATTCAACTTTGCTTGTTAATCAACACACTCTGTAGACACGAGGTCCAAGAACATCAAATCCAATGACGGTTTCGCCTATGAGAACGCAGGTTCGTATTTTGGTGAAGATCACATATTTTTTTCTATTTCTCGAATACTCAGACCGTAGACGAAAATAAATAAACATACAGTTTAATCGCGCAAATACCCTTGAGAAAGGTATTAATCCGTCTCTTCCTTCCAGTTAAGGGTTAAATAGCAGGACAGACTGAGTTCTATAGCCTTGGTCGGCAACCAGTCTACCGCAGAAAGCAATGGCAACCTACTGAGGGATAACCTTCTGCCTAGTCAGTCATGTCTCTTTCGAGACAAGATCGCCCAAGCGTGTATCACGTATGGCACTTAACTGACTAACTGACTGACTGACAGTTTAATAAATAAACGGAGCCTCTACTCAAATATCCGCTAAAAGTAACTAATAAAAATGTGTCTGTCTATATTTCTGAGATGAGGTAGTATTTACAGTATTTACATTATTCGGACTATTGCCCTCATCTTTGTTGCCATTTGTACGACGTTTAATAATAGATCATTCTATTTGTCTATATTTCTGAGATGAGGTAGTATTTACAGTATTTACATTATTTGGACTATTGTCCTCATCTTTGTTGCCATTTGTACGACGTTTAATAATAGATCATTCTATTTGTCTATATTTCTGAGATGAGGTAGTATTTACAGTATTTACAGTATTTGGACTATTGTCCTCATCTTTGTTGCCATTTGTATGACGTTTAATAATAGATCATTCTATTTGTCTATATTTCTGAGATGAGATAATATTTACAGTACTTACATTATTCGGACTATTGCCCTCATGTTCGTTGCCATTTGGACGTCCTTAAGGACACATGACGCAGTGAATATAGATATATTGGTTATTTCCTGTGACTTAACCCAAAGAATTATGAGTTCAGTACCAGGCTACAGCAGTGGTGAACAAGTAGCTTACTAGGTTAGAGGGAGATAACTCATGACGTCTAGAAGAGGCACTACTACGTAAGAAATGGAGTTCATATACCCCAGTGATTGTAATAAAGTGTTCGATTTGAAATTCCTAGCGCCTGAAGAAAGCCGGAATGCACAACGGCCGAAACGTCGTACAAATGGCAACAAAAATGAGAACAAGAGTCTGAATAATGTAAATACTTTAAAAATCTGTCTGATTAGAAAAAATACTTTCCTTTCTTGTGATATAGTACTATGTTATAACAAGTGGGCTGAAAAATGTGGAGGACCATGGTCATTTACGCCCTGAAGAGACGCGGCATATAAAAGAAGAAGAGGAAGATGACTAGATTTGCGGCAAGGTTTTATTTTTTTACAGACGAAATGTCTAGATGATACCTCAAGTTCTATGCTAACTGTTTCTTTTATCGCACTTCTCGCTTGATGCTCAAAATTTTAAATGTAATATCAGGCTTTGCCTTCTCTCTTCTAAAATTTGGTTTCAACATTTTTTTTCCACTGGAGTTCGCTGGATATCAATTCTTCGCAGTTCATAAGCCGCCTCTCTGAACGTGTTATGGTTGTCAGTCTCTTTAAGACTGAAATCCCCACCCACGAAATACACAGGATACATTCTGCGCTCTTTTGTTTTATCCTTCATGTCACTATTGTTAACGGTATTCGTTTAATCATCGTTTGTTCTTTATTGAAGAAAAAAAATTCATTTAACGCATTTTTCAAAATAGGATCTATTTTTAGAGAGGTCGATATTTGTAGATAATTCACACGTTCTCATATCCTAACAATTGTCATGAATTCTTGGTTTGCTGAAAAACCACAGAGAGATTAAATCAGATTTTATTAATTCTCTTCTCCTTCGTTCCATAAAAAAAGTCAATATTTCCCGCCTTTCGGCGACTTTTTCGTTCATTGCTAAACCTCAACATTGCGTTACGAATTCTCGGATATACATTCTCACTGTTGTGGATTTAGCAAAAATTGCTTCTGATGTGTGATGATAAGCCTGAGAAACAATGCTCCCTTTTCATTGTTTCTACCAGAACGACTTCTATAGATTTTCGTCTGGTTGATTTGTTTTTTACGGTTTATCAACACTTTTACAGGTTATTTAAAACCAGGAAATATTTTTAGATTGTAAGAATTGTTTTTTAGAGATAATAATGATTTTAGAGATAAATCAGTTAAGTGTCATACGTGATATAAGCATGGGCGGAAGATTTTCCCGCAGTAGGTTGCCATTACTTTCCGCAGTAGACTGGTTGCCAACAAAGGCTATAGAACTCAATCTGTTCTGCTATTCAATTCTTTTATCCAAATCACTCAGTTACGTACCTTACGTGATTCACGCTTGGGCGATCATGTCTTGAAAGAGACAGAGCTGACTAGGCAGAAGTTTATACTGCAGTAGGTTGTCATTGCTTTCTGCAGTAGACTAGTTGCCAGACAAGGCTATAGAACCTAATCAATCCTATTATTTAATCCATAATTAAAGAGAAGAGATGGATTAATACTTTCCCCAAGGGTATTTGTGCGTAAGTGAATGCAAGGGATTCAACTAGAATTTGAACTCGACACACCGATTTGTCATTCCCAGTCGATATCCACTGAACCACAACGCACATCCTGTAAAAGATTCGACTTAATAGTAATCTACTAGTCTGACTCATGAATTTTCTTGCAGTAGGTTCCCATTACTTTCTGCGGTAGAATGGTTGCCATCCAAGGTTATAGAACCCAATCTGTACTGCCATAGCTGGAGGGAGAAGAGAAGGATTAATACTGTTCCCAAGGTTGTTTGCGAGTAAGTTAATGCAAGTAATTCAACTGGAATTCGAACTCGACTCTCCGATCTTTTTGTTCCGAGTCGATATCCATGAAAGAAATGGACGTCAGAAATGTTTAACGGCTAATTCTGTGACATGGAAAAAGTTGTCAATTTCATTTTTTTTCATTTGTACCCACTTCTTAAAATAACAATCATCATTCATATTTATGATTGTTATTGCAATATTTTTAATCTCAAACATTTAACGATATGATAGGGGAATTTCTAAAGATATTTTAGAACACGCTATGAGGTTATTCAATAATTAACTTAAGTTTTAAGCGCCATTACAATATTAAAATAGGTAAACCGGAAAATTTTAGCTGGCTAAGACTAGTAATAATAACAATATTTGTCTATATTTCTGAGATATTTACATTATTTGCAATGAATCTAAACTTATTTATAAATGGAACTTTGTGTGTGGGTATGTGTTTATGTGTGCCTATCTGTGTGTGTGTGTCCGTTACCTATAGACTCTTGAAAAATTACACAGTTGTACTATAAGCGTCTGCGAGTGTTCTTAGCTAGGTTTTGTGTCTAGGTACCCCCGATAAATATCAAAAATCGATAATCGAAAAAATCGGGTTATAGAAGGGGTGGTCCGATTTTAATCAAATTTGATACACTCATAGACAAAGACATAAGAAACGATATTCAGAAGTTTCAAGGCTGCAGTTCTTACAATAGTTCAGAAAATCGATAATATATATATATATATATATATATATATATATATATATATATATATATAAAGGCAAGATGTTTGTGTGTGTGTGTCTGTTTATCTGCTTGTATGTCTGTATTTTTTCAGACCTTTTATTTTAGTTTTTGCTCCGGGTTTGGCTCTAAGTAAGTATAATTGTAGTTCATAGTCTCAGCTATGATACCATTTACTCAGAGGACTTATTTAGCCTTCAAAATTCAGTTTATGACGAAAAAAAGCTTATTTGATATCGATACCAGGAAATCAAGATTTGATTTACATCCATTCATTTTTCTTTCAGTCGACGGTTTCGCTTTAACTGGAAACAACTATTGCTTTTTAGTCTTTCGTGCCAACGTCCAAAGAGTCTGAACTCCAGGCTAGACTGTTAGTATGACAATAAAGATGAGAACAACAACACAAACAATGTAAATACTAATGATAATTTCAATATTGAAAAATACCAGGATCTGGCTAGGAAGTTGAAAAAATCTATAGAACATGACTTTTGAACTAATTCCTGTACTAATGGGTGTACTGAGGACACCACATACTTGAAAAACTGTTCAGGGAAATTTGGAATTGAAAATAAGATATTATTACCTCCAGTACTCTGCTATCACCTACTGCGGGATAATCTTCTGCCCAGTCAGTCATGTCTCTTTCGAGACATGATCGCCCAAGCGTGTATCACGTATGGCACTTAACTGACTGACTCTGCTATCATTTATTCTGTAAGGATTTTTCGCAAAGTTTCGCATTGCGAGGAACCTTGTCCTCATTCTTCAAGAACACAATTTCCATTCACGACGTGGTTATGCGACATCAAAATATTAATAATAATAATTCCTCATCTCACAAATTTCCCAGAAAGGATGCCTTATTATATTAATGCGTTCTGTTGTTGTTGTTGTTGTTTTTTGTTTGCTTTTTTGTCTTATTTTGTTTTTTTTGTTTTTTTTGTTTGTTTGTTTGTTTGTTTGTTTGTTTGTTTGTTTGTTTGTTATTGTTGTTGTTATTTTAAGTCTTTAAGCATTTTTGTTTTTTGCTGAGGCGTTGTGAAGCAGGTTTTTATTTTGTTTTTATTTATATTTGTGATTTTTGCTTCGTAACAATAAAAAACAAGTATCGTGTTAAATAATGCGAACAAATTGTGAACTAATTAACTGTTTTTCATTGTGTGAAAATATGTAATTTTATTTAAAAGCATCTTTAATGCTCGGGTATAAAGTCAAAAAGATAGTAACGCATGTATCAAGAATGCCTTTCACGCTTTAATATTTATTCATATTAATATTAATTTTTTTAAAATGTAAGAATATAGGTACAAACGGTGAACCCATCATATCCCGAATTTCAAACTCGTTTTATTTATGTCTTTAACAAACATGACACAAGTCATATGAAATAACACTATCATAATATTTTTTAGGACTACCACAAAAGTTTTGCCCCAAAAGATTAATTTAATCCTTTTACTTTTAATTTTCAGGAAGCTTTACAGATCACTTACTGTGTTAGAACAAGTTTGGTAAGTATAAATTGTCTTCTTTTTATGAATTCTTTAAAATTACTGACTAACGTTATAGGCGATTTCTTGTTTTTTTTTTCTTTTTCTTTTTTTTTTTTTTGTAGTTTTTTCTTATTATTGCAACTTCTTCGCTATTGCTTTTTATTTTCATGGGACCTTTTCTGCGATCCATTTATTAAAAAACATTAAGGGAAAACTTGAAGCAGCTGAAATGTGGTTCTACAGAAGGATGCTGCGGATATCGTGGACCGAGCATGTGAGCAATGGCGAGGTGTTGGAAAGAATGGAAACGAAAAGGAAATTAACATTGTGCATCAGGAAGAGACGACTGAAGTTCCTGGGACATGAAATGAGGAAGGAGGGTTTGGAGAACCTGATACTAACAGGCCAGATAGAGGGAAAATGAGACAGAGGAAAGCAGCGGATAACATATTTGAAGGGCCTGGGCAGATGGATGACAGAACGGGGGCTGCGAGACGTTACAAGAGAAAGCGTGCTAAGAGCCACCATGAATAGGAGGACGTGGAAGGCCATTTACGTCCATTTACATCTACGTCCTGAATGAACAAGGTACGTAGAAGAAGAAGAAGAAAAAGAAGAAGAAGAAGAAGAAGAAGAACAACAACAACAACAACAACAACAACTTTTTTTTTCCAATGCACCTTAAGAGTGTTAAGTTCGCCGAGCCCTTTTTTATAATATGACTAAAATTTTAAGCTGCCTTTTTCTGATTGCTTGCAACCGTTTCTTTGTGGATCCTCTTCCCCTTAAAACTTTTCCGCTCTTCACATCTTCCTTCCATTGTGTTATCAACATTCGTCAGTAGAACTACCTCTCTATCGCTTCAGTTGTCCAGTATTCACTGCCTAATCGGATATTTTGTATTACGATGACATCCAGTAGGCTTTTCTATGTTTCTAAGAATATTTTTCACTCTCTTAATACTTTTCTCTGTTTCTAAACAGCATCTTTCGCATTTCCGATGCAATTTCTAATTTCTATATTACACTTCCCGGCATTTCTTACTATACCACCTTCTCGATTTTTATAGCCCAAATTTGAAACTCTCAACTTTGATTGTTCCTTTTGCTGACAACCATACATTCTGTCTTCTTACAGTTGATGGCTACTTAATTTCATCACCTTCTTCTTCTATGTGCCCTGTCCCTCCAGAACGTAGGCGATCATGGCTTTCCAGTTTCCCTATCCCTGGTAGGCTCTGAGCACGCCTTCTCCTGTTACACCGCGCAATCCTCGTTCTGTCATCCACTAGCTCAAGCCCATAAATCTAGAATATAAATGTATAGAAACTAGCATGGCCACGAAATGAGGGATCAGTTTATATATTGATTATAATATATATTTGATCCCCCACTTTATATCCACATTATAATTTCTGATATACAGTTGGCATATATCTTCTTCTTCTATGCGCCCTGTCCCTTCAAGATGTTGGCGATCATGGCTTTCCACGTTTCCCTATCCCTGGTAGGCACTGAGCACGCCTTCTCCTGTTACACCGCGCAATCCTCGTTCTGTCATCCACCTGATCAGGTCCTTCAAATATGTTATCCGTTGCTTTCCCCTGTCTATTTTTCCCTTTATATGGCCTGTTAGTATCTCCAGACCCTCCTTCCTCATTGTGTGTCCCAGGAACTTCAGCTGTCACTTCCTGATGCTCAGTATTAATTTCATTTTTGTTTCCATCATTTCCAAGACCTTATCATTGCTCTCATGCTCGATCCATGATATTCGCAGCATCCTTCTGTAGAACCACATATCAGTTGCTTCAAGTTTTTCCTTCATCTTTGATGATATTGTCCAGCATTCACTGCCATATTGAAGGACAGACAACACGTAGCAATCCAGTACTCTCTTCCTAGTTTCTAGTGAAATTGTCCTGTTTCTTAAAACTTTACTCAACTTCTGAAATTCTTCCTTCGCCATGCCAATTCTCCTTCGTATCTCTGTGTCGCACTTTCCGTCTTCTGTTATAACACTTCCCAGGTATTTAAATTTTTGTACCGGCTTGATTTTAGTATCCCCGACCTGTATTTGGCATATTGGGCTGCCCTTTTTACTGATGACCATGCATTCAGTTTTCGTGCAGTTTATTTCTATACGCTGCTTAAAATTTCTTTCAGACTTCTTTCTGAATACAGCGTATACTGTTCTACAGAAGGATGCTGAGGATATCGTGGACTGAGCATGTGACCAATGACGAGGTTTTGAAAATGATGGAAACGGAAAGGAAATTAATATTGAGCATCCTGAAGAGACAACTAAAGTTCCTGGGACATGCAATGAGGAAGGAGGGCTTGGAGAACCTGATACTAACAGGCCAGATAGAGGGGAAAAGAGACAGAGGAAAGCAGCGGATAACATATTTGAAGGGCCTGGGCAGGTGGATGACAGAACGGAGGCGGCTATGCATACATCTACAATAATAAATCCTAGTAGGTCATAAAATCATCTCACAGATTAAATAAATTGTATGGCAAAATACATCCGTATTCTACTTTCTGTTGGTGTAATAAGCTGTAAGGTTATGTATTAGCAGGAGACATTAAGCACTTCTTTTCTTCTCTTTCTTTCTTTCTTTCTTTCTTTCTTTCGTTTCCTCATTAAAACCAATGCTCCGATGAACTTAGCTCACTATTGCCTCCTATATATGACTTTATTCGACCCACAATATTAGCAACTAGGTCCCACCCTTTTACTGTGAAACCAATAAATTGTAAATGCAAATTCTACTCCAACAGATTCTTTTTTCGCACTCCCCGCCTGTGGAATTCCCTTCCATTTACTTGCTTTCCCGACAGCTACAATCTCCAAGAATTTAAATCTAAATGACTAATAGTCATTTCCTATATCACTAACTTGCATCCTCTCTCTCTCTCTCTCTCTCTCTCTCTCATGCTCCTTTCTCCGTCCACCCCACTCTCATCAGTATTCTCATCCTTCTCTTACCTACTTCCTGACACCCCCTATAACCTGTCACTCTTTCTCATAACTTTCCTTCTATGTAACCCCCTGAAAAACAGTGGCAGTAAAATGCCTTGCTTGGGGTGATATGATTATAAAAATGTAAGGTTCCAGCTAACAAAATGGCGTTGTTATAACGTTTCTGCAACTTTGTATATAGGTTGCAAAATCTTTCTTTTTTTATTTAAAAAAAAATCACGATTTAAATATGTTGTCTTGTAAGATTCTACTTCCATAAAATGGATAATAAATTCCATGAAGGTATTAAAATGCGTATTCAACATCTGAATTCTTGTTTTTTTTTTTCTGTTCGTGCCAGTTCCACAATGGACTTGCAAATTTTTATACATCCTATATTTTTATACATCCTATATTTTTATACATCCTATATTTTTATACATCCTAGATTTATAGGATGTATAAAAAGTTTTAATAAGAAATATGAGATTGAAAAAGTGCAGAATATATATATACACACTACTGGCCATCATTATTAGATCACCTCAGTGTTTTTAAAAAAATGATGTATTTCATACTATTTTTTATAATTTATTGCCAAGTGAATGAAAATAGAATGGTTCTTTTGTTAATACTGCACAATAACGTGTGCATCAAATGAATTTATAAATATTTGATAATTACCTATATTGCAGTTTCATTAATGAAAGAATGAAGAAAATTTAGGGTGATTCGGATGAGTTCATCTTTGCTTCGTTGCCTTATAAAGTTTTGCAAAGTAATAATAACAAAAGAACCATTCTATTTTCATTTGGCAATAAATACTAAAAATAGTATGAAATACATCATTTCTTTTAAAAAGTTAGAGTGGCCTAATAATTATGGCCGGTAATATATATATACCCAAGTGAATAAGGAACAAAGAAACTATTAACAACATTCAAAATATTAATTTAAAACAGTGCTCAATATAGAAATAGAGCTATGAATATTTATTATAAATTATAATTTGAACCATGTCCTAAATTATAATTTATAATATATATATATATATATATATATATATATATATATATATATATAGAGAGAGAGAGAGAGAGAGAGAGAGAGAGAGAATTTCATGTCATGTAGACCTTTTTTCTTTCTTTCCTGGGGATTCAGCCATTTCATTTCAGGACGTAGGCGATCATGGACCTT
The DNA here is from genome assembly GCA_037127315.1 of Ascarosepion bandense. Lineage (NCBI taxonomy): Eukaryota > Metazoa > Mollusca > Cephalopoda > Sepiida > Sepiidae > Ascarosepion > Ascarosepion bandense. The sequence continues at coordinate 323,731 of JBBBDQ010001385.1, read as the reverse complement.
CATTTACCCCTATCCCTTGTCGCACTTAATTCTTTTCTCTTGGTATCTCTTTCAAACCCTGCTCCGCCATAAACTTGCTCGGGCCCATCAAATATTCTCGCGTTGCTTTGCCTTGTCTCTCTTACCCTCTATCCTTCCTGTGATTATCAGGTTTTGCAAGCCCTCCTTCCTCATTATGTGTCCCACAAAATTTCAGCTCTCTCTTCTTGCTGTTAAGTATGATTCCTTTTCGTTTGCATTCTCTCTAAAACCTTGTCGCTTCTCACATATCCGATCCATGGAATCCTCAGCAACCTTCTGTAGAACCACATTTCTGTTGCTTTGATTCTCTCTTTCATCTTTGAGGAGATCATTCAGCATTCACTACCATATAGGGGGACAGATATCGCATAACAGTCTCTCTTTCATCTTTGAGGAGATCATTCAGCATTCACTACCATATAGGGGGACAGATATCGCATAACAGTCTCTCTTTCATCTTTGAGGAGATCATTCAGCATTCACTACCATATAGGGGGACAGATATCGCATAACAGTCTCCTACTCCTTTCTTCGTCTCCAACAAAATCTTTCAGTCAGGTCATAAATTATTTCGAGGAAGAATTCTTTTTTTTTTCAATAAAAATTATTGTCGTTTTCGTTGGATCTATATATATATATATATATATATAAAAGGCAATGTGGTGTGTGTGTGTGTGTGTGTGTGTGTGTGTGTGTGTGTGTGTGTGTGTGTTTTATACAAATCCACAATTTTTATCTGATTCTCACCAAACTTCACACAAATATTCTTTAGGCTTCCGGTCAAGTCATGGACTACTTATTTTTCCGATTCCTCCCCATATCGGAAATCGATACCCCGATATCCGATCAGGTCTGATCAAGATCAGGATTTCAGCCCTTTTATCGTGGTTCTTGCTGCAAAATTTGCTCTAACTTGGTAAAATTATTGTTTTTAGTATCAAACATTAGTAGATATTCTCAGACGACTCATTTTTCCCGATATAGAAAATCGATACCTCCGATATTCTATCGAATCTGATCAAAAACCGATATTCAGCGATCAGTATGGTTCATTTTCTCCAATTTTACTCCCGATGGGTACGATAAGTTTTCATGGACTTACTTAGGTTAGTTTATTCTTGGATAACTTTTTTGACTCCAATATTGGAAATCGATACCACGATAACCTATCGGATCTGATCAAAATCAGGTTTTTAGCCCTTTTATTTTGGTTTTTGCTTCGGGTTTTGCTCTAATTAGGTATAATTGTAGTTCTTAGTCTTAACAACCTACGTTTTTCGTGCCAACGTCCAAAGAGTTTGAGTTCCAGGTCCATGGATTAGTTTTAAAGCCTTCATTATACCCAAGCAACGCCGGGATATACTGCTAGTCTAGTAATAAAGATAAAAGTAAAATTAATGTTAGGTGACGCGTTTCGTCCTCTGAAGGATTTTATCAAGTTAAATGCAAGAATCCTGATTAATATTCATGAATATTCCTGTACCCCCAAAAATTGGTAAAGCCAATAACATTTTTGTTCTTGTATATAAATACTTTCGTATTTGTCTATACTTTTGAGATGAGGTAGTATTTACACTGTTTAGAGTTTTCGGACAACTGTCCTCATCTTTTGCTGCCATGTTTACGACGTTTCGACCGTTATATACTCTTGCCTTCTTCGGAATTTCGAACCGAACACTTCAATAAGGTATATCATTCTCATTCCATGTGCGATGCTACTTCTGGTAGCCGTGTAATTATCTCCCTTTAACTTAATTCTTCTAGGTTATTTGTTTACCACTGCTGTAGCCTGGTATTGAACTCACAACTCTTTGTGTCAAGTCACTGGAACTAACCAACGTCTATATCTACTGGGCCATGTATCCTTACTACGCAAGGAATGGAGTTCATATACCCCAGTGATTGTAATAAAGGGTTCAGTTTGAAATTCCTAGCACCTGAAGAAGGCTGAAGCATACAACGGCCGAAACGTCTTATGGCAGCAAAGATGAGGACAATAATCCGAATTATGTGAACAGTATAAATACTTTTGTCACAAAATCTTTGCATTTGTCTTGACAAAGCCCCTCAGAGGACGTAACTCGTCGCCTAAGATAAGTTTTCCTTCTGTTTTTATTAATATTCTCCTTTTATACTCTATCTGAAATGTTTACATTTAATTATAGTGAACACACTTTTCGTCATTGATTTGGTAGAAAGTTTACTCTTTAATGACTAGCAGAGGGCAATTTTTGATTACTGCAAGAAGCATTCAGATCATGAGTGCATTAATCAAGTTTCAGTTCATGAAGATTTTTATGATCAAAGTGCGAATTGAATGTTTTGCTTATTCTCTAGCAGTTTGCTTTAGAAATTCCACGGGTGCCGTTTGCAGAATCTCAAGTCGTCTAGATTGAAAGAAAACTTCAAGAGGAAAATATCCCGATCGAAATATACAAAGACATACTTAGTATGACCAATCAGTTAAAGTTTCATTTCATTGGACAAAACAAAATATTTCTCCCCGATTTATCGTTCCGAGTCGATATCCACTGCACCACAACGCACTTCCTAAATCCATAGTCATCTTAAATGTTCTTCTCGCTAAATGTTCGTTGTTACTTGGCTACTCGCTGTGCACCAAGGAAACATTTTTCCTCCTCATTCGTTGGGTGACCCAAGTTCATTATTAACAAACACGTTACTATCTTTTGCCTGTCCTACCATTTTGTTGAAGCTATGATCCTAATTTCTTGCGATTTACTCAGCGTTTTGTCACGTTACATTGAGTTAAAAAAGATATTTATTTTTCAACGCTTTCTGACGTGGGTGTTTAGATAACGAGGCTCGCCATACTGGACGTCTTCCTTTTCACTTTTGCCAGAACTCTGACGCACTTCCACGAGTATTTATCAGTTTAGTTCGGCTCTTCTTTAATATTTTTCTCTTGTCGTTTATAAGATTCTGTGAGGGATTTGCCGACAACTAATGCAACCATTACCGAAAGAAAATACTTACTGTTCTCACTTCATAATAATGCTTTTCTTATTTTTATTCTTTCACACTAACTAACCCGCTTATGTCTTAGTAGCTTTATTGCCTTCCTTTGAGTGAAATTATATATATATATATATATATATATATATATATATATATATCTCACACTCCACCCACGTCTATTGATCAGGTTAAGAGGCTCATCCATTGCTCCCTGTTTAGGATGTGGTTTCCGGCTTTCTCTTTTCCAATCTTTCTCGTTCCTTTTCCTTTTTTTTTCAATTGGAGTAGATAGACTAAGCTATCGCTCGGTTCACACTCCACCCACGTCTATTGAACAGGTGAAGAGGCTCATCCCTTGTTCCCTGTTTAGGATGTGGCTTCCGGCTTTCTCTTTTCTCTTTTCCAATCTGTTCACTCTCACGGATCCACCTGCCCATCAGTGGCGTTACCGCCTTGCTCGGGGTGATATGATTATATATATATATATATATATATATATATATATATATATAAGGCCAGAAATAAATGAAATTTAATAATGGAAGAAAACAAGATGAACAATAAAAAATAAAAAAAACAAAGTAAGAACGTCCAACCGGTTTCAATCCTAACCTCTTCAAGGTGATCTGGAAAATTTATTTCATTTTTGAAAACTTAAAAATGAAGATGCAAATGTATAAGAGAAAACAAAACAAAAAAATATTTTATAGATAGCGAAAAGTGAGGATCAGCGAATTGGCAAGGCGAAAGAAGCATTCCAGTAGTTGAGTAAAGTATTAAGAAACAGGACAAAGATGAGAGTACTGGATTGTTATGTAATGTCAGTTCTTCAATATGGCAATGAATGTTGGACATCTTCGAAGATGAAGGAAAATCTGACCCCTCACATTGTGGTCACAGCAGTTTCTATACATTTATATTCCTGAGATCCAAAAGCACAAGGATGCATTCCAGAAGCTGAGTAGAGTAGTAAGAAACGGGAGAATTTCACTAGAAACAATGAGGAGTGTGCTGGATTGCTACGTGATGTCAGTTCTTCAATATGGCAGTGAATGTTGGACAATATCTTCGGAGATGAAGGGAAAACTTGAAGCAGCTAAAATGTGGTTTTATAGAAGGATGCTGCGAATATCATGGATCAAGCATGTGAACAATGATGAGGTTTTGGAAAAAATAGAAACAAAAAGGAAATTAATACTGAGCATCAGGAAGAGACAACTAAAGTTCCTGGGACATGCAATGAAGAAGGCGGGCTTGGGAAATCTGATACTAACAGGTCAGATAGAGGGAAAAAGAGACGAGGGAAAGCAGCGGATAACATATTTGAAGGACCTTATCAGGTGGATGACAGAACGAGGGTTGCATGGTGCAACAGGAGAAAGCGTTCTAAGAGCCATCAGGGATAGGGAGACGTGGAAAGCCATGATCGCCTACGTCCTGAAAGGACATGGTACATAAAAGAAGAAGAAGAAGAAGAGTATGTCTAATAAAGGAGACATGCATAAAAAATAAGGGAGCTAACAGGTAAAAAGTACATGCTCTTCAAAAAGGATGTATAAAATCCAAGGATGGAACAATCATATTAGAGAAAGAGGAAATGCACCAGCGATGTGAAGAATGTATATGAGATCTATTCTACGACTAGAGAAAGAAACCAATAATACATATTGATGGAACAGAAATATTCAAATCCAAAGTGGAAGCTGCAATGTCTAAACTAAACAGAAACAAAGCAGCTGGATCAAACGGTATTGTAACAGAATTGCTGAAGGCCTTTCGGCGCAGAGAAAACTAGAGAAATACTAAATGAAATCTATAACAGTAGTGAGATACCGGAAGACCTCAGCTAATCGATTTTCATAGCGCTGTCTAACGAATGTGAACTCTACCAAAACAATGAGCTTAATAACAAAACTCATCATCCAAATTCTGATGAATAAGGCGCGCATAGAACAGAATCAGGCCAGTGATAGGATAAGAACAGTGCAGTTTCTTCAAGAATACTAGAACAAGGAACGCAATGTTTCTGCTTAGAATCTTATCAGAAAGGTCAATACAAATGAAGAAGGACGAGTACCTATTGAATACACCGTTTATCGCTCGATCACTGAAATTAAGTAACGTACTTAGGTGGGTGACCGCTTGAGAATACCAGGTGTTGTAAGCGTATAGTGACGGATGAGCGTTGTGGTCCAGTGGATATCGGCTCGGAACAAGAAATCGGAGAGCCGAGTTCGAATTCCAGATGAATTCCTCGCATTCACTTACCCACAAATACCCTTGGGAAAGGTATTAATCCGTCTCTTTCTTCCAGTTATGGGTTAAATAACAGGACAGATTGGGTTCTATAGCCTTGGCTGGCAACCAGTCTACCGCAGAAAGCAATGGCAACCTACTGCAGGATAATCTTCTGCTCAGTCAGTCATGTCTCTTTCGAGACATGATCGCCCAAGCGTGTTTCACGTATGGCACTTAACTGACTGAATGTGCGTTGTGGTGCAGTGGATATCGGCTCGGAAAGAGAAATCGGTGAGCCAAGTTCGAATTCCAGTTGAATACCCTGACACAAAACTTATATAAAAACAACAATAAATTGTTGAAAGAAAAAGGTATTACCAGCAATAAATAAAGTTTAGTTGGCAATAAATGACCCACCGAGGTGTTGATATGCCATAAGAACAAAACAAACAAATAAACAAATCATAGCCTACACAAAAGTATTCTACAAAGTATGCCACAAAGACGTGACAGAAACCTTGACATATTTGAGAAAGACATTAGAGTAATCAAGAACATCTACTAGCAGCAAATTGCCTGCATACTGACATGAAATGAGTTCAGCAGATATATCAGTCAGTTAAATGCCATACGTGATACACGCTTTGAGCGATCATGTCTCGGAAGAAACATGACTAACTGAGCAGAAGATTATCCCGCAGTAGGTTGCCATTGCTTTCTGCGGTAGACTGGTTGCCAACAAAGGCTATGGAACCCAGTCTGTCCTATTATTTAACCCATAAATGGAGGGAAGAGACGGATTAATACCTTTCCCAAGGGTATTTGTGCGTAAGTGAATGCAAGGAATTCAACAGGAATTCGAACGCGGCTCCCCGATTTTTCGTTCCAAGCCGATATCCACTGCACCACAACGCACATCCTCAGATATACAAAGATACAAAGATAGAAAGATAAAAAAAAAGTGTAAGTCAAGGATGTGTCTTTTCACCGGGTCTATTCAACTTCTAGAGCGAGACAATTCTGAAGTCATGACAGGATTCGTTATCGGTTGCCACAATCTGAACAATATAGATACGCAGATGATACAGTGCTGATAGCAGACACGGAACGGAAGCTACAAGTCCTCCTACAAAAGGTAACAGAAGAAAGGGGAAAGAAAGGACTACAAATAAACTGCCAAAAAACGGAATGCATCGTAATCAGTAAAAAGAGGAGACCAAAATGCCAACTACCGGCAAGGGATACTAAAAATAAGCAGGTACAAAAGTTTAAATACCTAGGAACTGTTCTAACAGAAGATGGAAGTGCGATACTAAGATACGATGGTGAATTGGCATGGAATGAATTCCTGAAGCTGATTAGAGTACTGGGCACTTAGTAGAGTACTGGGCACTGAGTAGAGTACTGAGCACTGAGTAGAGTACTGGGCATTGGGAAGAGCACTGAGCACTGAGTAGAGTACTGGGCATTGGGAAGAGTACTGAGCACTGAGTAGAGTACTGTGCATTGGGAAGAGTACTGAGCACTGAGTAAAGTACTGGGTACTGAGTAGAGTACTGAACACTGAGTAGAGTACTGTGCATTGAGTAGTGCACTGAGCACTGAGTAGAGTACTGGGCACTGAGTAATGAGCACTGAGTAGAGTACTGGGATTGGGAAGAGTACTGGGCACTGAGTAGAATACTGGGCACTGAGTAGAGTACTGAGCACTGAGTAGAGTAGTGGGCATTGGGAAGAATACTGAGCACTGAGTAAAGTACTGGGCACTGAGTAGAGTATGGGCACTGAGTAGAGTACTGGGCATTGGGAAGAGTACTGAGCACTGAGTAGAGTACTGAATTGAGTACTAAGAGACAGGAAAATTTCGCTACTCTTTTCTTTTCCGAACATAAATTATGTAAAACTGTCTAAATGTTTAATTTCTCCAAGCGCTTACGGCTATAATTTTAGCCATTATCAAGGATGAATTTTAATTTACTTTTAACTGAATAAATATATTTTTATATCCGCCCATGCATTGAATACTGTTGTCATATCTGATCAAGCGTCCCTGCTATTCATCTCGGGGTTCTCGACAGGTTCCAGAAGAGGATCTGCAATGTAATCGATCCTGACCTGACAGCTCCACTCCAGTCACTTTCACACTGACAGGGTGTGGCTTCCTTTGTCTCTTCTACAAATATTTTCATGGCTTCTACACCGATGAAGTTAACTCCCTGGTGCCTCACTCTACAATAATTTACAAGAGTAACCAAACTGGCAACAAGTACCCACCCTTTTATAGTAAAAACAACCAAATGCAAACGCCACTTCTACTCTAGAAGCTTCTTTTTTCGCACTTCCTGCCTGTGGAAGTCTCTTACGTATACTTGCTTCCCTGATAGCTACAATCTCCAAAATTTTAAATGCAACGTCAATTGCCACCTCTTATCCCCCTTACCCCCATACATCTCTTATCCTTTCCCCAACACCCCTGAATCTTGTTCTTCCTTTTTCATTCTACTCTCACGCAACTCTCTTCACACCAGCATTCTCATCCTTCTCTTGCCCATTATCTGACACCCCCTGTAACCGGTTCCTCTTTGGTTCCTCTTTGTCTTCGCTCTCCTTCAATGTAACCCTTCACTTTCCTCTCATGTATCCCCCTGCGCACCAGTAGCAGTACTGCCTTGTTTGGGGTGAAATGATTAAAAAAATAATAATGTAGCGTCTTGGGAATGTTATTTTCCAAACACGGTGGGCACAATGTGTCCGTGTTCATAGTTGATGTTGGCTTTTTCTTTTTTATTAATAATGCTTCCATTATTTTTGGCCTTTTTATTAATGCGGATGATGTTATTTTATTTGTGTTATCAACGAGTATGTTACAGATTGAATTTGGTAGGCCTTCATGTGCATTCAAATGAGACCTCACAGAGCTATGGTCAGCGAGATGTAAACAGAGTTTTGTTAAACATGTAGTATTATATCTAATGTAATTATTTATAAATTAGGATTGGTCAAGAATGCAGTTCTTTACATATATATAAAGTCCACGATAAAGTTGAAAGAAGTTTTTTTCGAGGGACGAAACGCACGATTTTTTTTCTTCATCTTGTCATTCAATTACCTACATAGATAAATAGACAATAATAATAATAATAATAATAATAATAATAATAACTATAGTAATAACAATACCAATAGTAACTGAATTAACTCTGCCAAAACTAGTACTAATTAAGCTATAATTTAAATCGTCTTGAACAACCCACCGAGGAAGAACTCGGAGGGAAAAGAAGGGGAAGTAAAAAAAAAGTAACAAACGAAGTACATGAACAAAAAGTCAAATACTCGTAGGAAAGAAAAAACCACAAGACGAAAACCCTACCACTAAAGCGCTCAATACGAAAGTAGAGCAATAAAGACAGAAAATCTAAGCAAGAGCCAACAAACCTACCTAGGTTTCCGAAAACCCTAACACCAAATCGCTCAATACGAAAGTAGAGCAAACAAAGACAGAAAAACTAAGTAAGAGCCAAAAACTCCTACGCAGGTTTTACCCAACTGCTCGTCAGGGTAAATTTGCTCGTAATATACCCTGATGAGCCGTAGGGTGAAACCTAGGTAGGTTTGTTGGTTCTTGCTTAGATTTTCTGTCTAGATGAATAAACAGATGGATCGAACGAGAAAAGAAAGAAACATTTACTCCAATGTCGCCATCCTGAAACTGACCCAAAAATTCTAGCTTTCCTATTAATATTATTAGAAAATCTCCAATTTTCCATGGATAATGTTCTTTCCATATCGCATTTACGGAGATTACACTTTGATCGATAAAATGAACAATGACGCTGATGAGATATTAAAAAAGAAAAGAGTTGAAATGAACTGAAAAAGAATGATTTACCAAAATTCGGCAAATAATGGACGTGAAATTGGAGCGAATAAATGTACAGTAATAAAAAAATATGAATTTACATATATGAATATATATATATATATATATATAAACTTATTCATAAATGGAACTTTGAATCTGTGTGTGTGTCTCTGTGTGTGTGTTCGTTACCTATAGACTCGGAAACGGCTGAACCGATTTTCTTGAAATTTTACACAGTTGTACTATAAGCGTCTGCGAGTGTTTTTAGCTAGGTTTTGTGTCGAGATATTCCCGATAAATATCGAAAATCGATAATGAAAAAAATCGGGTTGTAGAAGGAGTGGTCCGATTTTAATCAAATTTCATACACTCATAGACAAAGACATATGAAACAATATTCAGAAGTTTCAAGGCTGCAGATAATCGATAATATATATATATATATATATATATATGTAAGGCAAGATGTTTGTGTGTGTGTCTGTTTATCTGCCTGTATGTCTGTATTTTTTTTTTCAGGTTTTTATTTTAGTTTTTGATTCGGGTTTGGCTCTAAGTAGGTATAATTGTAGTTCTTAGTCTCAGCCATGAAACCATTTACTCAGATGACTTATTTAACCTTCAAAATTCAGTTTACGACGAAAAAAACTTATTTGATATCGATACAAGGGAATCAAAATTTTTTTATTTAATCTACAAATATAGACCGTTCTCGTTCCATTGTTCACGTCTCCGTATATCTCATCTAGTTCTTATGCTTAGTACTTCTAGGTTATTATTGTTGAACATTTTGCATGGTCATCAGTACAAAAAGCAGTCCAAAATGCCAAATACAGGTCGGAGATACCAGAATCAAGCAGGTACAAAAATTTACATACCTGGGAAGAGTTATAACAGAAGACGGAAAGTGCGACACGAAGGCGAATTGGCATGGCGAAGGAAGCATTCCAGAAGTTGAGTAAAGTATTAAGAAACGGGACAATTTTGCTAGAAACAAAGAGAGTACTGGATTGCTATGTGTTGTCAGTTCTTCAATATGGCAGTGAATGCTGGACAATATCTTCGAAGATGAAGGAAAAACTTGAAGCAGCTGAAATGTGGTTCTACAGAAAGATGCTGCGAATCGCATGGATCGAGCATGTTAGCAATGATGAGGTCTTGGAAATTATGGAAACAAAAAAGAAAATTAATACTGAGCATCAGGAAGAGACAGTTGAAGTTCCTGGGACATGCAATGAGGAAGGAGGGCCTGGGAAACCTGATACTAGCACGACAAAGGGAAAAAGAGACAGAGGCAACGGATAACATATTTGAAGGACCTAATCAGGTGGGTGACAGAACGAGTATTGCACGGTGTAACAGAAGAAGGCGTGCTCAGAGCCACCAGGGATAGGGAAACGCGGAAAGCCATGATCGCCTACGTCCTGAAGGAACAGGGCACATCGAAGAAGAATATACTGTGTGGACACCCATGAGCCAATCCATTTTATAGTTCACCAATAGAAGGCTTAACCAATCAAGAAGCTTAAAATATTCAATGCGACGTGTATAAAAGGCGGCCATATTTTTCCGAGTATTGGAGTTCAAATCCGATTCTTAAGAAATGTCTGATTCGAGAGTGAAGGCCTTTGACGTTGTTTCATTGAACAGATTAGGTGCGGCGATGATACTATATATCCATATACTATGACGGACATGGTCAACAAATGCCAAGATGATATTCTATATCCGGGTACGTTGTCAAAATTACCTTCAATTCCTTACTTTGTGACCATCATGGACTGTTGCTGCTATATAATATACATTCGGGTGATTGATTCTCTATTATAATCAATACATAAACTGATCCCTGACTTTGTGACCCTGGCGACTCTTGTTGCTATATAATATACTTTCGGGAGATTGATTCTCTATTATAATCAATACATAAACCGATCCCTACTTTGTGACCATCATGGACTGTTGTTACTTTCATAATACATTCGGTAGATTGATTCTCTATTATAATCAACACATAAACTGATCCCTTACTTTAGACCATCGTTGACTGTTGTTGCTTTAGGAGCATGTACATTCGAGATTGATCATTATAATCAATACATAAACTGATCCTCATTTTCAGGACCATCATGGACTGTTGTTACTTTATACATATCTCCGGTGATCATCTTCATTATAATCAATACATAAACTGATCCTTACTTTGTGACCATCATGGACCGTTGTTACTTTATAATATACATTCGGGAGATTGATTCTCTATTTATAATCAATACATAAACTGATCCCTTTTTACTGTGACCATCATGGACTGTTGTTACTTTATAATATACATTCGGGTGATTGATTCTCTATTATAATCGTTACATAAACTGATCCCTTACTTTGTGACCATCATGGACTGCTGTTACTTTATAATATACATTCGGGAGATTGATTCTATTATAATCAATACATAAACTGATCCCTTACTTTGTGACCATCATGGACTGTTGTTACTTTATACGAAGGTCGTTATCGATTCCTCTGTTATAATCAATACATAAACTGATCCCTGCCTTTGTGACCATCATGGACACCTGTTGTTACTTTACATTCGGGAGATTGATTCTCTATTATAATCAATACATAAACTGATCCCCTTGGCTTGTGACCATCATGATCAGCAGCATTACGAATATACATTCGGGTGATTGATCTCTATTATAATCAATACATAAACTGATCCCTACTTTGTGACCATCATGGACTGTTGTTACTTGGTACATATACATTCGGGAGATTGATTCTATTATAATCAATACATAAACTGATCCCTTACTTTGTGACCATCATGGACTGTTGTTACTTTATAATATACATTCGGGTGATTGATTCTCTATTATAATCAATACATAAATTGATCCCTTACTATAATCTACTTCATGGACTGTTGTTACTTTATAATATAAAGATCGGGAGATTGATTCTCTATTATAATCATTACATAAACTGATCCCTTACTTTGTGACCATCATGGACTGTTGTTACTTTATAATATATATTCGGGTGATTGATTCTCTATTATAATCAATACATAAACTGATCCCTTACTTTGTGACCATCATGGACCGTTGTTACTATAATATACATTCGGGTGATTGATTCTCTATTATAATCACGCATAAACTGATCCCTTACTTTGTGACCATCATGGACTGTTGTTACTTTATAATATACATCTGGGAGATTGATTCCTCTATTATAATCAATACATAAACTGATCCTTACTTGTGACCATCATGGACTGTTGTTACTTTATAATATACATCTGGTGATTATCTTCATTATAATTCAATACATAACCGATCCCTTACTTTAATTCATCATGGACTGTTGCTACTTTATAATATACATTCGGGAGACGGATTCTCTATTATAATCAATACATAAACTGATCCTTACTTAGACCATCATGGACTGTTGCTTACTTATAATATACATTCTTTGGAGATTGATTCTCTATTATAATCAATACATAAACTGATCCCTACTTTGTGACCATCATGGACTGTTGTTACTTTTATAATATATATTCGGGAGATTGATTCTCTATTATAATCAATGGTACAAACTGATCCCTTACTTTTGTGACCATCATGGACTAGTTGCTACTTTATAATATACATTCGGGTGATTGATTCTCTATTATAATCAATACATAAACTGATCCCTTACTTTGTGACCATCATGGACTGTTGTTACTTTATAATATACATTCGGGAGATTGATTCTCTATTATAATCAATACATAAACTGATCCCTTACTTTGTGACCATCATGGACTGTTGTTACTTTATAATATACATTCGGGAGATTGATTCTCTATTATAATCAATACATAAACTGATCCCTGCGCTTTATCCATAAATTATGGCGAATTTTACCAACAATTATTCACCCTGTTTCCAGTGAGTTCAAGTATACACTGCCCGACCCAGAGATTTCACTCACAATTACTATGTCATCAAATTCACGAACCAACGCTTTAATCAACTAAGCAATTGTCCCGTAGGAAAATTCTTTGTGAAGACAAAAATAGTTCTCAATGGAATACCAACTGGGAGAGGACCAGAGAATTGCCATAATCAGTCTGCTTTTAGTCAAGGTCTATTCGGATGTGTGTTTGTGGTGCAGTGAATATCGGCTCGGAAAGAGAAATCAGAAAGCCGAGTTCGAATTCCAGTTGAATTCGTTGCATTCACTTACGCGCAAATACCCTTGGGAAAGGTATTAATCCGTCTATTCCTTCCAGTTATGGGTTAAATAACAGGACAGATTGGGTTCTATAACCTTGGCTGGCTACCGCAGAAATCAATGGCAACCTACTGCGGGATAATCTTCTATCCAGTCAGTCATGTCTCTTTCGAGAGATGATCACTCAAACGTGTATCATGTATGGCACTTAACTGACTGACTTATCGGCAAAGATTCAGAAGATATACGGCCCTGCAACATGGGGACAATATTCAGAAGCAGCTCTACTCTACGGAGAAGTCTCTGTCAAGCAAAGCATAACACAGAGAAGAAGATGGCCCAAAATTGTGTGTACTCCAACCTTTTCAGTTGTGGCAAAGAATACAAAGATGAAGCAAGCCACCTTCTAAAAATAAGGCTGGAATAGCATCAAAAAGCTGTAGTGACGCGGGAAACAATGAAATCGAGTGTGGCTGATCATGTATGGAGAAAACATTTAGCCGTCATTTCCTGTGATACAAAGTGAAAATACTGGACAAGAAAGAACTCTGAAGATTTAGACGTCTGAAAGAACCATTTGGTGGTAGATTAAAATCATTTGCAAACAAGGAAATTTGTCCGTTTCTGGAAGTTATCTTTTGGCGTTTTTCCATTCTTATTAAGAAACAGCCGCCCACAGACAGATCGGCATTTCCTAAGATAATAGCGTTTATTTTTCCTCATTCACTTTTCTGCTTCTTTTAAATCTCTGAAGACCTCATGTTTATGTGGGATTCAGATGATGATATATATTCGTAGGTGTGTGTGTGTGTGTGTGTGTGTGTGTGTGTGTGTGTGTGTGTGTGTGTGTGTGTGTATTTTAAAGAAAATGGTAAAACAATTAACTTATACTTATCATACTTACCTGGCACATTTTTTGTCGAGTAGGGACCGAAATCATCCCTCAATTGCGTCTCTGTCCTCCAAGACAGAGTGCGGCTCAGTTGTAGCTCCGTCCGCGAGGACAGGGTTGCTTCTAAGAAAAATGACACTGATAGATGCCTGGTCCCAGGGAAGAGTGTCCCGCTGCCGCGCCACCCCATTGCAGCAGAGGGGTGAACCAGGTGCTCGTCGCCGGGGCCAGATCAACCGGAGGTTGAAGGAACTTGGGAATTTTTGTCCCTGTGCCCATCCGCACGCGGATGGGTCCCCACGATAAAAAAAACCTTGTGTCACATCTCGCTTCAGTGGGGAAGTAGGGTAAATATCCTTATACTTAGCATCGGAAAGGATGAACTGAAATTTCTAGAACACTCAATGAGGAAAGAGGGCTTGAAAACTTTGACACTCATATTGACGGCAAGGTGGATTGAAGAAAACCACCTATAACCTACTTAACGAGTTTGTGTAAATTGTAGTCAGAGCAGGGTTTAGAGGAGATGACAAAATGGCAAAATTTATTAAGAGCTACAAAGGACAGAAAATTGTGGGCAGACAATGAGGGGCCAACGTCCTGAACAGACAAAGCAGGTAGGAAATATATCTAATAGAAGAGATGACAAACTAATAATAAAAGACTTTTATCCTTGTGGATGTATTTGATGTTTTTCCGTAACGAAACGCGTCAGTTTTTCCCCTTTTGTCATTAATTTACCTCACATTGTTCTCAGATATAAAAAAAATTTATGCTAATGATCCAAACTACAGAGAACAAATATTATTTACGAATTTATATGACCTTTAAAGAATTGTGTTCTTGATCAATCCAGGCTCGTAAATAACTGCATTGGATACACCACAACCCGTTTGACGAGAAGACTAACATTGCATCTGTCCGGCCATAGTTCAATTCGATCTTAATTAAACAAACAATGAGACCTACCAAACTCTATCCGTGGCATACCCGTTGATAATAGCATCATCAACATGTAAAAAAAAAAATAGCTACAAATAAAGGAAGCATTATTATTTTTAAAAAAATCTAAAACTAAATAATTTCAACTACGATCACGGCAGCAATGTGCTTGCCGTGTTCGAAATATGAACCATAAACATGACTCTGCGCATATAAATAAACACTATACATATTCAGTTAAAAGTAAAATAAAATTAATCTTTGATAATGGTTAAAAGTATAGCCGAAAGCGCTCGGAAAAATAAAACAATTAGAGGAGTTTTATATAATTTATGTTCTAAAAAACATTATAAGATCACATAAAAAATTATATATAAAACTTAACCATGAAAAGTTGTGCGTCATTTTTAATGAAACCAGCGTATATATATCCACGTGAATAGGATGTAAGGTTTTACGGTTTTGAGTCCCCTAGCATTTATTTTTTATAAACAGTGCTCAATACAATAAAAATTGTAGAGCTTAATATCGTCATATAATTATGAATTAAATGTGCATTGCGACACGGAAATTTCTGTGTTTCCAGATAGAATCTCGCCATCAGGCAATGTTGGATGTTGGTTATGAAAATGATTTACATTTACATTAATGCACATTTAATTCATAATTATATATATATATATATATATATATATATATATATATATATATATATATATTGCTTAATATCGCTATATTTATAAGAAAGGAATGTTCAAATTGAGATTAGCATCTCTCTCTCTCTCTCTCTCTCTCTCTCTTTCTTTCTTTCTTTCACACACACACACACACACTCACTAGTTCTCTCTTTATTCATTTCTATCTCTTGCCTCGTTTTCGTTTTCTTCATCTGTTGGTTTATTGACAGTATCCGCCGAACACAATGACACTGAGTGGGTACAAATGATTTACAATGTACTATTTGGTGGCAGATGGAAATCATTTGCAAACAAGGAAATTTGTCCGTTTCTGGAAGTTATCTCTTGGCGTTTTTCCATTCTTATTAAGAAACAGCCGCCCACAGACAGACCGGCATTTCCCAAGATAACAGCGTTTATTTTTCCTCGTTCACTTTTCTGCTTCTTTTAAATCTCTGAAGACCTCGTGACATCGTCTCTTTCTTTTCTATCTTGAACCTATTCTCCTGTTAGCAATAATAATATTTTATGACACCCAGAAATGACTTAATTGTCGAATGTATACAACTGCTTTCTCAGATCATTGATTAAAAATGTCGAATGAAACTTGATGGTGTTAGCGATCACCAGCTTTCTTCGAATGGCGCTACACAATCACAAGGATCTGTACCAAGTAACAGAAACCACATCCATTGAAAACTTTCAACAACAGCAAAAGCTAAAATAGATGGCACATATAACTCGAAGAGAAAGCAATGATAAATATGTTGACACTCCACCCACGTCTATTGAACAGGTGTAGTGGCACATCCCTTGTTCCCTGTTTAGGATGTGGTTTCCGGCTTTCTCTTTTCCAATCTTTTCACTTTTCCTTATTTTTTTTTTAATTGGAGTAGATAGACTGAACTATCGCCTGGTTCACACTCCACCCACGTCTATTGAACAGGTGTAGAGGCTCATGCCTTGTTCCCTGTTTAGGATGTGGTTTCCGGCTTTCTCTTTTCCAATCTTTTCACTCTTACGTAGCCCCCTGCACACCAGTGGCCTTACCGCCTCGCCTGGGGTGATATGATTAAAAAAACAAAAAGTCTACACTACTTCAAACAAGGGGTTAGGAAGGAAACCACATCAGTACTAGAAAGAGCGATAACTGTTTTTAGACTTGACGAAAATGTTTTCCTGAAAAATTGTTTTAATAGGAAGATTTGATAGGTTTGAACCGAAAGTAGTACTGGCTGCTCGGTCAATGAATGTCGAATGTTTTCTTATAAAGAAACGGATAATATGAGAAGAACGGATACTACACTTGTAATTACTTGCCGCCTCACACTATCATGGGGTTGAAGTGTAGGGGCTAGTCAATGTTTCTTGGTTCGGCCTTGTGTCAGACTTAACTGAACTTCCTACAGCTTACAAGTTTTTGCAAATTTAGCATCATCAGAATTATTATCAGAAGGTTTTCATAAGAAGGTTGTTTGTCGGTTGGAATGTGTGGATTAGTGTAGAAGAGTGGAATAATAAAATATACATTTTGAATGTTAAAATATAAATTTATTTAAAGGAAAGAATAACACAAGTTGTAGGAGTTAATGTTAAAATAGAAACATTTTTAAAAGGTTAAGTGTAGTAGAGTTCATATTCAATAATAAAGTTAAGTTAAGGGTATCAAGAGTTGAAGAAATTGTTCGTTTTAGTTATTGTTGAAAGAGATAAGGAGAAAGAGAACAAGGTGCAACCTGACCTTATCTCCGGGTCGATTTGAAGTTGGTTACATTTTAGATGTGTGTCAGCAAACCGCTTCCTCTAATTGACCATCGTGACCGGTTAGAGGCCATCTTTAAACATTGAATCCGGTCACGTGGAGTGGCTCCCAGAATGTTTTTTTCTTTAACCGTGGAAAAACCGTTTCTCTGAAGTATTTTGAATTTCTCGATTTGTTAACCAATCAGGACTAAGAATAGTCATTCACGTCATCGTGAATTTTTGTAAAAGTGAAGAAGGTTGATTTTAATTAATTTCTTATCCGCTACAGTGTGACACAAGGTCAGTTTAATGTGGGGAACCCGTAGGCGTTCACTCGAGGCAGGTCCCAATATAGCCCTGTCGTCGGTTGTACTGGCATCGATATTACTACTAATACCCCTGTCTTAAATCCAATGAAGGCATACTGTCACGAGAAGCTGTTTCCAAAGACCGAGCACCTCTCAAGAATATTCTCTGCCCGAAGACTGAAACTCAATCGAGAGATAAAAATGGGTCTGCTTTTAATCTCATCCGAATATCCAAGGAATAAAGAAAAGTGTTCTCCAAGTGGTACGGCTGCTCGGTCGCTGAGTGCCAAATGTTTCCTTATAAAGTCACAGCCAGCATTACGATTATCAATAAAAGTTAGGACAACAGATACTTTGATACCATTGACACTTATCTTTTTCGTTCTTTTTCTTTTATTATTATTATGTCATTTTTCATCATATTTCGATTTCTGCTTTGGTCTCACTACCAACCAAGTCTGCGGGGAGACCTAAGGCAGGTAGTGGCGTGTTGTTATGACTCCATTTCATGTTTTTCTATCTTCCCTATCATCCCCAGCATTACATAGATAACGTTTTCCTTAGTGTGTGGGCTGTACTTAATAAGACAATTTTTTGTATATCTCTTAAGCTGGGGTTTCCAGGGATTCTTTCAATGTGTTGTTTTGTTCCATTTTTTATCATTCTAAGTGCACCTACTATCACTGGCACAACTCTTGTTTTCAATTTCCACATTTTTTCTATTTCAATTTCCAGGTCTTTATATTTTGACAGTTTTTCAAATTCGTTGATTGCTATGTTACAATCCGCTGGACAAGCCATATCAATTAATAGACAAGTTTTCTCCTTCTGGTTTTTAACAATAATGTCTGGCCTGTTTGCTTCAATTTTTCTGTCTGTGTAGATGGTGTAATCCCATAGAATGGTTACATCTTCTATTTCTGTAACCGGTGCTGGATGATGTTCATACCAGTGTTTGTTTACAGCTTTTCCATAATGTTTGCACATTGCCCAATGTAAATATTGCCCAACTCTATCGTGGCGATTTTTATATTCGTTTGGGGCAAGCACAGAACAGCCTGAGATTAGGTGGTCTATCGTTTCTTGGTATTTATCACAAAACCTGCATTTTGGATCCATATTATTTATTATTATTATGTCTTTAATATTATTATTATGTCTTTAAAATTATTATCATCATGCCTTTAATATTATTATTATTATGCCTTTAATATTATTATCATGCCTTTAATATTATTATTATTATGCCTTTAATCTTATCATGCCTTTAGTTACTTTCATAATTTTAATATGCAAATCAGTGTCTTCACAACACAGGTGGTGTTGGCTTAACTTTCATTATATAGTTGTATTTATCCGATAAACCTATCATGTTAAATCTGTGTGTGTGGACAAAAAAGTGTGGCTAGACTACCGTTTTACGATTTGGGAAGTAAACAATAACTTGGAAAAAACATTTGACGAAATAAAATAAGCCTTGTTGACCGAAATAGCGAGGCAATATAGGTGAACATAAAAAAAAGACCTCTCAACATGTATTGGGCTAATAGTAGTAGTAGAGTAATGGCTGATTTCCTCCACACCCCATGAACGGAATCTGGGATGGCTTGCGACCAACAAAGAAACCTTTACCAGCTGAGAAGAAGAGGAACTTTTTGATAAAACATGCCACAAAGACAGCAGAAAAATTATTTTTGGAGAATGTTTCGTTTTCAGAAGATTTTTTTTTATTTGTTGTTAATCATGACTAGGGTAAACTAGAACTACAATCCTAGAGAAAGATAATTACTTCATTTGTTATATATCGCCGTACGACGACAAAACAACGAGAATATGCATATATAAAAATATAAGGTTATATTTTTATTACTGACGACGGACCCGTGTGGAATAGAGAATGGAAGAGTGAGAGCGCACATAGAATGGGTCGACGGGAGTGTAGTCTTGCCTGTGGTGTCTCTCTGCTTCCACTGGCCGTTCTCTGCTGGCGAATCCGTGTGTCGAGGTCTTTTTATAGTCTTCTAGAACCGGGACTTTCCTTCCGGTTTTGCCTCGCCCACGCAACGCCCACGTAATTCCCAGAGACACCTGTTCTGTTTGCCTCCGTAGTCATTTCCGCCGCTGTCGGAAATAAGGTCAAACGACATCCGCTCCAGGCCCCGACAGGATGTATTTCTCAAACACCTGTCTTGTCGTTCGCCGACCCCTTCACCGACGGGAAACACCATCGCTTGCATCAACCTTCCTCGGGTGGGGCCAGATTGCTATATTACACATTAAATGCAAGAAACCTAATTGACTAAAACTGTGATGCTATCTCATCACAATATATTTGATATCATTTAATTGTTATTATTCCGCTAGTGACAGTTTTATGTGCACGCCTTATAAATGTACAATCTGAAAACGGTAGGAAAGGAACGGTATATTATTTCTAAAACAAATATTCTACTTCTTTCTTACCGCCCTTTAGAATGTTCACGTATAAATCAAAACCGCGTGTAACTACAGAGAACAGAACGAATGTCTCTTAAACTGCAAATGCTAGCAGAGCAATGTAACTACCAAACCACTGTAAAATCAGCAGTTAACGAAGAAAAAATACGAGTAACAGCAGGACCCCGGAAACAAAGAAACTTCGCACACAAAACATCATTTACAAATATTAAATACGGGAATAGCACAATCTTTTTTAAACATGTAAGAAAATTTAAAAACAAAAATATCATGGAAAATATGGGAAACAGCATCAGCTTACGACAATAAATCCCAAAACTGTAAACTATGTTTGAGGGTGAAAATTACCTTCTCAGATCAACATAAATTATTAAATAAACGATCAGAACTCATCTGAAAATACAGACACAAAAATAAAATTTTACTGCGTTACTTAAAAATCGAAACCTAAAAACAAAGGAAAAGTAAATAAATAATAGGAATTTGGATTGATCAAGAACACAATCTAAATTCGTAAATATTTACATTGGCCACACCACCACGAGGTTAACTAGAAAATTAACTTTGCACCTCTTAGACCAGAGTTCAATTCGATCTCATTTAAACATACACGGAGACGTACCAAAATCTATCGGCAACATACTTGTTGATAACACAGATCTCATCATCCACATGCAGAAAATGCTAAAATAACGGAAGCATTATTAATAAAAAAGGAAAATCCAACACTTAATAATATCAACTCCGAACACGGCAACAATATGCTTACCCTGTTCGGAATATAAAACTAACAAATGACTCTACACACTCATAAGCATTACGCATATTCAGTCACACGTAATATAAAATCCATCCTCGATATTAGCTAAATCTATAGCCAAAAGAGCTCGGAAAAACAAAACAATTTTATATAACTTATGTCCTGCAAAGAAAAAATCATAGGATCATATGAAAAAATACATAAAAACTTAAAAATAATATCTTATCTGTTATTTTTAATAAAACCTGCACATACACACACACGCGCGCGCGCACGTGTGTGTGTGTGTGTGTGTGTGTGTGTGTGTGTGTGTGTGTGTGTGTGTGTGTGTGTGTGTGTGTGTGTGTGTGAATTACGAGCAAATACAGATTAAATATGGATTATAATCCGACAGAATTATAGGATAAAGAACAAATACGACATTTTTATCAAAGTCTGAAAGGGAAATTTATTAGATTGATAAACATTTCCTATTTGTTCTTTACTCCATCATATATATATATATATATATATATATATATATATATATATATATATATATATATACACACTATCGACCACAATTATTAGGCCACCCCAGTGCATTTAAAAAAATGATGTATTTTATACTATTTTTTAGTATTTATTGCCAAGTGAATAATTGTATATGAAAACAGAATTGTTCTTTTGCTAATACTGCACAATGACATGAGCATCAAATGAATTTATAAATATTTAATAATTACCTATATTGCAGTTTCATCAATGAAAGAATGAAGAAAGTTTAGGGTGTTTCGGACGAGTTCATATTTGCTTTCTTGCCGTGTATAATTTTGCAAATTAATAATAACAAATGAACCATTCTATTTTCATTTGGCAATAAATACTAAAATAGTATGAAATACATAATTTCTTGTAAAAAACTGGGGTTGCCTAATAATTACAGCCGGTAGTGTATATTGTATTAAATTACATTAAATTCTATCACTGACTACAATTTCTCGGAGATTGACTTTGGTCAAAATGCGGCGTGGAACAATAGTTTTTGAATTTTTTCATACATAAACCTGCATATTTATTAAAAGACATTTACTGCGTATAACAATGTACAGATATTTATTGCTCCAATTAATATTATATTGATACGACATTTGCAGTTCGCGTACTTATGGATCAACATATCACAAATAAGTAAAATAGTATTAACATAAGACAAATTTTAGATTAGACTTAAATATTACATAGGAGTCAATGAAATATAGAATTCTGGGAACGGTTTTAATACAAGTAAAGCAGCCAATATTAAACAGAGTTTCTTTCTCCATGGGGGATGATATATATATATATATATATATATATATATATATATATATATATATATATATATATATATATATATAATGAAAATAAGTTGGATGTTTTTATAAATCCATTGGTAATATTTTATTTCGCGGATCTCTTATAGACCGCTCATCAGACCAAATTCATACAACCACGAATGGGTTAAAGTTATCCAGACAAAAAAAATAATCAAAGAAAGAGGAAGAAAAAAGAAAAAGAGAAGAAAAAAGAGGAGTGAGGAGGTTATATTTACAATGTTAGATATTAGCGTCTGTATATTATCTAGACTACAAGATGGCCTTGGCCTAGATTAACAATGACACTTGCTACGGGAGTCAGTATATTTTGACTTGAATTTTTTGTTGGCTATTTTAAGATGCCTGACATTAAAATTAGGGGCTGAATTTTCCTATTAATTCTATCGGTAGTAATAATAATAATAATAATAATAATAATAATCTCAATGAAGCAATATATGCATCAGCAATAGCAGCAACAAAAAAATTGAATATCAAAATAAAAACAAGGCAGTCTCGCAGACATGAAGATCCACCTTGGAAAAGAAAAATAGAAAAAGAAATCGAACAACTTAGAAGTGAACTATCAGTACTGGATGAACTGAGTAGAGGAATAAATGTAAGAACTAGGAAAAGCAGAAGAGCCGAAAGAAAATATAACATTAGAAATGAAAATGAAGTCTTATCAAATAAAGAAAAAATAAAGCAAAAAATCCAACTGAAGGCTCAAAGAATAAGGCGCTATGAGAAAAGAGCAAGATTTTACAGACAAAACAAAATTTTTCAAACTGATACAAAGAAATTTTACAGGGAAATAGGTAAAAAAAGAATTGAAGTGACAGTCCCCCCCCCACCACCAGAATGGAAGAAGTCACACAGTTCTGGGAAAAGATATGGGCTTTCCCTAAAGAACATAGCAAGGAAGTAGATTGGATTGCGCAAGAGATAGAACGAATGAAAAATAAACCAGAACAGACATGGTCTGGAATTACAGAAGATGATGTTAAATTTGCACTAAAAAAAGCACACAATTGGAAATTCCCAGGTATAGATAAAATTCCTAACTTTTGGCTATATTATTTAAATACAGCACATAAAAAAAACTAGCCAAAGAACTTCAAGAAATGGTTGACGATCCCACTAAAATTCCTGCATGGATGACCAAAGGAATTACATTTCTTCTACCCAAGAATGGTGACACAAACAACCCGAAAAACTACAGACCAATTACATGTCTTCCGACAACATATAAACTATTAACATCTATTTTAACAAAACAGACATATTTATTCTTAGAAAGAAATGACATGATACCGCTTGAACAAAAAGGGTGCAAACGTGGCTGTTATGGATGTAAAGACCAATTGCTAATTAACAAAATGATCCTGGAAAACTGCTACAGTACAAAGAAAAATCTTAGTACTGCCTGGATAGATTATCGAAAGGCATTCGATAGTGTGCCACATTCCTGGATTTTAAAGACTTTAAATATATACAAGATATCGCTCGTCATCATCAATTTCATCAAACAGTGCATGTCTATATGGAAAACAACCCTTTACCTCAATCATATAAATGGAACCTATAAGTCTGATGAAATAAACATCAAAAGAGGTATATTTCAAGGTGATTCTTTATCTCCCTTACTATTCTGCATATCATTAATAGCACTAACCAGTCAACTTAATAAGACAGGATGTGGTTATAAAATAGGCCAAAAGAAAATAAGCCATCTATTTTTTTACATGGATGACTTAAAGTTATATGCTAAGAATGATAATGAGCTGGAAGGTCTTCTGCAAACTGTAAAATGCTTCAGCGAAGATAATGGAATGAAATTCAATTTGAATAAATGTGCTAAAGCTACAGTTTTACGTGGATCAATACAAGAAATATCCTCAATTAGCTTAGACCCTGCTGTAACAATAAAAGAATTGAAACCAGAAGAAGCTTATAAATACCTAGGTGTAAATGAGAGCGAAAACATTCACCATAAAAAATGAAAGAAATAGTGCGTAAAGAGTACTATAGAAGGCTACGAATGATATTAAAAACTGAATTAAATTCACAGAACAGAGTTATGGCCATTAATAGCCTTGCAATCCCAGTTGTCCAATATAGCTTTAACATCTTAAACTGGACTCTAAACGACATCAGGCGAATGGATTCTAAAACAAGAAAGCTTCTTTCTAAGCATAAGATGCATCATCCAAAGGCTGATGTAGACCGTCTATACATACCCCGTAAAGAAGGTGGAAGAGGTCTTATTCAGCTGGAATTGTCATACAAGACAACTATTGGCTTACTAACATACATAGAAACAACAAAGGATTGGATGATACAATTAGTAAGGCAACATGAAGAAAGAAAGAAAAAATATTCAATAATAAATGAAGGCAGTAAATACAAACAAGATTTACAGTTAGTAGATTCTGTAGAAAAGCAAAACAGAAGCCAAGAACCAACTATTGCGGCAAAAAATATGAAAATGAAAGCCAAAGATAAAGCTCTTGAACAGATGAAACAGCGCTGGCAAGACAAACCTCTGCATGGCCAATATCCAGAACGTGCCAATAAATCCAATGTTGACAAAGTTAATACTCATCGATGGTTACGTGCATCTGGATTAAAGTCTGAAACTGAAGGCTTTATTCTTGCAGCACAAGACCAAAGTCTTTTCACGAGAAACTTTCAGGCAAATATTATGCATAATAATATGGATCCAAAATGCAGGTTTTGTGATAAATACCAAGAAACAATAGACCACCTAATCTCAGGCTGTTCTGTGCTTGCCCCAAATGAATATAAAAATCGTCACGATAGAGTTGGGCAATATTTACATTGGGCAATGTGCAAACATTATGGAAAAGTTGTAAACAAACAATGGTATGAACATCACCCAGCACCGGTTACAGAAATAGAAGATGTAACCATTCTATGGAATTACACCATCTACACAGACAGAAAAATTGAAGCAAACAGGCCAGACATTATTGTTAAAAACCAGAAGGAGAAAACTTGTCTATTAATTGATATGGCTTGTCCAGCGGATTGTAACATAGCAATCAAGGAATTTGAAAAACTGTCAAAATATAAAGACCTGGAAATTGAAATAGAAAAAATGTGGAAATTGAAAACAAGAGTTGTGCCAGTGATAGTAGGTGCGCTTGGAATGATAAAAAATGGAACAAAACAACACATTGAAAGAATCCCTGGAAACCCCAGCTTAAGAGATATACAAAAAATTGTCTTATTAAGTACAGCCCACACACTAAGGAAAACGTTATCTATGTAATGCTGGGGATGATAGGGAAGATAGAAAAACATGAAATGGAGTCATAACAACACGCCACGACCTGCCTTAGGTCTCCCCACAGACTTGGTTGGTAGTGAGACCAAAGCAGAAATCGAAATATGATGAAAAATGACATAATAATAATAATAATATCATATAACGAAAATACTATCTCATAAAACATTAATAATAATAATAATAATAATAATAATACTAATAATAATAATAATAATAATATCATATAACGAAAATGCTATTTCATAAAACATTAATAGTAATAATTACATGATAATAATAATAATAATAATATTTGAAAACAATAATAATAATAATGATAATAATAAAAATAATAAGAATAAATTAAACCTGATAACAATAATTGATAAAAATTACAGAAATAATAAAGCTAATACTATTTTTAAAATACAATAAAATATCATTCTTTAATTACAATAATACTATTTTATAAATATAAAAATAAAATTATACTACTACTAATAATAATAATAATAATAATAATAATGGTAAAGTAATCATGTTAAGAATAATTAATTTTTAAGCCGATAAAGTCTTTAACGAAAAATTCTATAGTTTTTTTTTTCAAATCAAACTTTTAAGTTTAACTTCATTATTTTAATGGAACCCTATACCTATTTTTGTGTCTACATTTAAAAATTAGTTCATTTCTCTAGTTTTAATAGTTCATTGGGATTGTTATATTTAGTTATTTTTTACTCCAAGCATAGATTCCATATGTCCCTGAAGTTGTTGGGATATATATATATATATATATATATATATATATATATATATATAGGAAAGAATATTAAAAAGTTTTGAATTTAAAAATGTATTTTTGGACAGTATTTATTTATTTTTATTATTGTACTTTAGAAAATTGCAGGTGTTTACTAATAGACTCCAATTTTAGTTCTACACACACACGCAGAAAGAAAGAAAAATACTGGATTTTAAAATTAAATGCACACAAGCTAGGGTTAAATAGGGACTTAGATGTTTTGAGTCTTTACAAATATTTCAATAGCTAAAAAATTTCTTCAGACATTCCAAAAAATTTTTTATCTAAAACAAATTTATAAGTATTATTAAAGATAGATTTACGTTTACTAATATATTTTTTTTTATTAAAATCTGTCGCTTTCAGCGTAACTTGGTGTAAAACAAACTCTGTCAACAGACACGTCACGTGCTGTAAACAAACGCATAAAGTGTTGTAAACAGCAAATTCACAGACGCTCTCGCGAAATACGTTTCTAATTCAAATTTAAAAATCACTTGTTTCTGATGAAGAACCGAGGGCGGTCTGAAATATAAAATACAATAATAAAAATAAACAAATACTGTCCAAAAATACATTTTTAAATTCAAAACTTTTTAATATTCTTTCCTATATATATATATATATAATAAAAATATACTTTTATGGTATGCTATATTAGTGAGTTAAATTGCTCAAAATCAGCGATAGATCCTATGTAATATAAAAGTGGACAATAAAGCCAACAACGAGAAGCAACAGTCTGTTTCATGCTTCAGATTATGTGTTCTGTTTTGAGATCGACTATTTATATATGCTGCACAATGTTGTATTATGTTCAGCAAGGTTTATTGTATTATCTTGACGGTTATTGAGTGGACGCTAAAGGTTACGTTCCAAATTATTCTGAAGTCTACTGAGTAGGAATAATTGTGGGTCCGAATGGAGTTATTTGCAGCTATTTTAAAGTGTTGTTTTTTAAATTTTTTACTCAATATTATTGATTAATCAGTAATAAATAACACTATGACAACATTATAAAATAAATATCAATAACCAATAATACAATATATCTTGCTATCCATCAATGCACTACTCACCAGCATATATAAATAGTGGAGCGCAAAATACAATGCACATGACCCCTAGATAGATAGATAGATAGATAGATATGAACAGACTGAGATAGATAGATAGATAGATAGATAGATAGATAGATAGATAGAACAGACTGCGATAGATAGATAGATAGATAGATAGATAGATAGATAGATAGATAGATAGATAGATAGATGAACAGACTGAGATAGATAGATAGATAGATAGATAGATAGATAGATAGATAGATAGAGATAGATGAACAGACTGAGATAGATAGATAGATAGATAGATAGATAGATAGATAGATAGATAGATAGACTGAGATAGATAGATAGATAGATAGATAGATAGATAGATAGATAGATATGAACAGACTGAGATAGATAGATAGATAGATAGATAGATAGATAGATAGATAGATAGATAGATATGAACAGACTGAGATAGATAGATAGATAGATAGATAGATAGATAGATAGATAGATAGATAGATGAACAGACTGAGATAGATAGATAGATAGATAGATAGATAGATAGATAGATAGATAGAACAGACTGAGATAGATAGATAGATAGATAGATAGATAGATAGATAGATAGAATAGACTGAGATAGATAGATAGATAGATAGATAGATAGATAGATAGATAGATAGATAGATAGATAGATAGATAGATGAACAGACTGAGATAGATAGATAGATAGATAGATAGATGAACAGACTGAGAGATAGATAGATAGATAGATAGATAGATAGATAGATAGATAGATAGATAGATAATGGAATATGTGGAAACCAGATGGATGTTTAAAATTTTATTGCATTATCAACGTTTCTTTTATTAAAAATACAAAGCAATTATGATAAAAGCAAAAAAAAAAGAAGGAATGAACGTTACCATGAAAGATGTGCTACTTCGAATAAGTGCACCTCAAAAAAGCCTCAATGACCAAAGCCGGACAGCTGATCTCTCCTCTGACCTAGCTCTAACAGTTCATGGTAGAAAAAACTGACCGGTCAAATTAAATGCCTCAAAGACCAAACTACGGAAAACGGCTGTTCTCTTAGGGAGGTCATGTACATTGAGCGCCTATTGAACGGGTGTTTTTTTTAGGCAGGCCGCGTACCTTGAGCGTCTATTGAACGGGTGTTCTCTCACGCGGGCCATATACCTAGAGCGCCTATTGTACGGGTGTTCTTTCATGAAAGCCATATACCGTGAGCGCTTACTGGAACTTAAACTCAACCCAGACCTCAAGTGGAAGTCGTACATATGATCTATCACTAAAGATACTGAAAAAAAAAGGTCGGTACCCGGTACTGCTGCAGCAAGTACCTCACTCCTCTTACTATCTTCTGCCTTTGAAAGAGCCAGATCAAGAGGAAAACGAATTACTGCTGCTATACATGGGCACTTCGACGTTGTGTAATGGTTAGCAAGTTTGCTCTCGCTAGCACAATCGCGACTGAGTACTGAGTTCGGTCTTTATTGGGTGCCCTATACTTTTGGCTAAGTGCCACATTTAAGCTGCGCTTAGAAAATCACCACTCTCGATAGGATAAAATTCAAAGACATCTCCGCATCCTTGTAGGTGACAAATTATTTTCCATCTTACAACCCCTTTCCTTACAGACGACATGTCGCAAGTCATTCGCTACTCTGTTGATATTTTCGTGTAGAATATTTAGATGCATTACACTTCTTAGTTCCACCAGTCTTAGTTCCACCAGTCTTAGTTCCACCAGTCTTAACCTTTACAGAACCGCCATGCCACGTCTATTGTAGCAAACCAAACTCATTTCTTTCGCGTTTCATTGGTGAGATGTAATTTCCACTTAAGCAGTTTCTTCCCACAAACTATCTTGCGGAACCGACTCACAAGTGGTTTCTTTTGCTATTACTAAAATCTGAGCCTGTTCAAACCTGAGTTAACCGTTAACTTCTACACATATCTGCATAAACTGTGACCCTTATTTTGTAACCCTCTACCTCGAGTGCAAGGGTCTTGTGCAAAGTGAACATCATTGTAAAGAAAATTAATTAATTATACGTATTCAAATTGCATACGTTTCCTGATTTCTTTAGATAAACAGGATTTATTTTTATTATCATTTGTTTTAACATTGTCTTACGTATAAATCGGATGGGCGTTGTGGTGCAGTGGATTTCGGCTCAGAATGAGAAATCGGAGAGCCGATTTCGAATTCCAGTTGAATTCATTGCATTCATTTACGCGCGTATACCCCAGGAAAGACATTAACCCGTCGCTTCTCTCTCCCAATGTGGGTTAAATAGCAGAACAGATTAAAATTCTATAGCTTTAGCAATCAGCCTACCGCAGAAAGTAATGGCAACCGACTGCATGAAAATCTTCTACCCAGTCGGTCATGTATCTTTCGAGACATACTTGTGTCATTTTTTGCACTTAAATGACTGGTGATGTACAAATCATGTTGAGACGTTCACAGATATTCATTTTATTTCCAGATAATTTCAGTTTTTTATTTTATTTTATTTTTATTAACAGTTAAATTTTCAAAAAAATTTTTTTTTCAAATTAGCCACAGCTTTTCCAATTACCAAGGTAGCCATGATAACGATTTTCGTTGTTTTAACGATACTTTAATGAAGGAAAGTTTGAATTACAATTTTAAACATCCAACTGGTTTTTAAAAATTCCATTTTACATGCTGAATGGTTTATGAACTTCAGTCAGTTGAGATCGGTTTTGCTGTGAAAAACTTTACTCGCATGCTAAAATTTGACATCTCGCAGGCCGTAGAAGTTACTTCCTTTTTTAATATTACGACTTTTTCTTCTATTTACCACATCTCTTCAGGACATAAGCATTCATAGCCCTCCATAACTTCATGCGTAGTGCGGCTTTTTCTCCCTTACGTAAGCCTCTGTGTCCGCCGTTCATTTACACAAGCTCAGGACTTTCTTGTTGTTTACTCGCTCCAACCATAGAATTCTCAGTATCCTAATGTAGGACCACATGTTGCACCTAGTTTGTTCCTCATTTAATGTTTATGATGAGATAGATAGATAGATAGATAGATAGATAGATAGATAGATAGATAGATAGATAGATATGAACATAATGAGATAGATAGATAGATAGATAGATAGATAGATAGATAGATAGATAGATAGATATGAACAGACTGAGATAGATAGATAGATAGATAGATATGAACATAATGAGATAGATAGATAGATAGATAGATAGATAGATAGATAGATAGATAGATAGATAGACTGAGATGAGATAGATAGATAGATAGATAGATAGATAGATAGATAGATAGATAGATAGATAGATAGATAGATAGATAAACAGGGTGAGATAGATAGATAGATAGATAGATAGATAGATAGATATGAACAGATGTGAGATAGATAGATAGATAGATAGATAGATAGATAGATAGATAGATAGATAGATAGATAGTTTTTTTTTTTGTTTTTTATAATCGTGTCGCCCCAAGCAAGTCATTTTACTGCCACTGTTGTGCAGGGGGTTACATAGGAGGAATGTTGAGGAGTGAGAGGTTGCAGGGGGTGTGAGGAAGAGAGTAGGAGAGGGAAAAGATTACTGATGAGAGTGGGGTGGGCGAGGAGGAGGGTTATGAGGAGTGGGAGGTTGCAGGGGATGTCAAGAAGAGAGTACTGATGAGAGTGTTGTGAATGTAGAAAAACATGAGAGAGAGTATGTAAGTTAATGAAACAGGAGATGACTATTGACTTTACATTTAAATCCTTGGAGATTGTAACTGTCAAGAAAGCAAGTATGCGGAAGAGAATTCCACAGGCGGGAAGTGAGATAGATAGATATAAGCAGAATGACATAGATAGATAGATAGATAGATAGATAGATAGATAGATAGATAGATAGATAGATAGATAGATAGATAGATATGAACAGGCTATATAGATAGATAGATAGATAGATAGATAGATAGATAGATAGATAGATAGATAGATAGATAGATATGAACAGACTGGGATAGAGTTTTTTTCCGTTTCTCAGCACCTTGGTTACCTTCTGAAATGCTTCTTTCGCTAGTCCAGATCGGTTCTCGGTGTCACATTTTCCATTCTCTCTTAAAGCGCTTCCCAGATATTTGTACTTCTGTAACTGTTTGATGTTTATATCTCCAATTCGTAACTCAAGTCTTGTTTCTTCTTTTCTCTCTCTTGCTGATGACCATATTTTCTCTCTGCTTGTAGTTGGTGTTTATTCCTTTTATCTCGCTTTTTTCTCCTACCTTCTCTAGAATGTCCTATAGTTTCCTTTTCAAGTTAGCAATCAACATAATGTCGTCTGCCTGTCGCATAGTGCTAAGATTATCCCTGACAATAATAAATCCTGGGATGGTCGCCAGTTCACTTAGAACAGCGGAGTTGTAGAGGTTGAAAAATTCTGGAGAGACTGCTTTTATTTTCTATCTTATTTCTGGTATCTGAGTCTTTTTAGATTTATCGTCTTGTCTTCTGTTCAAATTGCTACTGTAGAGTGAGTGGCCATGTTTAAATGTAAATAAATGATAGCACTGCCCAACAAACATCTGACAAAGTTTGCAATATACAATACAAAGAAAAAGAAAACAGAGCTATAAAATAATAAAAAGTAAGTAAGTAACGTATTCAAGTCAAATTAATAATAACAAAGCAATAGTCAGTCAATTAAGTGCCAGACGTGATACTAGCTTTGGATAAATGAGACATGACTGGCTAGGCAGAAGATTATCCCGCAGTAGATTGCCATTGCTTACTGCGGTAGACTGGTTGCCAGCCAGGGCTATAGAACCCAATCTGTCCTGTTATTTGACTCATAAGTAGAGGGGGAAGAGATGTATTATATTATTAAGTAGTAATTAGTAGGGGGTCATTTTATTACTTCAAAACAATGTAAAACTGATCCCCCACTTTATGCCCAGTAAAAGCCTTAATCATGTTTTCAACTATTATATTTAGTCAGTCAATTAAGTGCCATACGTGATAGTAGCTTGGGGCGAAAGAGATATGACTGACTGGGCAGAAGATTATCCCGTAGTCGGTTGCCATTGCTTTCTGCGATAAACTGGTTGCTATAGAACCCAATCTGTCTTGTTATTTAACCCATAACTGGAGGGAAAAGACGGATTAATACCTTTCCCAATGGTATTTGTGCGTAAGTGAATGCAAAGAATTCAACTGGAATTCGAACTCGGATCTTCGATTTGTCGTTCCGAGTCGATATCCACTGCACCACAAAAACAGTTCGCAAACTAAGAATTGAGATTGACGCACAATATCAACTTCGAACAAGTGAATGTAGCGTCCTGACATCAAGACAAGATTTTATTTTAAAGAAGTTTTATGGCTTACGGACATAGAAAAACTTGTTAACTCTGATTTAATAATTCAATTTAACTTGCCAAGGTTTTTTTTCTATTTTTATGGCTATTATTTATGAAATATGCTGAGAATGTTTTCGTCTTCTATGAAGATTTTTCTCCTCCTCTTTCTCCTTATTGTTCTTTTTCTCTTTCCTTTTACAACTGATTTCCTTCATTTTCATTTTCTCCTACAACGTTGTTTCTTTCTTTTTCTTTACTTCTCTCTCTCTCTCTCTCTCTCTCTCTCTCTCTCTCTCTCTATCTCTCTTATAGTGTTACTGATTTCCTCTTCTTTTACTTCTATAAGTGCTTTACCTTCTTTTCTTCATTTTTCTACAATTCTACTTTTTCTTCTTTCTTTCTTTCTTTCTTTCTTTCTTTCTTCTTACTCTTTTATCACCACTCTGCTTATTCTTACTTTTCTTTTTCTTTTGTAAGTCTTTTTCTTCTTTTTATCTATTTTTATCATATGTTTTACAGCTTCTTTCTTTTCTTCCTCCTCTTCTTCGCAGATAACTCGGTTTATTCTTCCTTTTCTTCTTCTTTGTCTTCTTTTTCTGTTAGAATCTTTCGTTTTTATTTGCTTCTATAATCTTCTTTTCTTCTCCCTTTTCTTCTACGCTAGTGCTTGGTTCTACTTCTTTTTCTTTTTCTTCTTCTATAAATCTTCTTCTTTTTTCTTCTTCTTCTTCTTTTTCTTCTTCTTCTTCTATAAATCTTCTTTTTTCTTCTTCTTCTTTTTCTTCTTCTTCTTCTATAAGTCTTTTTCTTCTTTTGCCTATTTTTCATAAAAATCATAATTTTAGTTCTCTCTCCTCCCATCTCTGTTTTTTTCTTTCTCTTCTCCCTCTTCTCCTATAATTTTACATATTCTTCCTTTTCTTCTTCCTCTTCCTCTATAATTCTTTTTCTTCTTTTGTCTATTTTTCTCATATAATTTTACTTCTTTTCTAGCCTTTTTTATAACTCTGCTTATTCTTTTTTCTTCTTCTTATTATTATTATTTTAACAATTGTTATATAATTTTATTTCTTCTCTCTCTTCTCTTAAAACTCTGCTTCTTTTTTTCTTTTCCCTCTCCTCCTATATCTCTGTCTATTCACCCTTTTCTCCTTCTTCTTCTAGAAGTATTCTTCTTTCTTTTTTTTTGTCCATTTTCCTATATAATTTCACTTCATTTTTTCTTCTACCTCTTTTTCTACGACTCTGTTTTCATTCTTCCTTTTCTTCTCCTCCCCTTCTTTTGAATTTATCTCCTTACCTTTTCTTCTTAAATTTCCTCAGCCATTTTCTATTGCATCTTAGCTTTTTTATTTTTTACTTTATCCTCTCCTGAAAATCATTTTCCCTCCTCATATTTTTTCTATCTTCTTTGTTTTGTATATTTATCCTTTTCCTTACTCATTAGTTTAAGGCATATATTTATCCTTTTCTCTCTTTTTCTTTCTCAATTTCTTTTTTTTTAATCTTCCCTCTCTTTTTCGTTTCGTGAAGATTTTTTCAAAATAATTTCTTGTCTTTCACTTGCTTCTCTTTTTCCTTTCCACTACAATGTCTACGCCATCTTATGGCCTATTCTATAAACAGAACAGCAGTTTTTACAAATGGCTTCCACTAACGCCACTTCCATCGTCTCCATCTCTCTGCATCGTCAGAAGTAAATCCAGGCGTGAACCACAAATGTCAATTCGTAGAAATGATTAGTTCCATGTCAAAGTTCCATTACTTTGCTACACTACACAGAAGGATTATTCTAACAGGCTTTAGAACGCATGCGCCTGCATAGACGTTTGCGCATGCGCAGAAAAAGCAGCTCATATTTTCCTATTTCAGAGATAAATCTCACTCTTCTATTACGTTCTGAATTTACGTCTACGTCCTTTAATAAGTCTTGTAAATGCTACAAAATAGGCCACTTCAAGTAATACGTCTCACGATACATTTAACAAATCCGTATATATTTAATACGTTTGCACAGACAGATAATAATGTAGATTTTACAAGGATACAAATATGGTGACTTCTAAGTGGGGTAGGAAAATCGCACTGCTCTCCATCCACAGGTTGCTTACTTCTCTTGAAAAAAAACATTCTGCAGTTTTCGAAGTGTTAGAGACTCTCATTCACGATACCGACTTTTAAGTAGGCTTGGACACCCATCAGAGTAATTGAAACGAATACACAGTTACTTAGAAAACAGATCCCACAGGGATAACGCAAGAAAGAAAGAAAGAAAGAATGTGGTTAGGTTGGTTAATATAACACCATATTAAAGATTTTTGGGTTATTTAATATTGAGTATGAGTTTTATCAGAGAAAATCAAAATGTAGAGTCCATATACTCCGTTTCCCATTCGAGTCACAAAAGAAGACACGGCTCCGGTTTATAACTGAGATTGCAAATACCCAAATGGAAAGTTGTCTCATCTGAAGGGGTCATAACTTTTGTAAGAAATGGTGGCCTATTTGAAAATCCCCACAAGAGGGCCAGATAGATAGATAGATAGATAGATAGATAGATAGATAGATAGATATAGAACAGACTGAGATAGATAGATAGATAGATAGATAGATAGATAGATAGATAGATAGATAGATAGATAGATAGAACAGACTAGATAGATAGATAGATAGATAGATAGATAGATAGATAGATAGATAGATAGATATGAACAGACTGAGATAGATAGATAGATAGATAGATAGATAGATAGATAGATAGATATGAACAGACTGAGATAGATAGATAGATAGATAGATAGATAGATAGATAGATAGATAGATAGATAGATCTGAACAGACTGATAGATAGATCGATAGATATGAACAGATAGATAGATAGATAGATAGATAGATAGATAGATAGATAGATAGATAGATAGATATGAACAGACTGAGATAGATAGATAGATAGATAGATAGATAGATAGATAGATAGATAGATAGATAGATAAGGAAGAAACAATCGTTCAGAAGATGCTTATTATCGTTCCTAAATGTCATTTTAACATATTTTATTTGCTTATTACAATGTCATATTTGTCCATAATTGCACTCAATAAATGTATTTTAATCAATAATTACGCTGGTGTCTTTATGAAAAGAAGCTGAAAATTGCTGTTCTCCGCCCCAATCTGTCAACCAATCACATAGACACTTCACGGTTCTCAATTTGCGTCGAAATCTTAATAAACATTTTCTAGATATAAAACCTTTAGATTCTGCCTTGTCATCAAATAAAATGGCAATGCCGACTTCTTCTCTGTGCCATGTCCTTTCAAAACGTAGGCGATCATGGCCGTCCACATCTTCCTATCTCTTGTAGCTCTTAAGACCCCTTCTCCTGTTATCCTGCTCAACCCCCGCTCCAACATCCATCTGCTTAAGTCCATCAAGTACGTCACGTGTTGTTTTCCCTTGTCTCTCCTTCTCTCTGCCCGACCTGTGAGCATCAGTTTCTCCAAGCCCTCTTTTCTCACTGCATTTCTCGGAAATTTCAGCTGTCTTTTCCTGGTGTTAAGTATGAATTTCCTTTTCGTATCCATTCTCTCAAAAAACCTCGTCGTTGATCGAAAGTTCTGTCCATAGTATCCTCAGCATCCTTCTGTAGAACCACATTTCGGTTGCTTCAAGACATCACATAACAATCCAGTACTCTCTTCTTCGTTTCCAGCGAAATCTTCCTGTCTCACAATACTCTATTCAGCTTCTGGAGTGCATCCTTGGCCTAGTATTTCTAAAACGCCATCCATCTAGTTATTGACCAGGCTCAATGTTACTTAACTTCGGTAATCGAGTAAGAACCGTTGTTTCAACTTGATATGGCCATACGCCCTGAGGAAATTGAATTGAATATAGAGCAAGCTACACTTGAGAGTAGTTTTGCTCAATACCGCAAGATACTACAAAGCGAAAACAAGCAAGGGAATTAAGTCACTTTTTAAATAGCCTCATCGGATCGAGACTTGCATACAGATGTCATGTAGGGTGGCAAACTCGTTCAAGGAACTTTTAACTGTCAGCTCTATACAACCGTTTTATCAGATCGGTGGCTTAAAATGGCTTCGATACATCGGTAACATATAACCTTAAATGGCGTAAGTAATTGACAGTTACATCCGGCCGTATGTAAGATCAACAACATGTGACAACCGGCTTAAAAGACGATGACACAGCAATGATGTGGTTAACAAGTACAACCAGCTGTAGATAAATGTCAACAAAGAACAACGGTGGTTGACAGATTTATCCGGTCGTAGATGATGTCATGAAAAAAACAAGCGACAATCGGCTTTAAAAGCAATGGATCTCTAGGTGTGATTCGCAGATACATCCGGCCGTAGATAACATCAACAAATCGACAACCCGAAAAGCAAAAATGCGTGAAAGTTTTAAGACTATATAAAAGTCTAGAATTTTTGGCTGAAGCGACAGAGACTGGCCAATGACTCCAGAGGTCTTCTAGGTTTGTGCAATCTCGGGGAGCCGAGTTCGAATTCCAGTTTAATTCCTGCATTCACTTACACACAAAACTCTTGGGAAAGGTATTAATCCGTCTCTTCCCTCGAGTCAAATTACAGGACAGATTGGGTTCTATAGCCTTGGCTGGCAACCAGTCTACTGCAGAAAGTAATAGCAACCTACTACGGGATAATCTTCTGCCAAGTCAGGACACACTACTTACATAGGCCATATAAGTTTACACACACACACACACATGTATACTTAGGAACACATATTTATATTGGCCATCTAAATATACACACAACCAGAGATACATATATATTTGAGGACACACTACTTACATTGGCCATATAAGTTTACACACACACACATGTATACTTAGGAGGACATATTTATATTGGTCATCTAAATATACACACTAAATATATATATTATATATAAGTTGTAAGTTCTAAGTGAAAAAATATATTTTTTCTAAAAATCTTTTTTCTAATATTTTAACCCTTTTATAAACGTTAGTTTTGTTTGACACGTATCGAGCGTCTCTAATATATGGAAATTTTTTCTTTCTTTTTTCTTTTTTCCCTTTTTTCTTTTATTTTTTTTTTATCCTTACTCCTTCCCTCCTTTGCCTTCTGTTTTGTTTTAACCCAATTCTCAATTTAACACCACTTCCTATTCCATCCTTTAACCCCTTTTCCCTTTGTAAAGCTAGACAAAGCCAAATTTTCCAATTTTTTCATTTACAACTCTATTTAAAAGTAAAATTGTCCAAAACCTAAAAATAGACGTTGATTACTAAGCGATTTTTTGTGACGTAATTTTTTTTAATTCTTAACCTTCATTTTTTATTTCTTTTTATTTCATTTTGAAAATGTGGTCGTTGCCGATGAGATGTGAAATCTCTCTTAGAGATTTCATGTTGAAATGATCATTCAACAGTTTTGAGCATCGAAATTTATTTTATTTTATAATTAGCTCTGTAATTTTAATTACATTGGGCTCTCCACCTGTATCATTTTTTAATATTAAAATATTTATATTAATTTCGATCGGATCTTTGGGATTTACCTTCCTACTTTTACTTTTGGATTAAAGTTATTTAAAAAAAAAGAATATATATATATATATATATATATACATATAATTATATATGTATATATACATATATATATATATATATAAACTTATTTATAAATGGAACTCTGTGTGTGTGTGTGTGTGTGTGTGTGTGTGTGTGTGTGTGTGTGTGTGTGTGTGTGTGTGTGTGTATCCGGCTGAACCGATTTTCTTGAAAATTTACACAGTTGTATTATAAGCGTTTGCGAGTGTTCTTAGCTAGGTTTTGTGTCGAGGTACCCCCGATAAATATCGAAAATCGATAATCGAAAAAATTGTGTTATAGAAGGAGTGCTCCGATTTTAATCAAATTTCATACACTCATAGACAAAGACATAAGAAACGATATTCAGAAGTTTCAAGGTTGCAGTTCTTACAATTGTGCAGAAAATTTGATATCGATACCAGGAAATCAAAATTTGACTTACATTCATTCATTTTTCTTTCAGTCTACGGTTTCGCTTTAACTGAAAACAACTATTGCTTTTTAGTCTTTCGTGCCAACGTCCAAAGAGTCTGAGCTCCAGGACCATGGAGCTTTCATTACACCCGAGCAACGCCGGGTGTAATGAAAGTATATATAGTATATATATATATATATATATATATATAATAAAAACGTTTTTCCCTGCTACACAAGAGCTGTCATGTTTCAGTACTCTCAATAGTACCTCATCAAGCGGTTTACAGTTACAAGATATAGAGAATTATATATGGAGAGAGAAATTTAAAAACTAAATATTACCTTATCCAGACAATTAAAGGGAGAGTAGATGGAGTTCTAGTGGGTTAGACCGTGACCTTCGCTATAATAACAAGCGACGGTCACGGTTAGACTCGATAAGCCACTAGAAAGTTAAATCAACAATGGATAGAAAGTTGAGTCAACAATCGATAGAAGTCAATAGAACACCTACTTTTACACGAGTCCTGTTTCTTGTGTTTACAAGAAAAAATTCAAATTATCCAATCTCCTAAATTAACCCTGTTAAATTAAAAAAACGAAACGAATTAACAGTCACTTACCAACACCGTCTTTCGTTTACCTTAAAATATAATTAATTACATTTTCTACTATAAATATAACTACATTTCCCAATTAAATTACTACCTTTCCAATATAATATGTCAACATCCTCTGTTAATTATCTTAACAGTTTCATTTAATCGTAATATAGCTTTACCATGTCATTTATTTTGTTTTCATATATCAATACACCTTAGTCCTTATTATACCAATTGCGCCTCTTTAAGAGGTCCTGGGTATGACGGTAAACTGCATCCGGCAGCAATGCCTCTGATTGAGAGGTTGTGAGTAGCATGGAACCACCTCTTAATTGCTGTTGTTCTCAGGTCAACCTTGATCAGAAGTGGTAGCACCTGTGAGGGTCCCAGCTGGGGTCAAAGCACTATGAAAGTATAAAAATAGGCTTTTATAGAAATATTTACATAAAAATAGATTTTTATAGAAAAATATAAATTTTTAAAGGAAAAATATTACCAACAATACATTTTTGAAGAAAAAAACTTATTACTATAACACATTTTTAAAGGAAAAAAATATTATTGCAATAATGCATTTTTGAAAGAAAAAAAATATTGCCATAATACATTTTTGAAGGAAAAATATTGTTACTAGCAATACATTTTTAAATACAAAACTAGAAGACATCTTCAGTTTTCTAAAATAAAAAAAATCCATCAAAATGTGACTAAATCAACCTTCTCGCTATAACCGAACATTAAAAAAATACCTTAAAATCCTACGTTTTTTGCATTAAATAAACTACAGAAGTTGATATGCCGTTTAACAAAACTCATACCTCCTTAAGATAATTATATACACTAGCGGAACCCGATGAATTTCCACCGAAGGATAATTATGTTTTCCTGGAAAAATTTTACTTTGTCATACTACAAATGATAGTAACGTCTTCAAACATAAAGGTATTGGATAATAAAATGATGATAGCAAGTGTAATTTTATTAAAACATCTATAAAACTAATGTCGAGAGAAGCTACTTTACTGTAATCTTATATTATATTAAGCGGCGTATGCATAGACCATAACCTAAAAATACTGTAAGCTATTTTGTGAGAGATTTTGAAAGAGAAAATATTTTTATTAGTGTAAAACCATGGCTCCTTTGTCTATTGTAAACATTTTTATCAAGATTTTTAAAAAATAATAATTTCAAAAATGATTTAATTCATTTGTGAATGAGTACTGATAGTTTCATTAAAACCCGACAATTATTTGATTTTTGCGAGAATTTCCAAATTAATGTGTTTGTCACCGAAAAAAAGTAGGTAATGCAATCATTACGGTTCCATTGTAAAGCAGTCGTAACGTTTCTTTAGCCGTTAACTCAAATCAAAACAAAACTTTCTGACAAAATTTCGAAAATGTTTGAAGGGATTAAAAAATTTTTGAAAATAATTAAAGTTACTTTAAAGGCTTCTGTGTCTATTGTAAACAGAAAAAAAAAAACAACTGAGTAATGGCCAAGGGTGTAAAAGAGGCCAGAAATTTCGTTATTAGGTCCTGGGTATACGACAAAAAACATACCTATTTTTACTATATTGTACAGTACACACACATATACACACAGATTAAGCTGCTACTGCTACGGTAATGCTATAGGCTCTCTCCTCCTACTCTCTCATTACTACCCTTCTGTTTGGCAAAGGTGAGAGAAAGGCTGAGGAGACTATCGTTTATAGATAGATTATAAAGTATAGAGGGGAAGGAAAAGCTCGTGTAGAGAGTGTGTTTTTTCAGAGGCGTAACGGACGGACGAACTAAGTAACTAAGGAATGAACAAGCCGAATTATTATATGATGATAAAATAAATAAATTTTAAAATCTTCCACAATAACATCCGAAAAAATCTGAGAC
The DNA here is from genome assembly GCA_037127315.1 of Ascarosepion bandense. Lineage (NCBI taxonomy): Eukaryota > Metazoa > Mollusca > Cephalopoda > Sepiida > Sepiidae > Ascarosepion > Ascarosepion bandense. The sequence continues at coordinate 282,236 of JBBBDQ010001385.1, read as the reverse complement.
AATATATGAAATATAGCCATATACTCTAACATTAAATATTACACAAAGTTGACGCCATATAATTAGCTTTTCGTGACCTCCCAATTTCTTCCACCCACTTTCAAACTCTAACCTCATTTTCCTATTTATCGTCATCAGAGCCGTTTCGACTACAGATCAGCATGACTTCTCTTCAGCATGACTGCTTGTTTAGAGTTCAATCTGTCTTTTTGTTTAACCTATAGTTGGGGAAGATAGCAATTATCAATCAAAAACCCAGTTACACAATTTGATAGGCTCCAATAAGAGAAATAAAATATAAATGTACTTTATTTATTTGGATTTTGATAGCAGTGACACTCATCTTTTCGCTACCGTCAACATGAGAAATAAAAATGAAATATATAAACAAAATCAATTGGAGTAGATAGACTAAACTATCGCCCGGTTCACACTCCACCCACATCTATTGAACAGGTGAAGAGGCTCATTCCTTGTTTCCTGTTTAGGATGTGGTTTCCGGCTTTCTCTTTTCCATTCTTTTTACCCTTACGTAGCCCCCTGCGCATCAGTGGCGTTACCGCCTTGCTTGGGGTGATATGATTAAAAAAAAAAAAAATATAAAAATATAAAAAGAATTCAGTTTAGAATAAGGCATTTGTACTTTCCTCTCTCTCTCTCTCTCTCTCTCTCTCTATATATATATATATATATCAACTAATGAGAAGGCAACCCTCAAATAAAAAGAGAAAGAAAAAGACTTAACTCGGTGGGTAGAAGTCTCAAGGTTACTGGAACAGAGCCTATTTATTTGTGACTGAAAACAACAAAGAATTAGGGAGGGTCCACGCATAATTTCCGTTATAAAAAAAATTATAAATAACAGAACGCCAGAAAATAAAATAATTTTGACCATTATAAAAAAAAAAATAACACAAAGAAATTTTGCTGTTACCTGGATCCAAAGTTCCTGCTAGAAGCTCGGAGCCTGTTCAAAAAGATATAAGCTAACGCCTTTAATTAAGACAGAACAAAAGTCGCTACCACGGAGAAACCAGCCATGCGTGAAGAAGTAGTTAAAAGGCCATCTGCTAATGATATTTCTGTCCTGATTAGAGCCGGAAAAACACAGTAGATTGACACTGGTCCATTTCTAATATTACTACTACTCTTCGCACGCTCCGACTTCAAAACTAGACGACTGAACTGTCCCAAGACTACCATCAATACCCGCCTTATAAAAACAAACCAAATACCAAATACCAAAGGATTCATTCATTTTAAGGCAAATAAATAAAAATACATTATTTATTTTATATCCTTGAGTCGGTTTGCTTTATTCTAAAGTTTCCAATAACATAAATACTGCTACAAAATAATTATAATTTTGCATCTCATTTTGCCAAATGTTCGCGTTTTATCGACCTACCACACTAATGCAGAATCTCCACAGCTTACTTAATGTATGTTACACAATTTGCACATGTCAAATAACTAACTTAATTTTAACAAAAAAAAACATTGATCTCTCTCTCTCTCTCTCTCTCTCTCTCTCTCTCTCTCTCTCTCTCTCTCTCTCAAAGCCGATAAAATAATAAGTCTATGATCTCAGAGTTTTAACCTGAAATTATAACTGTAAAAAATATGTCTGCAATGTTTCAATGTCGGCTGTTGTATAATACAACTGCCCCTTTCGATGGATTTAAACAGTTACACCGCGATGTCAGCGGGCGGGTGGCAACGTTGGGAAATTCGTCTGATTACAGACTCATAATTTGCTGATAATTGTGCTGTATAATATCTGCGATATCAGCCAATGAGAATGCACAAAATCGAAACTATTAACGTATATGTTCGTCTCACTCTGGAACAACATATAATCACATGTTAAGAAGGCGTTCATTAACAAGTGCTGAAACAAAACGGAGGTGGGGAAGCTGGGCGGTAAACGCGAACAAAACGGGGAAGTGAGTGGTGGATTGTTTGGTTTTATATAGATTTCTATTCCTTTTTCTCGTGCGGGTGGTTGGGTATTTAGTATGTTAAGGAAAGGTTAAACGTTCTTTTAGCTTTGATTTTATTTTATTTTATGTCTGTTTATTAAATGGTCGTTGGGAAAAAATGATACGAGTTCTGATCAGGAACATATGCTACAGAGCTACTTTTCCCTTCTATGTCTGTTTGTTGTACACAAAGAAAGAAAAAAACTATGCGGTTAATAGAATTTCTTTCTATCGATCTCATTGTTTTTTTTTCTTTCTTTTTTATCCCGCAGTATTCTTCTTTTATTCTTCTTGCTATCGTCTTTTTTTCTTTTCTTTTTGAATAACAATGTTAGAACGACAGACTGACAGTTGAGTCATAAATCAGAAAGCAACCAAAGTTAAAACAAGTCAGAAATACATGCTACTCTTTTACGTACCCTGTTGGTTGGACCTAGAATACACCGACTGCATTACCTGCAAAGGAGTAGAATCACTGCGTACGGACAGTTTACCGAAAAACAATTCGCTGACGGACTTTTCGCCGACGGACAGTTCACAGACAGGACAAGTGGTCGACGATTCAAATCTTACCAAGTTCAAGCTCTCATCCTTTTTTTTTAAACTGTCGGCAAACTCTCCAGGTGTTGGTGGATGCAATGGTTCCGAAGGCGTTCTGCTAATAACATACTTAGATCATCGATTGTTGCCAGCCTTGCGTTGTACAGTTTTTCATTGTTCCCAGTAACTTTTAGATTCTCTAATTTTATCTAAACTTATTTATAAATGGAATTTGTGTATGTGTCTGTGTGTGTGTGTGTCTCTGTGTGTGTCCGTTACTTATAGACTCCAAAACGGCTGAACCGATTTTCTTGAAAATTTACACGGTTGTACTATAAGCGTCTGCGAGTGTTCTTAGCTAGGTTTTGTGTCGAGGTACCCCCGATAAATATCGAAAATCGATAATCGAAAAAATCGGGTTATAGAATGAGTGGTCCGATTTTAATCAAATTTCATACACTCATAGACAAAGACATAAGAAACGATATTCAGAAGTTTCAAGGCTTCAGTTCTTACAATAGTTCAGAAAATCGATAATATATATATATATATATATATATATATATATATATATATATATATATATATATATAAAAGGCAATATGTTTGTGTGTGTGTCTGTTTATCTGCTTGTATGTCTGTATTTTTTCAGCCCTTTTATTTTAGTTTTTGCTCCGGGTTTGGCTCTAAGTAGGTATAATTGTAGTTCTTAGTCTCAGCCATGATACAATTTACTCAGAGGACTTATTTAGCCTTCAAAATTCAGTTTATCACGAAAAAACTTATTTGATATCGATACGAGGAAATCAAAATTTGACTTACATCCATTCATTTTTCTTTCAGTCTACAGTTTCGCATTAACTGGAAACAACTTTTGCTTTTTAGTCTTTGGTGCCAACGTCCAAAGAGTCTGAGCTCCAGGACCATGGATTAGTTTTAAAGCTTTCATTACATCCGAGCAACACAGGGCTATAGTGGGGGAGCAGGGTAAATACTCGTCCACACCTTTATAATATGGCTACCAACTCTGAGTGGAGTCACTGAGGAGTAGCCACAGAGTGAGTGAATGAGTGAGTCAGGACGCCTGCGAGAGAAAGTACTCTCCAGTCCACGTTTACCTTTGAACTACGTTTCCCGAGAATATACTGTTCAACCTTATATCCGAGTCCGTGTTGTCTTTCTGTATTTACTAGCCTTCCCCCGCAAGGCCAGATGTGACACATGATCATTTTATAGTGGGTATTCCCGGCCATATAGCCGGGCCAAAAAATGTCTGTCTATTTTTCCCCAGTCGTGGTTCTACCCTTCGGCGGAACCACGACTGGGTTTGTGCTCTCTGCTCGGAAGCAGAGAGCCGATAGTGTCATAGAGCAGTCAGGCGAATGTCTAAGAGCTTTCCCATGTTGTTTTTCTATGGCCCTTCGGTCATAACAATATCATTATACCTAAATCACACCAAAGGTATTGCAACTTCCAGTTGTTTGAATATTTGACAAGGAATGTTTCAAGGAGACTCCCTGTCTTTCCTTAATCCCACTTTCGCAAAAACTAAACAGTAATAACTGTTGATACAAATTATTAGATTGTTACAAAAATGATAAAAGATTTTCGAAGCATAATTTTATTTTTGAAGAATTAACTGTAGAAATATTGAAATTAGTCAAAATACGGGCCTTGAGCATCTATGCACTTCTGCCATTGATCGACGAGATTATTAATTCCTCGTGGGTAAAAAGTGATGCAACGAAGTCTTTAATAATGGTGACTGGTTGTCTGCAAGTGGTGTTATGCACTGCAACTTTCTGGATGCCAATCAGAGCATTAATGCTTAGCTTTACTGCAATCAACTTGCTGAAATGCATGTAAGCCTGCAAAAAAGAAATGAGACCTCTTTTTTTTAATCATATCACCCCGAGCAAGGCGGTAAGGCCTCTGGTGTGCAAGGGGCTACGTAAGAGTGAATAGATTGGAAAAGAGAAAGCCGGAAACCACATCCTAAACAGGGAACAAGGGATGAGCCTCTACACCTGTTCAATAAACATGGGTGAAGTGTGAACCGGGCGATAGTTTAGTTTATCTACTCCAATTGAAAAAAAAAAGAGGAAAAGAATGGAAAATAGTAAAAGATTGGAAAACAGAAAGCCGGAAACCACATCCTAAACAGGAAACAAGGGATGAGCCTCTACACCTGTTCAATAGACATGGGTGAAGTGTGAACCGGGCGATAGTTTAGTCTATCTAATCCAATTGAAAAAAAAAGAGGAAAAGAATGGAAAAGAGTAAAAGATTGGAAAAGAGAAAGCCGGAAACCACATCCTAAACAGGGAACAAGGGATGAGACTCTACACCTGTTCAATAGAAATGGGTGGAGTGTGAACCGGGCGATAGTTTACTCTATCTACTCCAAATGAAAAAAAAAGAGGAAAAGAATGGAAAAGAGTAAATGATTTGGAAAAGAGAAAGCCGGAAACCACATCCTAAACAGGGAACAAGGGTTGAGCCTCTACACCTGTTCAATAAACATTGGGTGGAGTGTGAACCGGGCGATAGTTTAGTCTATCTACTCCAATTGAAAAAAAAGAGGAAAAGAATGAAATAGAGTAAAAGATTGGAAAAGAGAAAGCCGGAAACCACATCCTAAACAGGAAACAAGGAATGAGCCTTTTCACCCGTTCAATAGACATGGGTGGAGTGTGAACCGGGCGATAGTTTAATCTATCTACTCCAATTAATCTGCATTGGGGAATTGATGTGGTCCGATTCTGCTCCACGATAATGCGCGGCCACAGGTTGCAAGAATGACGTTGCAAAACCTCACAGACTTGGGATACAAGAGTTTACCACTTTCTCAATATTCTCCTGATTCTTCATTCACTGATTATCATTTTTTAAGCACTTAAGCACATTTTAAATGGTAAAACTTTTAGGTCAAAACCAGAGGTAGAATCAGCGTTCAAAGATTTCGTTGCATCACAGACAATAACTTTTTACCAATAAAGAATAAATAATCTTGTCGATTGATAGTAGAGGTCCATAGATACTCAAGGCTCCTATTTTGACTAATTTCAACATTTCTAAACTTAATTTTTCAAAAATAGAATTATGTTTCTGAAATCGGCCATCATTTTTGTAACAATCTAATATCATTGAAGATGTTCAAAAACTATCAAAATACAAAGATCTTGAAGTGAGAATCCTAAAACAAATGCAGCACATGACGCTATTAATAATTCCAGTTGGAGTTGAAGTCCTCGGATTGATTAGAAAAAGTTCCGATAGACTCATTGAAGAGATTTCTAGTAGTCCATGCCTTAAAGAAATACAAAAAATGTACTTACAAATGCAGCACACACTTTACGAAAATCCATGTAAATGTGTATGATCTTAGGTCATTTTTTTGTTTTTCTTTTTTACAAAAATGCTTAGTGTAAAATGTCATGAGGCCATTTTTGACTTTAGATCTCTGGTTGGGACCCGAAAGGAAATATATTGTAACACTATTTAGGAGATGTAACACTATATTTAACATGGCCGACACGGAAGAAATTATATTAGTTTGAAGTATTCATTTTTATAGATCAAACGGAAGAAATTGTGTTAGTTTGTGTTATTAATTTTTATAGATCAAAAAGAACCAAATGGAAAAATTTATTCTGTTCCTAAATGAACAGAGGAAATAAATTTATTCTGTTCCAATATGTTCCCGTAAAGCTTCAGTGTGAAACGAAACAAAGACATTTTGAATCGCCACAAACTTAAAACTCCGATATTGCCAACCAGAGACTTGAATTAATGATAAGAAGAAAAACGCTTTGCAAATTACTACTTAGAGAAATTGGTCAAAACATCCGTTCCGTTGCCAGCTTGATAAGAACAGGGTTTGGGAAGAAGACGATTGGTGATTGTTTTACTCTATTTTCTTTTTGTATAGAAAGACTTTTCTAAAACTAATCCAGGCGTCATTCTAATTATTTTTGGTGCCATTTCGTTTACCCAATTGTGCGCGCGCATCCAGCGTGGTTTGACTTGACGGAGATACATCTAGCGAGAATTCCACGGGTCTTACTTGAGATCAAAGTTCACAACGTGGGCAAGGGAGATCACCGTTGGAAGAGTCAACTTGAAGACCAGCTACTGAATCGACGCCATCAACGACCAGCCGCAGATAGCGTCACATACAGACAAATGAAATAAAAAGAAAGAATAAGAATGGAATCATAAATAGTCTTTGATTATTTGATCATTTGAAAGGCATGAACACCTCATTTCTCTTTGCAGTTAAGTTTTAAATTACAGGCTAAACTGGGAACTCTAGCATTGGGTATCAATCAGTCTAAGAAAAATAAAAAATTAAAACCATGAACGGGAAACTACTCCAATATCTTTCCCAAGAAGTCATAGGAATTAGTGGATAATAAAAGAAAGAACACGAGCGCCTACGCCCTGAGGGATATAGCGTTTCTTAAAAATCTGAAATATGATTCTAATGACTAGTACTATGAGAAATATCGAAAAAAAGAAAAAAGAGGAAGAAAGAAATAGAGAAAAAAAAAAGAAAACGACAGAAAGAAAAACCGAACGAGCGAAAGAAAGAATCTTGAAAGATATTTTTAGTACAAAACTAAAAATAAAGTACAGAAAAAGAATTTTTAAAAATTACTGAAATGTAAAATTCTCGACCATTTTGTTATGACAAACACAGAAATAATCCGTTCTTTCTGGGAAATGTTTTGCTTCAATTCTGGACACGTCGCTTGTCTCGTAAACTCACAAACAAATCTCAACCAAATGTGGCAGGACGATTAAATAAAATCACGACGATTAAATAAAATCGTCGTTCGTGAATAATCAATTTTCGCCTGCATTTTCGATTAAAACAGCCCGCCATTAACAACAATATAAATCGACTTTAAATAAGGACAATATTTATCGTCAGCTTGGAAAAAGCAAACTATATTTTTTACTTTAACCAATTGTTCTTGAAATGTCCGCCACTCTCGCCAATATTTTCATTCTTCTTCTTCTTCTTCTTCTTATTATTATTATTATTATTATTATACAAAATGGCTGACGCAACTCTTTCAATATTTTTCAACACTCAAGAGAAGAGTGCGAAAAGAAAAAAGAAAAAACCCAGTGTTTGACGTTGTTAAACAATATTTTGAAAGTATGTCTGTATACTTCAAGTTATATTTTGAAAATATTTTTCAAGTATAAAAATATATAAATCAACAAAATATTCTAAGTCTTTGTAAAAGTGTTACTTGTCTTGTAATGAAAACACGGCTGTACTGGTAATCACCGCGTCAAAACGAACGAAAGGCCTCCAGCGTGAAGGCATGAAACTAAAATGTGCTTAATACGATGGTGATCTTACTCATCTTGGCATTTTCGGTTAGTTGATTAGATTTTCTTCTTTATGCGCCGTGTCCCTTCAGGAGGTAGGCGATCATAAACTTCCAGTTCCCCATGTCCCTTGTCGCTCTTAATATTTTTCCTCTTGGTATCTCTCCCGATGTTGGACAATATCATCGAAGATGAAGGAAAAACTTGAACCAACTGAAATGTTGTTCTACAGAAGGATGCTGCGAATATCATGGACCGAGCATGTGAGCAATGACGAGGTTTGGAAAAGGATGGAGACGAAAAGGAAATTAATATTGAGCATCAGGAAGAGACAACTAAAGTTTCTGGGACATGCAATGAGGAAGGAGGGCTTGGAAAACCTGTTACTAACAGGCCAGATAGAGGGGAAAAGAGACAGGGAAAAGCAGCGGATGACATATTTGAAGGACCTGATCAGGTGGATGACGGAACGAGGGTTACATGGTGCAATAGGAAAAAGCGTGCTAAGAGCCACCAGAGACAGAGAGATGTGAAAAGCCATGATCGCCTACGTCCTGAAAGGACATGGCACATAAAAGAAGAAGATCCCTCCCGAATCCCACTCCGCCATTCCTTTGATCAATTCCATCAAATATGTCTGACGCTACTTTCCCTGTCTCTATTTCCCTATATCCATCTTATGGGCATCGGATTCTCCAAACCCTCCTTCCTCATTACGTGTCCCAGGAACCTCGGCTGTTTCTACCTGATGTTAAGTTTTCTTCTCGTTTAGATACTCAGAGGAATTAACCAAATAGTTTAGTATCAATCTTACTGGACGTTCTGGCGGTAAGTTAATAATGTGCGTTGGATGTGCGTTGTGGTGCAGTGGATATCGGCTTGGAACGAGAAATCGGGAAGCCGAGTTCGAATTCCAGTTGAATATCTTGCATTCACTTACGCGCAAATACACTTATGAAAGGTATTAATTAATTGTGAAAGGTATTAATCCGTGTCTTCCCTTCAGTTATGGGTTAAATAACAGGACAGATTGGGTTCTATAGGTTTGGCTGGCAACCAGTCTACCGCAGAAAGCAATGGCAACCTAATGCGGGATAATCTTCTGCCCAGTCAGTCATGTCTCTTTCGAGATATGATCGCCCAAGCGTGTATCACGTATAGCATTGAACTGACTGACTGAATATAATAGTTGAAAACATGACTAAGGCTTCTACTGGGCATAAAGTGGGGGATCAGTTTTATATTGTTTTGAAGTAACAAACTGATCCCCTAGTAATTACTACTTAATAATATAATACATTTCTTTCCCCTTTACCTATGAGTCAAATAACAGGACAGATTGGGTTCTATAGCCTTGGTTGACAGCCAGTCTACCGCAGAAAGCAATGGCAACCTACTGCGGGATAATCTTCGACCCAGTCAGTCAAGTCTCTTTCGAGACATGATCGCCCAAGCGTGTATCACGTATGGCATTTAACTGACTGATTGAACTATCCTTGTCTGTAAATATTGTTTAACATTGTCAATCACTGTTTTTCCTTTCTTTTTCTTAAATCGCTCTCTTGTCTTAACTGCTGAAAAATATTGAAAGTGTTACGACAATCATTTTGTATATTATTATTATATTTTCATTTCTGCTAATGTCACACTACATAACAAGCTTAGTGGAAGATCTAAGGCTGGTAGTGGTGCGTTGTTTTGTTGTTCATGATTTGTTTTCTATTTCCTGTAACCTCACCAGCGTTACATGAACAAAGTTCTTCTTAGTGTGTTGGCCCTTACTTTTCAAGACAATTTTTTGTATTTCTCTTAAGCTGGGATTTCCAGAGATTCTTTTAAATATGTTATTGGGTTCCTTTTTTTAGTATTCCACGCGCACCTACTATGATTGGTACTAATATTGTTTTCAATTTACATATTTTTTCTATTTCGATTTCCGTTTCTTTAAACTTGGATAGTATTTGTTGTGGATTCTAGTTGAGAAGCTACACAAAATAATAAATAACAAAAAGCAGATATGGAGATAAAAAATGTAAGTTATACTGAACAAAAATATACAAACTGGAACACAGGTTAGTCACACCAGGAATGCTAGGAATACTGTTAGTAGGAACCAATGTATACAATCTTGTAGTGAAGAAGTATGTCCGGGTAATGAGTTTGTATTCTTACTGACCAACTAGCGGCGGTACAACTACTCAACTCAACAACTCTTTACAACGGTATTTACCAACCTTCCCACGCAAGGTTAGATGTGACACATGGTCATTTTATAGAGGGTCTTCACGGTCATATAGCCAGGCCAAAAAATGTCTGTCTATCTTTCCCCAGTCGTGATTCTACCCTTCGGAGGAACCACGACTGGGTTAGTGCTCTCTGCTCGGAAGCAGAGAGCGTTCTCTACCCGAAGGCAGAGAGCTGACAGTGTCATAGTCATAATAACAATGGCAAATGCCAGCTGGTTTTTACAACTACATTATTTAGCTGTCCCTCCCAGTAAGGGCAACATGTGACACGTGGTCAGTTTATGACTGGGATTTCCGGGCTATATGGCCCGGCCAAAAAATGTCTGTCTATTTTTGCCCATTCGTGCTTCTACCCTTCGGCGGAACCACGACTGGGTTATTGCTCTCTGCTCGGAAACAGAAAGCGCCCTCTACCCGAAGGCAGAGTGCTGACAGTGAAAAAGGTAGCTTTTTACAACTACATTATTTAGCTGTCCCTCCCAGTAAGGGTAACATGTGACACGTGGTCAGTTTATGACTGGGATTTCCGGGCTATATGGCCCGGCCAAAAAATGTCTGTCTATTTTTGCCCAGTCGTGCTTCTACCCTTCGGCGGAACCACGACTGGGTTATTGCTCTCTGCTCGGAAGCAGAAAGCGCCCTCTACCCGAAGGCAGAGTGCTGACAGTGAAAAAGGTAGCTTTTTACAACTACATTATTTAGCTGTCCCTCCCAGTAAGGGCAACATGTGACACGTGGTCAGTTTATGACTGGGATTTCCGGGCTATGTGGCCCGTCCAAAAAATGTCTGTCTATTTTTGCCCAGTCGTGCTTCTACCCTTCGGCGGAACCACGACTGGGTTATTGCTCTCTGCTCGGAAGCAGAAAGCGCCCTCTACCCGAAGGCAGAGTGCTGACAGTGAAAAAGGTAGCTTTTTACAACTACAGCCGTTCTTTGTATAGGCAGGATTATATGTGCACATTAGACGAGTCCATTCTTGTATCCAAAAGGGGGTGATCCCCAACATTTTTTAAAATTCCTTGGTTGCTATGTTACAGTCCGCTGGGCAAGCCATATCAATTAGTAGGCAAATTTATTATTATTATTATTATTATTATTATTCCTTTAGATTTGTATTCTATATACATTTCATTCTGGGCCCCAAGCAGAGAATTAAGGTTAGAAATGGCTTAATGACAATTTCCACTCATCTTGTTCGGTAATACAAAAAAACAAAAAAGAAAACCTAAAATCACACAAAATTTACGTCGATAAAGCTTTTCGTAATATGTGAGCTATACTTGTGTGCAGCCTTTGAGATTTGAAAAAGAAATCACTCGACCGGCCGTCGAGAGCAAGGGAAAGTTTACTCGCCCCAAAATCATTTTACTTGACCGACTCCATTTTCTTAATAATCACCTTACTTAAACATAGCGTGAATCGCTGACGGAAAACAAAAAATGAAATTTTAATTAAAATTTCGAACGTGTTAGAAAAGATTTATAATTTTTAGTATATAAGTATTTTTTTTTTCGGTTTGTGTCAATTATGTCGTATCTATTTTCTTCAATCTGTCTGTCCGTGAAGATGGTGTAATCTCATAGAATTGTGTTTGCTATAATCTTGCCAAAGGGTAATTTTAAGTCTCTAAATACCACGTCCGCTCCGGGTCTATGAGTAAAAAGGGCACTGTAGGAGAGTTACCTATGCACATTTGAGGACATTTAGATGAAGAGATTTTGCCGATAATATGTGCAGTTTCGCGCAAAGTAATCTTCTGTAGCTCTGAGATGTTGATGTGTCCAGGAATTTCACTCACAAGATTTTCGCTACCATTCTTTATCTTATCCAATGCCACTAATCACTACAGTGATAAACGTAGATTAAGTAATCTTTTGTAGCTCTGAGATGTTGATGTGTCCAGGAATTTGACTCACAAGATTTTCGCTACCATTCTTTATCTTATCCAATGCCCCTTATTAAAATTAATGGAAACAAATACAATAATGTTTTCCTGAGACCTTTTCACACTTTCCCTGATCACATATACGTTATCACTTGGCGTTGTTTTTCTCTTAAGAAAGCATTTTCCTTTGCGTTTTGAACGGATGGATCTAGTTTTAAAATAATCAAATTAGGAATAAATCCACGAGCTTAAAAAAGCATAAAAAGAAAGAAAGAAAGAAATGTGAAGACGAAAAGAAAGAAAGAAAGAAAGAAAGTGTTATAAAATGTTTTCTACGGTTATGATATTAGTCTTACTTCCGCACTCGCCGTGATGTCTGTAAGAAATACCCTAAAGACCGACTCCAACGGTCTTTTAAAGATTAATTGGAGTTCTTGATTATAGTATCTAGACTAGTTCATTACTGAGTTTGAGTTTTAAAGGCATATCAACACCTATGTGGGTTATTTAATGCCAAAAAGGTGGGGTTTTAAGGTATTTTTTAAATGTTTGGTTGATTTAGTCAAGTTTTAATTAATTTTTTTTTGTTTTTATTCTTTTTTTTTAGAAAACTGAAAATATCTTCTAGTTTTGTATTCAAAAATGTTTTACAGCGACGAATAGTTTTTTTTTCTTTTAAAAAAATGTGTATTTTTATACTTTTATAGTGTTTTCATCCCAGTTTGGGGGTTAACTATTTGCCCATAGCTGGGACCTCAACAGGTGCAACCACTCCGGGTCAGGGTGGACCTGAGAACAACAGCCATTAAGAGGTGGTCCCATGCTCCTCACAACCTCCCAATCAGAGGCCTTGTTGCCAAATGCAGTTCACCGTCATGCGCAGGACCTAGTTCATCACTGATTATAATGTCTTTTATGTTCCCATTTTGTTCCTTTCACCAAATATATCAACTTTCCAATTCGTGATAGTATTACGCCGTTTTTCCTCATTTCTTTTCCATCTTTATATACTCTGAAAAAACTTTTTCACTAATTTTGAATAATTTAGTGTCATTTTTGTTATCTATTCTTCTTATTTTTTTTTTAATTGGTAACAACTCGTCGAACACCGATTTAATATTTCTTGAGAACATTAATTCTGTCAGCGACATGCTTGCTGATGTATTGGAATTTGGCGTTATCCGATAAACTTTGCAGTGTTTCTACGTTCACTTTTTTTTACTTGCTTTTTTCAAAACTCTCTTAAAATACCCACAAACTGTCCAGCTTGTCAGTTTGACCTTGGATGATTTTTTTTTTAATCATTTCACCCCAAGCAAGGCATTCCACTGCCACTATTGCGCATGGGGCTACATAGGGGAAGGTAAAGAGAAGGAGTGGTTAGACATAGGGAATGTCAGGAGGAGGGTGACAGATGAGTAAGGATACCGAGGATGAGGGTTGGGCAGATGGGAAGAGTGTTTGATAGAATGGGAGCAGGTTAGTGTGTTAGGAGGTGTCTATTGACCTTACATTTAAACTCCTTGAGATTGTAGCCGTCGGGGAAGCAATCGTGTGGAAGGGAATTCCACAGTCGGGAAGTGCGAGGAAAGAAACTGTTGGAGTAGAAGTTGCGGTAGCATTTTATCGGTTTCACTGTAAAAGGGTGGGATCTAGTTGCTAATCTAGTATCTCGTGCAAATTCGTATCTAGGGGGCACCAGTGATCTAAGTTCATCGGAGCAAAAGCCGTGAAAGTATTTATAGAAGAGACACAGGGAAGCCACGTCGCGCCTGTGGGAGAGAGACTGCAGGCGGTCTGCCAAGTCGGTATCTATCACATTACAGACCCTCCTCTGAACCTTATCGAGAAGCCCGAGGAAAATAGCAGGGGCACCCGACCAGATATGGCAGCAGTATTCAATGCACGGGCGGATGGTAGATTTATATATGTGCAGGATAGATTTAGACGGAAAAAACTTCCGGGCCCTACACAGAGAACCGACTTTCATAGCAGCGGATTTAGCAATGGATTCGATATAGTCATTCCATTTAAGGTCCGCTAGGTGGGGTAGTAGTTTATTCACGCGATAACATTTTTTATAATTATTTCACCTCAAGCAAGGCAGTACTGCCACTGGTGCGCAGAGAGTTACATAAGAGGAGAGTGATGAGAAATAAGAACAAGTTAAAGAAGGTGTCAGAGAATGCGTAAAAGAAAGATGAGAATACTGATGTGAAGTGAGCTGCATGAGAGCAAAATGGAAAAGGAGAAGAACACGATACAAAGGTTGTCAGGGAAAGGATGCTAGTCAAGAAAATAAGAGATGGCAATTGATATTGCATTTAAATTATTGGAGATTGTAATTGCCAGGGAAGCAAGTATACGGAAGGGAATTCCACAGGCAGGAAGTGCGAGAAAAGAAGCGGAAGAGTAGAAGTTGCGGTTACATTTTATTGGTTTCACTGTAAAAGAGTGAAACCTAGTTGCTAGTCTAGTAACTCGTGTAAATTCATGCAGAGGGGGAACCAGGGAACTAAGCTCGTCAGAATAGAAGCCGTGAAAGTATTTGTAGAAAAGACAGAGGGAAACCACATTACGTTAGTGAGAAAGTGACTGGACTTGATCTACCATGTCAGGATCGATTACATTACAGATTTTCCGTTGGATTTTGTCAAGAACCCCGAAATAAATAACAGGGACACCCGACCAGATGTGACAGCAGTAGTCAATGCACGTGCGGATGGTAGATATATATATATGTGCAAGATGGATTCCGACGAGAAAAACTTCATGACCTTACATAGTGAACCAACCATCCTAGCAGGAGATTTAACTGTGGAGTCAATGTAGTCATTCCACTTGAGGTTATTGGTTGTCTATAGTGGTTAAAGAATAGCAGCTTTGTTTTGGAAGCATTAAAATTTACGAGCCATTTTTTACCCCAGTCCACCGCAGATTGGAGGCCTTTTTCAAGATCAGCAGCGAGGTTTGCTTTGTCAGCCTCGACACATTTCTTACTGCGGCGGAAGTAAATGGTGGTGTTGTCAGCGTAGATACCTACTTGGATCTAATTACATCAGGGAGATCGTTGATGAAGATCAGGAAAAGGCGTAGGACCTAGAATAGAGCTTTGAGGGTCACCCGCATCCGTATGATAGTATCTGGAAGCATGCCCGTTCAATACTACCTTCATTACGCAATTTTAAAGGAACGACAGGATTAGATCAAACAAGCGTCCAGTTGTGCCATACCCTGTAGCTTTCGTAGAAGGCCAGCATGCCAGACTTTGTCAAATGCTTTGGAGATGTCTAAGGCAACAGCTCGAGTTTCGCTGTTCTTAACAAAAATCTTCGAATTCGTGAGCAGGGAGTTGTGTACCATTATCCGAAACTATGGTATCTGGAATGCCATATCTTGCAAACAGGTCGTGTAAACCATTCATTGTTACTGTAGAAGTTGATTTTTGCACTTACAAATTTCCGGCCCCTTAGAAAAGTTATCCACTACTACAAGATAATGTGATCCGTTTATTAGACGTGTAAAATCTATGTTCAGTCTTGACTACGGAGTATCTGTCTTTAGCGAAGGTTGGATTTTCGTGGTAGGTGGGTTTTCTCTGCTAGAGCACGACCTCTGCAGGCCTTTACTACTTTTCATTGTCTTAGTCCATTTTGGTTCACTATACATAGCTTCTTATTAGCAATTTCACCTTTAAAATTCTCTGATGTCCACTATGGAATTCATTTAATATCTGCTTTTGAAATATACTAAGTATTACTATTCTTTGAGCGGACATTAGTACTCCGTCAATTAAGCGTAGAAGTCTGGATTGCGTTCCTTCTTACTTTCTTTTAGTTGGGTTTTTTTTTTCGCAATAAAAAACATCCTGTTATGCTTTTTTTAATTTCTTTCAGGGTAACTGGTTATTCGCGTATTATATTGCATAATATTAATTTTAATTTCAATCTCACCTTTTAATGCTGCCATACCAGTGTCCTTAAACGCTTCAGTATTTTTTGTATCAATATACCCTAGGGTAAGGTATTAATTTGTTTCTTCCATCCAGTTATGGGTTAAATAATATGACAGACTGGGTTCTATAGCCTTAGTCTACAACAGAAAGCAATGGCAACCTATTGCGGGATAATCTTTTGCCCAATCAGTCATGTCTCTTTCGAGAAATGATCGCCCAAGCGTGTATCGCGTATGGTACTTAACTGACTGACTTGATAAGCGATCCGCATTTCCTAATTTTTTTGACCTTTGGTATTTCATTGTAAAATCGTAATTTAGTAAGCTGGTACCCGGCGTAGTAATCTATTCCCTGTATGCACATGGACTCTTTTATATTTTTTTATTTTATTTTTTATATTAACCATAAATTGATAATAGAGGTCTGTGGTCTGTCAGCAACCGAAATGCGTTCCATGTATACATTTGTGGATTTTTTCAATGCAAATATTATTACTAAAGCTTCTTTTTATATCTGTCTATTTGTTTTATTTTTCTGCTGATCATAGCGAACACGAAGCATGAGCGACTGTCTTTCATAGTACCGAAATAGTATTTATGTAAAATTACTGCTCTTATTTTATAACCAATATCATCTGAAGCCAATACGATTTTTCCTTTTGGATCGTAATACGCTAATATTAAGTCTGGTGTTATTATTTTTGTTATTTATTCAAACACATATCAGTCTAGTTTCCTTAAGTTGTTCAGTGGGGCTTTCAAATTCTGCATATTAGGTACACAAATTTGATAGTAGTTTATAAGCTAGTAACGTCTTGTTATGCTCGCACGTGTACAAACTTCTCAGGGATATGAAGTTCTTATGGGCGTCTTCCTTCCAGAATTCGCCATTCTCGTCCAATTGCAAACACTTCTGGTCTAGGAAAGAGATGCAAAAACGTATGTTGAAAAATATCAACGCTATATATACATAGACCGCCTTTAGAAGGGTACCGATAACAGCTATCCCGACATACATTTGGAGCCTTACTTCCCCCACAAAAAGTAATACAAGACCTTTACTAATAACAGTGTAAAAAACGGAAGTGGAAGTTTAGAGAGTCGGTAAAAAAAAATCAGGCATATGTGCGAGGCACATACTTCTGCACTCCCTTTCAGGAAATATTCCTCCAGAACCACAGAAAAACTGAAGCCTCCCTATTCACCGGCACTTCCGACCAATTCATTTCCAAGAGAAGGTCGGTATCGAACTAAACGCCAGGTATCTTGATCGGCCCGTACGTTCTGGGGAAAGAGCAACAGACTTATCGCAGTTTATCTTGGTCCCTGTCCCCGTCTCGTATCCTCTGATTTCTTTGCAGAGTTTGTCAATCTCGGCTCTACTCGACACAAGACCCTAAACGTCATCAGCATAAGTTGAGTACCTGGATAAGGTGATATCATCACAAAGTGAAATTCTGCGTAGCACCGGATTCGCCTTTCACTTGCGAAGGAAAGGCTTCAACGCAAGAACGTGCGAAAGTAAACCTTGATGAGTGGAGCAAGACAATACGAAAGGTCCCGATCTTATTCCATTCACATCTACTAACACACCGGAAAAACGCATACAGAAGTCGAATCCAGGTGCGAAAGTACGGCCTTAAACCGGCTGTGAAAAAGACATCCTGCAGAAATCGATGTTCAACCCTATCAAATGTCTTGGACTGATCTAAATTGATCAACACAACTTCACTGTCAACATGCTCGATGATCAAGCATAACAGATGGAGGCTGATCTGAATAGTCCTGCCCTTCATGGAACAAGTCTGCTACGGGACCAATTTCGCTAAAATCTTCCACTCTGTGTTTAGCATCATCAACGGCCAATAATTATCTATCTCTTTCACACCGTGGTTGTTCTTACAAAGCAACTTAATCATACTCCTGGTGAAGCATTGAGCTTCATCCAGTTTTTGTAAATCATTGCCAGCAAGGAGACAAAGACGGGCGACTGCCTCAAGTACAGTTCGTAAAGAAGACCATCTAATCCCGAAGTTTTTTACCGGCCAAATAGGTTTCGGCGTTTTCTAGATCTCAGACTCTGTGACGGGATCCTCGAACCATTTCGTTTCATCCGACTCAAGGCGGGGAAAGTCAGCCAAATAGACATCAAACTGAGCAGAGCTCAAACCAGGATTTCTGATAAACAGATCCTGAGAGTAGTCTCGAGAAGCTTTACATGTGCTTGTGTTTTTAGTCACCGTCTGCATGTTCGTCAATGTGATGCTCACGATATGTCGATTAGATGCATTTCGAACCTCCTCTGCATGCAATTCAATAGCCATGTCTGTTGCCTCGGAAGACATTATTTTTAACCTATGTGCGTTGTGGTGCAGTGGATATCGACTCGCGACAAGTCGGGGTGCCGAGTTCGAATTCCAGTTGAATTCCTTGCATTTATTTACGCACAAATACCCTTGGGAAAGGTATTAATCCGTCTCTTCCCTCCAGTTATGAGTCAAATAACAAGACAAATTGGGTTCTATAGCCTTGGCTGGCAACCAGTCTACCGCAGAAAGCAATGGCAACCTACTGCGGGATAATCTTCTGCCCAGTCAGTCATGTCTCTTTCGATACATGATCGCCCAAGTGTGTATCACGTATGGCACTTAACTGATTAACTGAATATAATAGTTGGGAACATGATTAAAACTTCTACTGGGCATAAAGTGAGGGATCCGTTTTCTATTGTTATAAAGTTATAAACTCATCCCCCATTCATTATACTTAATATAATAATGTAATATAATCTATCTCTTCTCCTTCCAGCTATGAGTCAAATAACAGGACAAATTGGGTTCTATAGCCTTGGCTGGCAACAAGTCTACTGCAGAAAGTAATGGCAACCTTCTATGGGATAACCTTCTGCCCAGTCAGTCATGTCTCTTTCGAGACATGATCGCCCAAAAGCGTGTATCACATATGGCACTTAACTGATTAACTGAATATAATAGTTGGGAATATGATTAAAACTTCTACTGGGCATAAAGTGAGGGATCCGTTTTCTATTGTTATAAAGTTATAAACGTGTATAACGTATGGCCCTTAACTGACTAACTACTAGCGGTTGATCCCTATTGATAAGAAAGCCAGCCAACTCCACTCTAGCTAATGTCACTGCCACATTATCACGGGATTTAATAGACGGATCAAATCTTTTCTCGTGCCGTTTGCACTGCTAATCCAGATAAATTGGGTTAACTCAACGTGGTTGTAATGGTTAGCAAGCTTGATTCGCTAGAAAAATTGAGTGATGAGTTCGATCCTCACTGGGTAACCCATAATTTCGGCCTAATCTAGTAACAATGAGTTGCCAACGATAATCAGTAGAAAACGACCTAAATTTAGATTTTAATAAATCCCACTACTTATTCCGAACGACAATCCGATGTAGCTTTCGTCGCAGCTGGACCTGGAAATCTCGCTCACCAAATAATGATTCTTTCAATTTCCACCATCCAACCAGCCTAATCTTAGGCTTACCTAAGTTTACACAAACACTGACGAGTTACACAAATGCATGTAAACTAGGTATGACGGTAAACTAGAGCCACTTCTCAATTGTTGTTGTCCCAGGTCCACTCTGACTCGGAGTGTTAGCACCTGTTAGGGTCCCACCTATGGGCAAATAGTTAAACCACCAAAGTGGGGCCAAAACACTATGAAAGTATAAAAATAGACTTTTATAGAAATATATACATTTTTGAAAGAAAAATATTACAATAATGCATTTTTTAAGAAAAAAAATATTCTCAGCAAAACATTTTGGAATACAAAACTAGAAGACATTTTCAATTTTCTAAAATAAAAAAAAATAAAAACAAAAAAATTTCATTAAAATCCGACTAAATCAACCTTTCCACTATAACCGAACATAATTTAAAAAAAATACCTTAAGACCCCACCTTTTTGGCATTAAATAACTCACAGAGGTTGATATGCGGTTAAACAAAACTCAAACTCAAACCCATGTAAACTATTGAATGGAAACTTGGACAACTACATCGACTCGGTCGATGTAACTAGAACGCACCACTGAAGCTTAGCTTCCCCTATTAATCCAAGTTTACACTACCTCCCAAGGGTGCCTACCTCCCAAGGGTGCCTACCTCCCAAGGGTGCTCATTGCGGTAAAGTTCCGAAACGATTTGACATCCGAATTGTTAATGCCTGCCCTTTCCCCTGTACAACCTATACCGGGGTCAAGGACGGCATTACAATCTCTATCGGGGTCAAGGACGGCATTCCAATCGCCTGCTAAAACTACCCGACGAGATGCCGTCAAAAAACGGCTTGATTCGCCAAAACAACTCAGACTGCTCCGCTTGGTTATTAGGCGCAATTAGACGAAGAGCCTTATCCTTTACGATAATATTAAGCACGCAAAATCTGCCCGCCGGGTCTGCGAAGATAAGAGCACACACCACTTTCTCAGACTTGATCAGCATCCAAGGAAACACCTCTCGAGCGTCTATCAAAAAATACTGAATAGAGAACAAACCTCTTAAACAGAATGCCTTCATGACCGTGAGTTAAAAAAATGGGTCTCCTGCAAACAACAAACATCCTCCCAGAGACGCTGAAGATCGCGAGCGTGTCTCGCCTTTCGAGACTTCGACCTCGGGCTTCGACATTCAGACTAGCTAACCAGAGAGCCATTATCAGTCTGATTAGGCTTGGGTATCTGGCTTGAACATGGTCAAAGAAAGAACACCAACAGACTCTCTTATTGATCCTTGGCTTATCTCATTCTTGATAGTACTGTTCTGAGAGAGACCACCAATATCCCAGTGATAAGTAAGTTTTAGATCGCTATACAGGGAGGAGTGAACGAACACTAGCGGCCCTCTCTGGACAAAATTGTTGAAGTTCTTTAGTTTATGTGTTGTCAAATTATCCAATGCTAATGCAATTTGTATCGAATGTTAACGTAATTTGTGTTGATATCGTTATCATCTCTTCTCTCGTCTAGACAATTTTTAATCAATTCGCACCAAGCAAGGCAATAATTTCACTATGAAGCGGGAAGCTACTGAGAATGAGAAGACATTAGAAAGAACCGGAAACCAAATCCTAAACAAAAAATAATAAACCTTTATTAGTTCTACAAAACCAAGCCGTGATTGATTCCGATTAAGCTATCTTTTGTGGACTAGAATAGGTCCGGAAGAAAATACAACTAGGGTATTAGAGAAACAAAGATATATTTACGAAAAACAAGTAAAAGTATTACACGTCAGAATGACTGCCAAGAGGAGACCAAGTCAACTCCTCTGTCAATCGTCAATTGCCGAACCGTCCACTTGAGACAGTCTTTCGATATTTATAGTCATGAGAAGATTTCATTATGGTACAACGGGTAGGTTCCATAACACTTATCTATCTATCTATCTATCTATCTATCTATCTATCTATCTATCTATCTATCTATCTCATCTATCTCAGTCTGTTCATATCTATCTATCTCAGTCTGTTCATATCTATCTATATCAGTCTGTTCATATCTATCTATCTATCTATCTATCTATCTATCTATTTATATCAGTCTGTTCATATCTATCTATCTATCTATTTGTATCAGTCTGTTCATATCTATCTATCTATCTATATCAGTCTGTTCATATCTATCTATCTATCTATCTATCTATCTATATCAGTCTGTTCATATCTATCTATCTATCTATATCACTCTGTTCATATCTATCTATCTATCTATCTATCTATCTATATCAGTCTGTTCATATCTATCTATCTATTTATATCAGTCTGTTCATATCTATCTATCTATCTATTTATATCAGTCTGTTCATATCTATCTATCTATCTATCTATTTATATCAGTCTGTTCATATCTATCTATCTATCTATCTATCTATTTATATCAGTCTGTTCATATCTATCTATCTATCTATCTATCTATCTATCTATTTATATCAGTGTTCATGTCAATCTATCTATCTATCTATTTATATCAGTATGTTCATATCTATCTATCTATCTATCTATCTATCTATCTATCTATCTATCTCACTTTGCTCATAGCTTACTCCTAATGACTGGATTATGATCTTAATACAGAACAGGCATTACATAGTGACAGACTGGAGAACCACACTTGAAAAGGAATGACACTATGGTTAGACCTAGACTTAGAATCTTAATTGAATGTTCATTTTGTTATGCTTTGTCCACTTAATTTTTAAATCATTAACATTGTCAGCATTTCTTTCAGCGTAGAAGGCGTGAAAATTCTTGTAGAAAAGTGAGAGTGTTGTCCGAAAAAACACAACTCAGGTATGAGTGTAACAAAGATATATTTACGAAAAACAAGCAAAAGTATTACACGTCTACCTGACTGCCAAGTGGAGACCAACTCAACTCCTCAATTGCCGAACCGTCCACGTGAGACAGTCTTCCGATATTTATACTCATTATGGTATAACGGGTAGGTCCCACAACTATCGATGAAAGAAATCAAATCAAATCTTGGGAAAAATCAAATCTTGAACATTTTTATATGACTGAGAAAGACTGAAGCAAAAGAGGGGACTACCTGCGTGATTTTAGAAACGGAAAGTCATTTTACCAGAAGTTGACACACCATCTTGGCTTCTGCTTCTAATGTTTGCTGATGCATAATGGTTAATAGTCATTTGGCTCGACGGTGAGCTATCTGGGTGAAGATGGAAGAAAAGGATTGATTTCATGACCATCCACTCCAAGTAAACATTGGCGTTAACGGACAACACAGATATATGTATTCAACTTGTAAACCAGGATATGAAGTTTACGTTTCGCCGTCGTCCGGTTTCTTGATGTTCTTAATGCAAATCAATGTCTGGAGAGTTATCGTTTGCAAAGTATCGTATTTCATAATCAGCTATATGAATTCAAACTTATCACTATACTCGTTTCGAAAAACTCTCCGCGTATATATGCGGAAGGGAAAAATGGTTATTAAAAAAGAAAGAGCTAAGCACACGATCATCAGCCAAAGTGATTTGGATCAAGCCAAAGGAAAACCCGAGACGAGTAATCAATAACAAAAAAGCGCTCAATACGTAAGCAAAGCAGAATAAGTGTGTGTGTGTGTGTGTGTGTGTGTGTGTGTGTGTGTGTGTGTGAGAGAGAGAGAGAGAGAGAGAGAGAGAGAGAGAGATTAAATAAATTGCAAACATAATGTCTGCTTATTTGTAATAAAATCCGTTCATACTCACGGATAATCTTTCGTGTATTATAATTGAAAGATGTCAGAAATGAGCCGTAACTTTGACAGATGTTATTATTGTTCATTTCTCAAGGTACCCAAGTACTTTCAACCTCTTTCCGAGATCATCTTCAGGGGTGTGAGTTATGGTAACAAAAATAACCGCAGCGTGTAGAAGTTGCTTAATAATGTTTGCAATTTATTTAATCAGACATGTTTAAGGAAAAATTTTTGCCTAAATACACAAATATATATATATATATATATATATATATATATATATATATATATATAGTCATCCGAAGACAGATCTGTTTCGCAGCTCATCAGTACGGTTAGAGTCCGATTGCTTTTTAACGCAGGATTGAAACCCGGCCGAATTGGCATCAGTCGGTGATTCTACCTCTGTGCTATGGGCGCTCGGTAGAAGGAGGCAGACTTTTTTGCGTGTATATTATCCTTATACACGCCCAATAGCTGAGAGCTTTATAATTCATTGCTGAATGAAAGATGCGTAGATGTCAGTGTTCTTCCAGAGTACTCAATCAGGGTGTAAGAGCGTATATATATATATATATATATATATATATATATAGTAATGGAAAACAATCCGTGGTAAGAGAACTTTCTTTAGTAAATGATCCAAATGGATCCTGGTAATATGATATTAAAATTATAAAATATATTTTTTTTTATCATCTCACCCCAAGCAAGGCATTCCACTGCCACTATAGCGCAGGAGGTTACATAGAGCGATTGACGATTTAGGATGTACATAGGGTGAGAGTTGGAGAGAATGGGTGTGAGTTAGTGTGTTAGGAGGTGTCTATTGACCTTACATTTAAACTCCTGGAGGTTATAGCCGTCGGGGAAGCAAGCATGCGGAAGGGAATTCCACAGGCGGGAAGTGCGAGAAAAGAAGTTGTTGGAGTAGAAATTGCGGTTACATTTCATCGGTTTCACTGTAAAAGGGTGGGACCTAGTTGCCAATCTAATGTCTCGTGCAAACTCACACCTAGGGGGCACCAGTGATTTAAGTTCATCTGAGCAGAAGCCATGATAGTATTTATAGAAGAGGCACAGGGAAGCCACGTCACGCCGGTGAGAGAGTGACTGCAGCCGGTCAGCTAAGTCGGTATCAATCACATTACAGATTCTTCGCTGTATTTTGTCAAGAAGCCCGAGGAGAATAGCAGGGGCACCCGACCAGATGTGGCAACAGTATTCAAAACACGGGCGGATGGTAGATTTGTATAAGTGCAGGATAGATTCAGACGGAAAGAATTTCCGGGCCCTGCACAGAGAGCCGACTTTCATAGCAGCGGATTTAGCAATGGATTCGACGTTGTCATTCCACTTGAGGTCCGCTGAGAGTGTCAGGCCAAGCAGTTGTCTGTCTTGTCAACACCGTGTTGAGGACTGAGTTTGTGTCGGAAATGGAAGTTTTCGTCATACAAAGGGCACAACATAAGGGCCAAGGAATTTTTTTTTTAAATTTATCTTAAAGGAAAGAAGTTATATAAAAAGGGTCAAACGCTGATCTACTGGTGTTATATATCAGGCTATCATTTCCCCCACAAAGAAAATAAGAAAAATTATAATGTTTAATAGCTTTACAGATAAGTGTAGCTTATGTTTAGAAGAAAAAATTCAAATAATAAAATACAATAATCAAAGTCAACTATTGAATCAGAGGAATGAACTAATGTTTAAATGCCGGCATAAAAACAATTTTACATTTCCATAATACAAGTTTCACTCAATTACCTATGATACATCAATTCTTCTAATGCCGAAAACCCAAAATTAATATCTTAAGGCTAATATATATATATATATATATATATATATATATATATATATATATATATATATATATCGTTCATTCAGTAATGAATTAGAACATTCTTAGCTACTGGCGCAAGTGTACATGGTATATCACACGTTAAATATCTGCCTCCTTCTGTCCACAGCTCAGAGGTAGATTCAGCGACGTCAATTCTATCGGGTTTCAATCCTAACCGTACTGATGAGCTGTGATGCAGCGAAACAGATCTGTCTGCGGATGACTGTACACACACACACAAACACACACACACACACACACACACACACACACACACACATATATATATATATATATATATATATATATATATATATAGGATGTTTCAAAAATAGATGGTATAACATTAAGACTGTGTTCCCTATATCTAAATAATGAAATAAAAAATCTTTATGAACATATGTCCGGAGACGCTTAGTTATCGAGTTATAGGCTTTTCAAACATGTCCTATCTATTGGAGTTCTTTTATCATTTAGATATACGGAACACAGTCCTGAAGTTATGTCATCTATTTTTGAGACCTCCTAATATATATATATAATTTGATGTTAAATATAGTTGTTATCTTTTAAAGATTCCTGATTCTATATACTTTTTATGTATAATTCTACTATAAACACATTTGTGTTTGAATTTTAAATACACATTTTTATTTTTACTACAGATCCGTGCATGTGGATATTTGGCTGATCAGTTTTATACGCAACAAGGATTGATCTAGTGGCTATTGTGACTTAATTGTCACTTCACTTTCATTAGGACTGTTAGTGCCATAGTAGACCGTCTGTTGGCTCATACTTCGTGGGAAAACATGAATGTCTTGACCGCTCGATGCCGTGTTGGCGGTTAGTGATTTTTTCACGAACGTCTACCAACTCGCACTCTCCACAGCTAAATGTGGTCACCTCACAAACTATGCCATTTTGAAAATCTACTGACCTAATCTTCTAGCCTTACAAATTTGACCTTTATCAAAATATTGCGTCATTTGGTAATACAAAGTGAAATATTCAAAGCCAGGTTACTTGCTGGTATATAACTTGTTCTGACACGCTCAGTTGTCACGTGACAGTAGCTGCCATTGTTGCCGCATATTGCTAGTCAGAAATTTTTGTTCCACTAGTATATGTAGCAAGTATGGTTGTTAAGCAACAGAACTGGTCCAATATCTGAGATAAACACTTGGGACTTAAAAATCAAGCAGGTTATCAAACTCTGTGTTGCTTTTTATCTGATCCTTTTATAAAACGAATATTTTTTAAAATCAATTTTACTAGTGTAATTATTTGCTTTTAGAGAGATTTTAATTACATATTTTGATGTTGTTCGTGTGTATTTTATATGACAGATTTAGAAGCGGATGGAAGAAAGATGAACTTATAATGGCACTTCTTTCTTTTTATTTTTAAAACAAAAATCTAATGAGATGAATTCCAAAAATTCTTTGGAAAGAAAGAAAGAAAGAAAGAAAGAAAGAAAGAAAGAAAGAAAGAAAGAAATTTACATAAAAAGAAACAAAAAAAACAAAAAAAAAAAGAAAGAAAAATCTATAAAAAAAACAAACAAACGAAAGAAAGAAAGAAAGAAAGAAAGAAAGAAAGAAACATCTAAGAAAAAATTAAAGACAGAATAAAAGACAAATCTACTAAGAAACAAACAAACAAAACTAAGTAAGATAAGAAGAAGGAAAGAAAGAACAAAAGAAAAAGAACAAAACATCTACGAAGAAACACACAAACAAAACAAAGAAAGAGAAAAAGGAAAGAAAATTCTACGTAGAAACTAATAACCAAAACAAAGACAATTAAGAAAGAAAGAAAGAAAGAAAGAAAGAAAGAAAGAAAGATGTAAATATAAAAGAAAGAAATATAAAAGAAGAAAGAAAGAAAAATCTACGAAGAAATAAACATACAAGTTAAATAAATCTAAGAAGGAAGAAAAGAAGAAAAATAAAAATGAAAGAAAATCCATGATGAAACAAACAAAAGAAAGAAAGAAAGAAAGAAAGAAAGAAAAATCTACAAAAAATAAACAAAGAAAACAAAAAAGCTAAGAAGAAAGAATGAAAACAAAAATAAAAAGAAATAAAGAAAAATCTATGAAGAAACAAAGAAAAGAAACAAAACAAAGAAATCTAAGAAAGAAAGGAAAAAGAAAGAAAAATATTCAAAGAAACAAACAAATCTAAGAAAGAAAGAAAGAAAGAAAGAAATTTACGAAGAAACAAACAAACGAAAGAAAGAACTCTAAGAGAAAAGAAAGAACAAATGAATGAAAGAATTATAAAAGATAGAAAGGAATAAAGATCGAAAAAATCTACGAAGAAATAAACTACACATAGACATTTCAGAGAAAGGTAAGGAAAAAAATAAAAAGAAAGAAAAGTCTATGAAGAAACAAACACGCAAAACAAAGAAAAATCAAATAAAAGAAAAATTAATTGCTAAGAAAGAAAATCTGCAAAAATACAACGAAAGAAAAAGTAAAATCTACAAAGAAATCTGAAGGGAAAGAAGAAAAGTGCAAAGAAAGACAGAAATGAAAAAAGAAAGAATCTATGAAGAAAGAAAAAGAAATATTAACGAAAGAAAAAATTCACGAAGAAAGGAAGAATAATCAACCAAATAAAAATAAGAAAAAAAATAGTGAGAAGAAAGAAATAAATCTATAAAAAAAAATGAAAGAAAAATGAAAGAAAGGAATAAAGAAACGTCTACGAAGAAAAACATACAAAAAAATCTATGAAAGAAATAAAAATCAATCAAATGATAGTAAAAAAAGGACGAAGAAAGAGAGAAAAATCTATGAAGAATAAACAAAGAAAAGAGAAGAAAAATTTACAAAGAAAGAAATGTTCAGAAAAGGAAGAAAAGGTCAAAAAAGAAAAAAGAATCTATAAAAAACGAAAGAAAAAAAGAAAGAAAATGTGAAAGAAAAAAGAAAGAAATAGAAGTCAAAATATTAACTGGTCGATCGATTAATAATAGTACGTTTTTCATAAAAGTTTTTTTTTATTTCAATAACAAAATAAAAATCATAAAATTGCAAAAATTGTATAATATAACAAAGCAAAAATTAATTTAACTTAACGAACTTTTGTGGGTTCCGGGTGAGGAACCGCACAAAAAGATAGATAGATAGATAGATAGATAGATAGATAGATAGATAGATAGATAGATAGATAGATAGATGATTGCGGATTCCGGGTGAGGGACCGCACAAAAAGATAGATAGATAGATAGATAGATAGATAGATAGATAGATAGATAGATAGATGTTGCGGATTCCGGGTGAGGAACCGCACAAAAAGATAGATAGATAGATAGATAGATAGATAGATAGATAGATAGATAGATAGATAGATAGATAGATTGTTGCGGATTCCGGGTGAGGGACCGCACAAAAAGATAGATAGATAGATAGATAGATAGATAGATAGATAGATAGATAGATAGATAGATAGATAATGCGGATTCCGGGTTGAGGAACCCAGGGATAGATAGATAGATAGATAGATAGATAGATAGATAGATAGATAGATAGATAGATAGATAGATAGATGTTGCGGATTCCGGGTGAGGGACCGCACAAAAAGATAGATAGATAGATAGATAGATAGATAGATAGATAGATAGATAGATAGATAGATAGATAGATAGATAGTGTTGCGGATTCCGGGTGAGGGACCGCACAAAAAGATAGATAGATAGATAGATAGATAGATAGATAGATAGATAGATAGATAGATAGATAGATAGATAGATAGATAGATGATTCGATTGATTCCGGGTGAGGGACCGCACAAAAAGATAGATAGATAGATAGATAGATAGATAGATAGATAGATAGATAGATAGATAGATAGATAGATAGATAGATAGCATAGATAGCGGATTCCGGGTGAGAAACCGCACAAAAAGATAGATAGATAGATAGATAGATAGATAGATAGATAGATAGATAGATAGATAGATAGATGTTCGGATTCCGGGTGAGGAACCGCACAAAAATAGATAGATAGATAGATAGATAGATAGATAGATAGATAGATAGATAGATAGATAGATAGATGAACCGCACAAAATAGTGAACAACAAAACAGGTATGAAGATAGAAAAGTAGGTTATATTGAACGTAATATACAAAATTGAACGCAGGTTAGTAAATCCAGGAATACTATTAGTAAGAAATAAATATATACAAGTCTTGAAGTGAAGTCGTTGGAAATAGTATATCCGGGTATATTATTCTAGGTGAGTATAGCTCATAGCTAGTCTGGCTTGTGATGCGGTAGTCTCTGGGTAACTTCGGTATCTCTCGGTAACTTACGTATCAGTTCCGGTACTCTCCGATAACTCGAAAGGGTCTCTACGATCACTCTCAACTCTCCATGGCAGGAGTATATGTTTATTCAGTCGAATCCATTATCATATACAAAGGGGTGAGAGCCCACAACGCGAGCTCAATTTGTTTGTTGAGTCGAATTTCAAACATTTTGCCGGTAAAAAGGAATGAATATTTAAAGTTTTATGAATACAATTTTGTTTTCTCGTTAACCATCATGTTTAAAAGTTTATCTCGGTGAGCAGGAGAATCTATTTAGTTTTAATATAGAAAGCTGCATGGTTATCAGTAAAAAAAAAAAAAAGCAGCCCAATATGCCAAATACAGATCAGGGGTACTAGAATCAAGCAGGTACAAAAATGTAAATACCTGGAAAGTGTTATAACAGAAAACGGAAAGTGTGACACAGAGATCCGAAGGTAAATTGGCATGGCGAAGGAAACATTCCAGAAGTTGAGTAAAGTATTAAAAAACACAGAAGAGAGTACTGGATTGCTATGTGATGTCAGTTCTTCAATATGGCAGTGAATGCTGGACAATATCATCAAAGATGAAGGGAAAACTTGAATCAACTGAAATGTGGTTCTACAAAAGCATATTGGATATGAAGTGGGGAATCAGTTCCATATTACAATCAATATATAAAATGACCCCTCACTTTGTGGTCACAGCAGTTTCTATACATTTATATTCCTGAGATCCAAAAGCACAAGGATGCATTCCAGAAGCATGAGAAGAGTATTAAGTAACAGAACAATTTCTCTAGAAACAAAGAAGAAAGTACTGGATTGCTATGTGATGTCTGTTCTTCAATATGGCAGTGAATGCTGGACAATATCATCAAAGATGAAGGAAAAACTTGAAGCAACTGAAATGTGGTTCTACAGAAGGATTCTGCGAATATCATGGATCAAGCATGTGAGCAAATATGAGGTCTTAGAAATGATGGAAACGAAAAGGAAATTAATACTGAGCATCAGGAAGAGACAGATGAAGCTCCTGGGACATGCAATGAGGAAGGAGAGCTTGGAGAACCTGATACTAACAAGCCAGATAAAGGGAAAAGGAGACAGGGGAAAGCAGCGGATAACATATTTGAAGTGCCTGAACAGGTGAAAGACAGAACGGGATTTGCGAAATGTAACAGGAGATAGCGTTCTAAGAGCCAGCAGGGATAGGGAAATGTGAAAAGCCATAATCGCCTACGTCCTGAAGGAACAGGGCACATAGAAGAAAAAGAAAGATAAAGAATATATTTATATCTGTCAAAATATATCTTCTTGGATCACACACACACACACACACTCATACAAAGCAGTCAAGAACAGTCAAATGTAACCGTCTTTTCTATTCTATCAGTTTCTTACACTTTCCGCCTATGGAACTCCCTTCCGTACACTTGCATCCCTGATAGCTACAATCTCCAAGAGTTTAAATCCAACGTCAATTGCCATCTTTTATCCCTTCATTCCTATCTTTCTCTGACCCCCACCCCACCTTGTATCTTTTCCTCTTTTAGCTCTTCTCTTGTAACCCCTTGCACACCAGTGGCAGTATTTCCTTGCTTGGGGTGAATTGATTAAGCACACACACACACACACACACACACACACACACACACACACACACACACATATATATCATCGACATACAGACCTGTTTCGCTGTATCACAGTTTCAATATATATATATATATATATAATTTCAAACATACGCACCGTAATGGAGGCGCTAGAGGGTGTCGTCAGTGAAGTCAGTGATAGCATTTTGAACTATTTCAGAATTTCATCATGGCGCCACCTGTAACGCCCATCAGCTAGTGCAGATTTACAGCTACTCAGGATATATATATATATATATATATATATATATATATATTCTATTAAATTGCTTGCTGCCTCGATATACTATATATATATATATATATATATATATATATATATATCCTGAGTAGCTGTAAATCTGAAATATTTTGAGAACATTTTCTGAACTTATTATCTAAATTATTTTAAAAACGTTTCTTTTTGAAAAATCTTGG
This sequence comes from Ascarosepion bandense, assembly GCA_037127315.1. Taxonomy (NCBI): domain Eukaryota; kingdom Metazoa; phylum Mollusca; class Cephalopoda; order Sepiida; family Sepiidae; genus Ascarosepion; species Ascarosepion bandense. Next base: position 250,807 of record JBBBDQ010001385.1, on the reverse strand, counting down.
TAAAAATCTTGGTAAAAATATTTGTTTTTCCATCTGTTATTCCTTACTTTATTAATTTTATTAAATTTTTTAAATTAATTTTTTTAGAGGTGAATGTCTATATTAACTATCGGGACAAACAAGTCCTTAGAGAATTTAAATCATAAAATTTGTTTTATCAAACAGGACCACTAATTACAGAAAACCTACTCTAAAAAGTGCAATAAAGTTAAGATGTTATTTAATTAGAAAAGATTTAATTACTTTTACAAATAAGATATATTAAGGCCACTATTAGCTTAAAGGAAATACAATGAATAACATTTTATAACAATTGTTTTCATTTTTTTTTTATAATAACTTTTAAAACCGTATATTAACTTGTAAAGGTTCGGTGGTTAGGTATTTTATTTAGTTAAAACTATATTTACTAATCATGAATAGAAAAAGTTACTACAATTCAACAATCCCCAGTATTTAAAAAATAATTTTGAAATTTGGGACGTTTTAAAAACGTTTGACGATTTCTGTTTTGTATTTTTTACATGCATTATTAGAAATATGACAAAAAGATCTACACTCGCCTAGAAATCGGGAACTACCCATTGATGGAACATGGCAGATCGGAGATTGGAGGTTTTGAGGAGCATGGAACCACCTTTTAATTGCTGTTGTTTCCAGGTCCACCTTCACCCGAGCTTATAGCACCTATTAAGGGTGCTACCTATGAGCAAATAGTGACCCCCAAAACAAAAACAAAACATTATGAAAGAATAAAAATATTTTTTTATAAAAAAATTTACCAACAATACATATTTACATACAAAATTACCAACAATGTAACAGTCAGTTAAGTGCCATACGTGATACAGGCTTGGGCGATCATGTCTCGAAAGAGACATGACTGACTGGGCAGAAGATTATCCCGCAGTAGGTTGCCATTGCTTTCTGCGGTAGACTGGTTGCCGGCCAAGGCTATAGAACCCAATCTGTCCTGTTATTTAACCCATAACTGGAAGGAATAAACGGATTAATACCTTTCCCAAGGGTATTCGCGCGTAAATGAATGCAAGGAATTCAACTGGAATTCGAACTCGGCTCCCCGATTTCTCATTCCGAGCCGATATCCAGTGCACCACAACGCACATCCTTCAACAATGTATACTTGTATTTAAAAAAAGTGACCAACAATACATATCTAAACTTATTTATGAATGGAACTTAGTCTCTGTGTGTCTGTGTCTGTGTCTGTGTGTGTGTCCGTTACCTATAGACTCCGATTTTCTTGAAAATTTACACAGTTGTACTATAAGCGGCTGCGAGTGTTCTTAGCTAGGTTTTGTGTCGAGGTACCCCCGACATAAGGAACGATATTCAGAAGTTTCAAGGTTGCAGTTCTTACAATAGTGCAAAAAATCGAGAATATATATATATATATATATATATATATATATATATATATATATATATATAAGGCAAGATGTTTGTGTGTGTCTGTTTATCTGCCTGTATGTCTGTATTTTTTCAGCCCTTTTATTTTAGTTTTTGCTTCGGGTTTGGCTCTAAGTAGGTATAATTGTAGTTCTTAGTCTCAGCCATGATACCATTTACTCAGAGGACTTATTTAGCCTTCAAAATTCTGTTTACGACGAAAAAACTTATTTGATATCGATACCATGAAATCAAAATTTGACTTACATCTATTCATTTTTCTTTCAGTCTACGGTTTCGCGTTAACTGGAAACAACTATTGCTTTTAGTCTTTCATGCCAACGTCCAAAGAGTCTGAGCTCCAGGACCATGGATTAGTTTTAAAGCTTTCGTTACACACGAGCATCGAGTAGTTATACTACTAGTTAATAGTAAATGTATCAACAATACAATTTTAAAACAAAATGACCAGCAGTAAAATTTTATAGCAGAATTACCAACATATTTTATTGCAAAATGACCAACAATACGTTTTATCTGTCGTTGAAGGCGTACAATTAAAGTATTTACATCATTCGTACTACGTTTTGGCCGTTGTACGCTCCGGTCTTCTTCAAGTGCTAGGAATTTCAAACCGAACCCTTTATTACAATCACTGGGGTATGTCATCCTAATTCCTTGCATAAAGTCTTGCTTGGAAGTCTTGAGTCATCTCCTCTAACCCTGCAAGTAACTTGTTCACCACTGCTGTAGCCTGGTACTGAACTCACAACTCTAAGAGTCAAGTCAGGAACTAACCAACGTTTATATCTTAAGGACACATAGCCCAGTGGATGTTGGTTAGCACCTGAAGAAGGTTGTATTCTAGCACCTGAGGAAGGCCGGAGCGTACAACGGCCGAAACGTCGTACAAATGTCAACAAAGATGAGGACAATAGCCCGAATAAGGCAAATACTGTAAATACTACCTCATCTCAGAAATCTTAGACAAATGCGTGCAATTACGTTCGAAGTATATTTAGTTGAAGCTATAAAATTGTGTTTAACATAATTAGATTTCAGCATTAAATAATCCATAGCGATTGAATCAACCAACCAATTCGCAAGGTGTACTATTTTTCTTTTTTATGGGGTCAATTTCTGTGGTATTTTATCCACTAAAGTTTTCAAATTATAATATATTTTTTGTTTGTTTGATTTTTTAAATATATATATATGTGTGTGTGTGTGTGTGTGTGTGTGTGTGTGTGTGTGTGTGTGTGTGTGTGTGTGTGTGTGTGTGTGTGTGCGCACGCGCGTTTCGTTTTGCACTTTCAACCAACCTATTGTCTTCTTATTCTTACAGAATGATATGAGGCCACCCCGTAATGACCGTTGTATCCTTAGTCCTCTACGTGTTAGCTGTTCTGGCTGGACTTATCCTTTTCGGCCTTTCCCGGCAAAAATCGTCAAGCGAAGAAGAGGAACCAGTGGAAGAATATCGGGTCAGCAAACGCTACAAGGCCAAACCTTCACTCTTCACTCTGCTCGGAATTCCGGACTATGGCAACAAGAACTACTTCTTCTCGTTCGAGGACCACTTCGAAACGTTCGAAGAGGTCAGCAAAGCGTGTAAAAGGGCCGGACTTGACCGCTGCCAGCTGATCGTCGGCGTCGATTTCACGGCCAGCAATGAATGGCAAGGAAGGAAGACGTTCGGTGGTCAGTGCCTTCATCGGGTCAGTCCCGGCTGGAATATGAACCCGTACCAAAAGGTGATTTCGATTTTGGGCCAAACATTGGAGCCGTTCGATCAGGATAGGCTGATCCCGGCGTTCGGCTTTGGTGACTCAAAAACGATAGATCAGGATGTGTTCTGTTTCAATCAGTCCGGTAATCCGTGTCACGGCTTCCAGGAGGTTTTGGAGAGATACAATGAGGTGGCCCGGAGTGTTACCCTGAGCGGTCCCACCACCTTCGCACCTGTTATCGAAAAGGCGGTAGAAATAGTAAAAACAAGAAATACATACCATATACTTATCATTATTGCTGATGGACAGGTAAGTAGTGAAACTGGATTCGGAGTCTTTGAGGATTTGCTAAAATTTTGTATCTGGTGTCGCTAAACCGATTTAAAGTGTTTATTACTTCTTTTGAATTACACTTATTCCGTGAATAATTAATCTAGTCAAGGGTAACAAAACAAGTGAATGTTCGGCAACAGTTGGTTGCTGGCCATCGCTCGAGGCTTACTGCTTCCGCACTTCACTGAACTCAGTCATAGATTTGCTTTACACTATATATATGTGAGTGTGTGTGTGTGTGTGTGTGTATGTATGTATGTGTGTGTGAGCGTGCGTGCGTGTGTGTGTGTGTCAATAGCAATGGTAATATTAGCCATAATTAAATTACCCAGAGATCACAAAACAAAGAATTTCGGCAACATTTGGTTGTTAGCCATAGCTTGAGGCCTACTGCTTCGGCACTTCATTGGAGTCAATCATCGATTTACCTCACACTATATATATATATAGAGAGAGAGAGAGAGACAGACAGACAGACAGACAGACAGACAGACAGATAGAGAGAGAGAATTAATGTGGAAAAAAGTGTTACTTACCTGAGCGGTGTTATTCCGGTCATGCCGACTTAAAAAAAAAAACAGAAAAAAAAAAACAGAAAAAAAAACAGAAAAAAAAACGAAACAAATATAAGCAAATAATACAACATTCGTCAACCAAAAAAAAAACCACGTACACACAAAGTTACTCCAAACTTCATATGAATACGAAAACATTGGGAAATAGCAGCAGAAAACCAAATAGCCCTGAAGAGTGAAAACATTACAAAAATGTTCTCACGTGACTCCGATGTCGGCACGACTAAGTGACAAAATTCTCCACATTGATTCTATTAACGCTCTACCCTTACATTTGATAGGGAGCACTTTATAACAAAAATATCAGCTTGCCTAAAATTCCTTCCCAACAGCAAGCTATTGAAAAAAAACAGCAATTTTAACAATTTAAAATTACCGTTTTACACTATTGCCACATTACAATTTAACAGCATAGATAGATAGATAGATAGATAGATAGATAGATAGATAGATGTGTGTGTGTGTGTGTGCGTGCGTGCGTGCGTGCGTGTGTGTGTGTGTGTGTGTGTGTGTGTGTGTGTGTGTGTGTGTGTGTGTGTGTGTGTGAAAAATCTAAACGTGAGCCCAAAACTACCGCGGTAGGTTTTGGCTCACATTTAGATTTTTTACATTTGTAGCTCTACGTTCGTACTTTCGTACTATGTATCGAGCACTTTATTGTTAAGGTTTCGTGGTTTGTTTTTTTTTTTCTTTCTTTCTAACGGGTACTCGTCGTTTTGTGTTTGTACGCCGTTGGTTCCTTTTTTTATTCAGACTATCAACTGTTCACTTTGGTTTGGTTTACCTATATTTATATCGTGTCCAGAATAAGGTAGCAGCCGGACAAGATTCATTCGAGGGCCGGATGTGGCCCGCGGGCCGAACAAGATTCATTCGAGGGCCGGATGTAGCCCGCGGGCCGGGGGTTGCCAACCGCTGTTCTAGAGGCTTTAATCAATTCTGAATTGGTTAAGTATCTCATATCGTAGGGATTTTTTTTTTAGACAAGCAATACGGCTTTCGTTTCTCCAGATTAAGTGCTGATGCTCTGACGATAATTGCAGAAAGAGTCTACCAAGCTCTAGATAAGAATGATGAAGCCGAGACTGTAGCTTTGGACATCACGAAAGCTTTCGACAGGGTTTGACATGCAGGTCTTCTCCACTAGATGAAAAGTTACGGTATCTCTGGACAAATATTTGAACTGATCCAATCTGTTCTATCGAATCGGGAAATGAAAATCATCTTAGTATTTGTTTATATTTGTGAGATGAAGTAGTATTGACAGTATTTACATTATTCGGATTATTGTCCTTATCTTTGATGCCATTTGTACGACGTTTCGATCGTTGTACCCTTCGGCCTTCTTCAGGTGCTACGAATTTCGAACCGAAGCCTTTATTACAATCACTGGGGTATACGAAATCCATTCCTTGCGTAAAGCCTCAAACGGAAGTCATGAGTTATCTCCCTCTAACCCTGTAAGTTACTTGTTCACCACTGCTGTAGCCTGGTATTAAACACAAAAGTCTAAGAGTCAAGTCAGGAACGTTGGTTAGGCGTTGGTTAGTTCCTGACTTGACTCTTAGAGTTGTGAGTTCAGTACCAGGCTACAGCAGTGGTGAACAAGTAACTTGCAGGGTTAGAGGGAGATAACTCATTACTTCCAACCGAGGCTTTACGCAATGAATGAGGATGATATACCCCAGTGATTGTAATGAAGGAATTGGTTCGAAATTACTAGCATCTGAAGAAAGCCGGAGGGTACAATGGCCGAAACGTCGTACAAATGGCAACAAAGATGAGGACAATAGTCCGAATAATGTAAATACTGAAAATCATCTCTTACGGCCACTCTTCCACTTCCTAATGTAGGTTTCTCGTAATTATTGCTCCTATTTGGTTTTTGATTTTTACTACTGGCCTTCCCGATGGCATCAGCTCTCAACTTGGTATCTACTCTGTTGTCAAAAGAATTTACTTCTGTCTCGATAGAAAGTTTGATCAGTTTGATAAACTCAAAATGGTATCTGATACTCACAACTACATTCATTCTGTTGTTAACTGGAGTAAAGAATGGCTTCTTAATTTTAACTCCTCTAAAAATAAACTGCTCTCTATTAATCATCTAAAAGAACTCTCTGTCTTCCATTAGCATGACTGATGCTCATCTTCAGAAGAGGGATCCTTTGCGACTTCTTGCGATAACGTTCTCAGCTACCGTGGACTGGAAAGACTATCTTCTTCTTCTTCTTCTTCTTCTTCTTCTTCTTCTTCTATGTGCCTTGTCTTTTCAGAATGGAGGCGATCATGACCTTCCACGTCTTCCTATCCCTGGTGGCTCTTAGCAAACTTTCTCCTGTAACATCTCGCAACCCACGTTCTATTATCCACCTGCTCAGGCCCTTCAAATATATTATCCGCTGCTTTCCTCTGTCTCTTTTTCCCTTTATCTAGCCTGTCAGTATCAGGTTCTCCAAGCCCTCCTTCCTTATTGTATGTCCCAGGAACTTCAGTTGTCTCTTTCTGATGCTTAGTATTAATTTCCTTTTCGTTTCCATTCTTTCCAAAACCTCCTCATTGCTGACATGCTCGGTCCATGATATCTGCAGCATCCTTCGGTAGAACCACATTTCAGCTGCTTCATGTTTTTCCTTCATCTTTGATGATATTGTCCAACATTCACTGCCATATTGAAGAACTGACGTCACATAGCAATCTAGTTATCACTTCTTTGTTTCTTGTGAAAGTTTCCTGTGTCTTCTATACTGAATTCATTTCTACGTCAGCTGCAAGGAAGGTTGATTCACTACATTGTTCTAGATATTTTTTGTCTCCAGAATCTGTCTTACGTATATATGTCTACCATTCGTGCATGCTTAGAATACTGCTGCCATATATGGTCTGGTGCTCCTGCTATTTATCTAGAGTTCCTTGATAAAATCAAAAGAATATTATTGGTCCTGATCTGGCATCTCAGCTTCAACCGGATTAAAGTTGCTTTTCTTTTCTTTTTTATAAATATTTTCGTGGTAAGCGCAGTACTAGACTGGAAATGAGGTCTCATCAATTTACAGTTCAGCTGGTTATATGTAACTGTAACTTCTATACTAACAGTTTCTTTTCTCGCACTTCTCGCTCGTGGAACTCTATGCTTTCAGCCAACTTTAAACCGCAAAAATGTAAATGCAGTCGTTATCTACTGTTCTCCTTTAGTCTCGCTCCTTAGCAATGTTTCTGTTTCTAACTCTTCCCACCCAGTAACCCCTTGTGTCTTAGTGACTTTACTGCCTTGCATGGATGAACTCGATTAAAAAGAACATCAAATTTAAATTCTTCATAAATTCAGTGCTTCTAAGCCATTATTAAAGCAAATATAATCTTTCTTTAAAAGACAAAAGCGTTCAAAATTCGAACGGTACTTATACAATGTTAGTCATTGGTGTCAAACAACATGTCTGCACGTGCCTAAAAGTTATCTATTCTAGGTCATACGTAGAAACGGACAAGCGACACAAACGTGAACAAGAGCTGTATTAGATGATTTATCACCCCTGGGCATAGACAACTGAAACATATAATGAAAGAGAATTTCTTTTTTAATCATCTCACCCTAAGCAAGGCATTCTACTGCCACTGTTGTGCAGGGGGTTACATCGGGAAAGTGATGAAAAAGAGGGGTTAGTTATAGGAAATGTCGGGAGTGGGGTAATAGACGGATGAGAATACCGGTGTAATGGGGGTGGAGTAGAAGAAAAAAGAGCTTGAGAGAATGGATGCGAGTCACTGAGATAGGAGATGTCTGTTGACCTTACATTTAAATTCCTGGAGATTGTAGCTGTTAGAGTAGAAATTGCGGTTACATTTTATCGGTTTCACTGTAAAAGGGTGGGACCTAATTGCTAAACTAGTAGCTCGTGTAAATAGACTCAACTGTTAGCGAGATCCAATTTGTCGTTTTTTTTTGTTTGTTTTTTGTTTTTTTGGTTTTTTGGTTTTTTTCAACCTTGACCTGAACGGCTTGCGCTTAGCAGCGCGTGTCGTTTTCCAGAACTCTCTTACAGCAATTACGGACGTGTCTGAGAGAAATAAAGGCCAGTCTACACTGCTCGTTGCCATTGATGTTGAAAGTAGCGAGCTATGGCTTCAGCGCATAGCAAAAAATCATTCTATGGAACGGTAAATCAGGGGATGTCATAGGCTTGGAATCAATCTTGACATTCACTAGGGAATGGTCTGACATACCTATGAGTGTAAAACTTTTGCAGAGCATTTGTCAGGGCAGGATGTTAGAAAAAGGTAGAAGAGGTTCGCCTGATGTCCAGTCGCATCCGGGATGCGGGTGAGTTTTTGTTTAGAAAGTGGAATAAACCCGAGTGCAGCGTTTTCCCCCCTCTCAAAAGTTTCGTGCGCAGGCATCCCTTAATACTGTAAATTGATGGTCGTACTCGACAACGAGATGGTAGCTATTATGTATGTATGTACACTTTGGCTGACCGCCTGCAGTCACTCTCTCACCGGCGTGACGTGGATTCCCTGTGCCTCTTCTATAAATACTTTCACGGTTTCTGCTCTGATGAACTTAAATCACTGGTGCCCCCTAGGTATGAATTTGTACGAGATACTAGATTAGCAACTAGGTCCCACCCTTTTACAGTGAAACCGATGAAATGTAACCGCAATTTCTACTCCAACAGCTTCTTTTCTCGAACTTTCCGCCTGTGGAATTCCCTTCCGCATGCTTACTTCCCCGACGGCTACAACTTCCAGGAGTTTAAATGTCAATAGACACCTCCTAACAGACTAACGCGCACCCATTCTCTCAAACACTCTTTCTATGTACCTCCTAACTCGTCTATCATCCTCCTTCTGACATTTCTTATACCCAATCGCTCTATGTAACCTCCTGCGCTATAGTGGCAGTGGAATGCCTTGCTTGGGGTGATATGATTAAAAAAAAAACACCGGCCATAATTATTAGGCCAATCCATTTTATTTTTTTTTAAATTATGTATTTCATACTATTTTTAGTATTTATTGCTAAGTGGATAATTTTAAATGAAAACAGAATGGTTCTTTTGTTATTATTACTTTGCAAAATTTTACAAGGCAAATGGCGACAATTTACCCATCGCACCATGTAGATTGAAACTATGTATTTCACACTACTTTTAGTATTTATTGCCAAGTGGATAATTCTAAATGAAAATAGAATGGTTCTTTTGTTATTATTACTTTGCAAAGTTTTACAAGGCAGCCAGGAAGCCTTTGCTTCGTTCAGCCAATAAAAAGAAGAGACTAGCATGGGGAAGTGAGCATAAAAATGGACACCGAAACAGTTCATTTGATGCATATGTTAATGTGCAGTATTAACAAAAGAACCATTCTATTTTCATTTAGAATTATCCACTTGGCAATAAATACTAAAAATGATATGAAATACACCGATTCTTTTAAAATACTAGCGTTGCCTGATAATTTTGGATGGTTATGTATGTATGTATTCAATCTTTATTTAAACTAACGAAAGTAACTTGCTAAGGGATTTTTATTCAATTTTTTTTCATTGAGTTGTTTGATATGATGATTGAGGAGATGTGTGCACTATTTAAATTCTGCATAAATTTAGTGCTCCTAAGCCCTTGTTAAAGCAAAGATAATCTTTCTTTAAAAGCCAAAATCGTTCAAAATCCGAACGTTAATCTTGGTGTCAAACAACATGTCTGCTCGTACCTAAACGTTAGCTATTCTAGGTCATACGTAGAAACGGATAAGCGACACAAACGTGAACAAGAGCTGTATTAGCTGATATGAGTTATCCCCCCCTGGGCATGGACAACTGAAACATATAATGAAAGTGAATTTACATATTTATTTGCTCTTGAGAATTGACAACTAAAATAATAGACAAAAAAATAGATTCGTTATATTATTTTTGGATATTGTTAGAAAAAACATCGGCTAATTGCCAGTTGCTTCAAACTTTATAAAATTGTAATTAATGAGGATTTCCTTAGAGTAGGCTCATATTTTTTAATAATTTAGTAAATGTTTATAAATTTATGAAAAAAATTGTTTTCGCGTTTAGTTTTTATAAATTGATAAATGATAAACGTTGCATTGCATTGGTTCTAATTGTATTAGTTTGAGTTGTAAATATAAGATTAATCGGCGGACCTGAAGCAGACTACCACCACGTTTAATTTCGTTGTTTTTCATTTTTTGTTACTTTTTTTTTTTTTTTACCCCCTTAGATTTACGATTAACAAAAAAAGTTTGAAAAATTTCAATATTTAAACATTTTCTGGGGGTATGGATATGTTTCTCATACAACGTTATAGTAAATCGAGTCTCCATTTTGAAACCAGTCGCCGGTACGACATTACCGCCACCTGTAAATTTGTTCATTATCAATTTTTGGGGACTTTTTTCAGTGCAATATTATCTTTTACACCTTAAATTTTACGAATGACAAAAAAAATTTGCAAAAATTTAAATATTTGAACGATTTGGAGTGGGGGAAGTTTCTCATACAGCCTTATAGTGGTTTGAAAATGGAGGATCGATTTACTATAACGTTGTATGAGAAACTGACCCCACCAAATTTGTTTAAATATTGTAAATTTTCAAGTTTGTTTTTTTTTGTTTTTGACAATCGGAAAGTTTAAGTAACAATCGATAGGACTGCACTGAAAAAGTAAAAAAAAAATGAAAAACAACGAAATTAACATGAACAAAACTACCCCAACGAGAGTGGATTGAAAATGGAGAATCGATTTACGTTGTACGTTGTATGAGAAACTGACCCCCACCCCAAATTTGTTTAAATATAAATATCGTAATTTTTCAATTTTTTTTTTTTTTTTTTTTTTTTTTTTTTGATAATCGGAAAGTTTAAGTAACTATCGATAGGACTGCGCTGAAAAAAAGTAAAAAAAAAATGAAAAACAACGAAATTAAACGTGATGGTAGTCTGCTTCAGGTCTGCCGATTAATCTTGTAAATAAACAATCTACTAAATAAACAGCGCTTAACATGTTTGATGTAAATCCTCAAGAACAAAAAAAAATGTAAACACTTGCTTCATATTTTAGGTTTTATTGAAACTCTAATCATCGCCGTCATAACAATAGTCAATGCCAGAGAGTGAAGATAGTTAGAAAAAAAAAACGGTGTCATGGGAAAAATTCGTCCTTTTCAGACTACATATTATTGCGAGCACATTTGCCCATGTTTGTTCGCATATATATAAAAGAGTGAACATTGAAGTCAACACTCAGGGGCGACAGACTGTTTCATGCTAAGCGCAATCATCAGGCCTGATAGTGACCTGATGATTGCGCTTAGCATGAAACAATCTGTCGTCCCTCTGTGTTGGCTTCAATGTTCACTCTTTTATATTTACATACGCTCTATCTCTGATATTGAGCACTTTATCCTATAAATATAGCACACCTTAAAACTATATTTATTCATATATATATATATATATATATATATATATATATATATATATATATATATTAGTTGTCAGTCCGTAAACGGTGAGGATAATCCAACAAGATTTCCTCAATGAAAACGTTCATTCCGGCAGAAATTTTATGCCAGATGGAGGAAATATTGTAAAAGAGTCTGATGATATGAGCTGGGTAAGCTCATTGAAATGAACTATAGTTTATAACTAATATGACGTGTTGAGTTTTCCTTTATGAAAAACACTATATATATATATATATATATATATATATATATATATATATATGATATCTGCCCTCTGTACCTGAATGAAAAGCTGCAGATTATAAGGTTCTCTAAAAAATACTACTAAATCGTAGAGATGAATTGACGCAAATATTTCTCTCTAAAATTTAATTAATTATAATTGTCCATTTATATCTTATGCTCTAATATTACTTAAAATTTATTTTACTAAAACAAATGACCCACACAATATTTATTTGGTTTTCATACCTTAGGATACCATAATTACTTAATTCTAATTCTAACCTAAACGATCCAGTGTCTTTAACAGACGGGGAAGTACAAAATCAAAAAAATGTATGTTCCTACGATATATCTTACCAAGACAAAATTAAAGTGCAATGAGTGAGTTACAGCTGCGGATATCTGTTCCCCGGAAGCGAGTAGCTCTTCCCCGGAAACGAGCAGCTGTTCCCCATAAGCGATCCGCTGTTCCCCAGAAGCGGGCAGCTGTCTCCCGGAAGCGGACAGCTTTTCCCCAGAGACGGGTAGCTGTCTCCTGGAAGCGGGCAGCTCTTCCCCGGAAGTTGGAAACTCTTCCCCGGAAGCAGGCAGCTGTTTTCCAGAAGCGAGCCGCTGTTCCCCAGAAGCAGGCAGCTGTCTCCCGGAAGCGTGCAGCTATTCCCCAAAGACGGGTAACTGTCTCCCGGAAGCGAACAGCTCTTCCCCGGAAGTTGGCATCTCTTCCCCGGAAGCGGGCAGCTATTCCCCAAAGACGGGTAACTGTCTCCCAGAAGCGAACAGCTCTTCCCCGGAAGTTGGCAACTCTTCCCTGGAAGCGGAGAGCTGTTCTCCGGAAGCGGGCAGATCTCAGTAATATTTTCAGTTGCGCTCTGTCCACAGACAGCAACACAACTGAGCGATAAAGTGTAGTTTTTCCGCTCGAGGACAGATACTACACTTTTGATTCAAGCCCTTATACCGGAAAGACGTAAAAACAAAGAATCTTGTAATTTACACAAAACCGGTGTCATCCTTTTACATCTTATCGTTCTAATATGTATATGGTAACAATTTTATGTTTGTCATTCAATTATTTTTACTTCCATTTTATTTTGCATCTTTGTCTTGTTTTTTGTTTTGTTTTTTCATTGTTGATTAGTAGGATATTTGTAACATTCTGACGCGTGTTGAAATCCTCACAGTATTTGCTACAGTTGAAGTTATCGCTAACATTTTTGTCGAGTTTTACATGCTCTCAATTTCACAAGCCAATCGATAATTTGAATAAGCTAATTTGATTAAAAAATACTTTGACAAAAATTCTACTTAACGCTTTAATAATTTCTTTAATTTAATTTCGTAGAACTTCATGATAAACAATATTTTTATAATTTTTTTTTCCTTTTTAACAGCAAAGGATAAATTCTTAACATTTCTTACGCTTGAGCATGCAACAAACAACTGGCCATGCGTAAATATTTATTTCTAAAGTAAAATTCTAATTTTTGAAACATCTGGTTTTGTGATTTGTTTATAATTCTCGCAAATGCAAGGTGAACTTGAAACTGGATTCTTGGATATAAAAACTTTAAGAAAAGATGGAAAAACAATCTTGCATTTTTATTAAATAAGTATTTCTTATTTTAATCATTAAATCGTTTGTTTTTTAATATTGGGAGTATTTTGTATGCTAAATAATAAAACTTAATTTTTCCAAAATAATTAATGAAAATTTATTACACTATACTATGCACTGTTAATAAAATAAACTGTATTTTGTACTCTGTAACCTGTTTAACTTCTCCCCAAAGTTTTGTTTCGATTGGTCAATGTATGTCTATTTTAGAGGGTATGACGAACGGTTATATTAATTGCTATTTGAGAAGGTCTCACAGAATTTATATGTAGATCTTAATTTTTTTTTATTAAGCTTTTCTAAATGTATCTTTTTCTTTTGCTTGCCGAGTAGGTTAACGAGGAGCCTGGTACCATCCAAGCTATCGTCAATGCATCCGAATTTCCCTTGAGTATCATAGTTGTCGGAGTTGGTGACGGACCGTGGGATGTCATGGAGGAGTTCGATGACTGTCTGCCCCGACGACGATTTGACAATTTCCAGTTTGTTGATTACCACGCAGTGACAGGAAAATCGAAACATCCAGACGCCATGTTTGCCTTGCACGCTCTTATGGAAATACCTGATCAATATAAAACGATCAAGAACCTTGGTTATCTGAAAGAGAATGAAGACAAACACATAGGGATCCTCGGTAGAGACTACAAATTTGAATCGAAAGTGTAAGCCCCTCACGACAAGTCTTCAAATGAAGAAGCTGTGTCCTTTTCCACTGCATCCCGGAGACGATGGGGTGATTAAACTCAATCTGAATTGGGTTTTGTGAAAAAATTTTAAAAAAGAAGAAAAAAAACGTAAAAAAGAAAAGAAAACAACATTGCCGTGAGAATTCCCAGAATGCATCTCGATGTTTCGCAAAGAGATGAAGACAGAAAGACAAAAAGAGTGAATGCAACTTTTCTTTCGTTTTTGTTTTTATTCTATTATTTTATTTTGTTTTTATTTTTTATAAATAAATTTCATCCGATTTATAACGGAAATTTTTTTTTTAAATAATTTTAAAATTTTCTTTCCGAAAAATAAATTTTCAAATAATGAAAATATTTGAATATTTAAGTAGAGAAAGTATTTTATAGTTACATTTTTTTATTATTTCGTAAAAAAAGTATTTTAAGAAGAAAAAGTATGAAAAATTGCTATCTAAATAACCGAGAAAATTCTCTCAGATAACATTCATATATTCAGAGACATTTTTTGGTGAGGATTTTATTTTAACTTTTTTTTTTTTTTTTTACAATTCTTTTTTTTTTCCATTTTGACTATACTTTCAGTTTAAAGTTCATGTTATTTACTTTTGGTCTGCATTCACTCTGAAAAGACAAGATTTAAATACTCCATTTTTAAATTTGGGGTCCTCCTCTTCGAGAAGAACGAAAGAGGAGACTTTTACGTGATTTTTTTTTTAATTCTGTAAATATTACTTGGCAGTAAAAATCGAAGTTGACCGCCTTTCTTTATTCTTTTCTTTTTTTTCCGAAGAATAATACAAAACCCACAAAAAAAGGTTATTTTAAAATGTAAGAAAAAATTTTTTACACATTTATTCGAAATCCAACGGGAATTGTGTCTGACAACAACAAAATAAAGCATCTATAATAATTTAGAAAAATATGCTAAAAATGCCCCTGTTTTTTAAGAGGAGACATCACCAAAACGCAGGATGTCATTATTTTGGGACGATAATGACATCCGTTATCTAAGGTGACTTGTTCAAAACGTTTATCCGCCTGCTGGCCATTAAAAACAGCCAAAGAAATTTTACGTCATGGATAGATATATAGATAAACACTGAAGATAGTATATATATATATATATATATATATATATATATATATATATATATATATATATATATATATATATATATATATATATATATATATATACTGTAAGCGTTATTGACGGATGTGCGTTGTGGTGCAGTGGATGTCGGCTCGGAGGGGAAAATCGGTGAGCCGAGATCCAATCCCAGTCGAACACTTTGCATTCACTTACGCACTGGTACCATTGGGAAAGGTATTGATCCGTCCCTTCCCTCCAGTTATGGGTTAAATAACTGAGGTCTGTTGTTCATGCGATCTGTGGCAGATGTCTGCACAGATTTTTTTGTTATCAGCAGTTCCAAAAAGTGTGGATGGTGCTACACAAGCCTTCACAACTTTAAACATTTCTTTATGTGGTTGTCTAACTGTGTTAGACGCTCATACGTCGAAATCGACGGGAGAGTCCATTATATATATATATATATATATATATATATATATATATATATATATATACTATCTTCTACTCTACTTTGTATCGAACACTGGTTATAGGTAAAAATAAAATAGGTAAATAGGTAAAATCCCCAAAGTAAATGCTTGAACAGTGGTTTTAAAATCTATGTGTTCTATCACTTTCTTACAATATATATATATATATATATATATATATATATATATATATATATTGGTTATAAATTCGAAAGAAACAACTTGCAGGTAAATTCCAAACAACTCCTATTAATATTATTTATTAAAACCGATCCAGCCAGAAGACTCAATGTAATTAAATTTATTTATTTACAGAGCCCCTATTTATTACATATTTAAAAAATTCAATTATTCCAAAAACGTATTGCCATTTCAACGAGGGATTTTAACACTCGTCTCATCAGCAATAACAAAGCTTTATGGTAAGATAAATTTATTTGTTTATGTGTGTGCAAAAAAAAAATGGAAGTAAGAGTAGGAGAAAAAAAGAAAAAGAAAAAGGAAATACGTCGCAGATTCTTGCTGTCGGAACTGAAAGTTTGCCACTTAGTGATAGAAGCGAAGAGAGATACATTAAAGTAAATTATATATATTAGTAAATTAGTAAATTAAACCTAGTGAGCCAACAAACCTACCAAGGTTTCACCTAAACGGATCCGTTTAGGTGAAACCTTGGTAGGTTTTTTGGCTCACTAGGTTTCATTTACTTATTCTGCTCTGCTTAAGTATTGAGCGCTTTTTTTGTTATTGATTACTAGTCTCGAGTTTTTTCTTAGAGCTATGTACTGGCTCAGTCCAAATCTCTTTGGCTGATGCTCATGTGCTTAGCTCTTTCTTTTTTTACAACCATTTTTTTTTCACGTATATACGCGGAAGGTTTTTCGAAATGAGTATAGTGATAAATTTGTGTTTATATATATACATATATAGTCATCCGCAGACAGATCTGTTTCGCTGTATCACAGCTCATCAGTACGGTTAGACTCCGATTGCTTTTAACCCAGAATTGAAAAAAGGATGAGCATATAGGTAAAATCCCCAAAAATCAGATCCTATTAATATTAATTTTATTAATATTAAAACTGGTCAAGATGGAGAGCTCGATGTAAATAGTGTTATCTATTTACAGAGCCAAATATATATATATATATATGTCAAAAATTCCGAAATTTACATTCGTTAATTAGCCATTTCAGCAAGAAAATTCTCGCTTCATCAGCAACGATCGTAAACAAAAGTTTATTAATTCAAATACGGTACAAAATTAAAAAAAAAAAAAAAAAAGAAAAATTTATATCTTATTTCTTTGTTAACTTTCCCCATATCTGCCCCTCGCTGAAATGGCCATTTAACGAATGTAAATTTCGAAATTTCTTGACATATATATATATATATATATATATATATATATATATATATATATATATATATATATATAAGAAATGGGTCAGAAGAAATAACGGCCTTACAAGGTTACAGTTAAAGGGTCACGAATAATGTTAATATCAAAATAAACTGATTAAATGACTTAAGTTAAAAATAATATAAACTGATTAAATGACTTAAGTTAAAAATAATACAGAGAGGGAAAAGAGATTTAAGAACGGGAAATTGAAACGGTGTTAAATTCATTCGTTGAAATGACCATACGTTTTTAGAACATTTTAATTAATATATATATATATATATTTGAAATTATTTGTTTGAACATTATTTTTTATCAATACTCGTATTTAAGTAGATATTCTGTCTATTTTCAAACATTATACATATTTATTTCTACTGGCCTGATTATTTACGATAAATTTTTGTTACGAAAATGTGTGTCATTCGGCAGGATTCGAACCTACGACCCCTATCCACATACGGGAAGCCACTAATTGATCTGGCGCATCTTGGACCTCTCGACCACGAATGACCAACAGTCTAAAATAAGTAAATTTAAGCCTATAACACAATTTTCGAATTCATCGTAATAACCATATGTGCTCTGAAATGTATCGTAATGTCAACAAATGTAAACATGTTACGGAAATTAACGAAGATTAACGAAAGTGGTTATAAACAACCGACAATTTGAAATGATTAGTTTGAACATTATTTTTGATCGATACTCGTATTTAAGTAGATATAAATATATAATACTGTTTGATTATAAACAGAATATCTACTTAAATACGAGTATCGATCAAAAATAATGTTCAAACTAATCATTTCAAATTGTCGGTTGTTTATAACCAATTTCGTTAATCTTCGTTAATTTCCGTAATATATATATATATATATATATATATATATATATATATATACATGGTGTCCATAAAGTTCGTGTGCGCTTTAAAAATAACTTTATTTGTATTTACGATAGAAACAATTTTTTAAAAGTATTAGAAAGAAGTAAATTTATTTTTTTAAGGTTTTATTGAAATTTTATTTAAGTTTCCACATGTCCTCCATCATTAGCAATACAAAGGGTAATACGATTTTGCAGTTCACGGAAAACATTTGCCAACTGATTTACAGTAATGCCTGAAATCACATTATCATTATCACAGTATCAATAACTATACATAAAACTAGTTACATTAAACTTCGTAACATTTTCTTACAGATTATTTTTATCGCAAATACAAAAAAAGTAAGAAATTTTTACAATGCACACGAACTTTATGGACACTCTGTCTATATATATATATATATCAGCCAGTTGAGTGTCATACGTGATACACGCTTGGGCGATCATGACTCGAAAGAGACATGACTGACTGGGCAGAAGATTATCCCGCAGTAGGTTGCTTTCAGTGGTAGACTGGTTGCCGACCAAGGCTATAGAACCCAATCTGTCCTGCTATTTAACCCATAACTAGAAGGAAGAGACGGATTAATATCTTTCCCGAGGGCATTTGCGCGTAAGTGAATGCAATGATTTCAACTGGATACACTTCCCAAAATCTGATCAACTGATCAAACATCAGCTTTTTTAAATCTCTTCTCAGCGACTTTTCAGCACCCTTCTTAAATATAAACACACACACACACACACACACACACACACACACACACACACACACACACACAATTTTCAGATTGGCTAGTTCAACATTAATTTCAGCCAAAATTACTTCCGAGACAAATTGATAAAAACCTTTAACATTATTTTGACTACTTTGGCGCCAGAGTATCAAAAAATGACTAATTTTTTTTTTTTTTTTTTTGGTACTTTAGTTTACTAATACAAAATGAAGCACCAATAAACACATTAATGTTTCTTCTTTTATCCTAAGTATTGAATGTTCCAAGAGCCCATAGCAAAATATATATATATATATACTAACCAAATAGCGGCTAGTTGGACAAGCATTCAGTAGTTCGAAAAAGTGCGCAGTGCATACACAACTGAACTGAATATGCACAACTAACGATATGTAAGTCTTAGGTGTTAGATGTATATATTCTAACAGCTAGGTATTAAAAAAAAACTAGAAATAAAATTGTTTGTGTTTTTTTGGGGGGGTTGGGGGGTATTTTTTTTTTTTTTTTTTTGAAAGGCAAAAAATATCCAATCGCTGACCATAAGATATCTAAAACAATTAAATTAAAAAAATTAACTATTTTAGTCATAATCTTTGGGGGGCAGGGAGCCACGGGCGGTTGCTAATTGTAAGATCAGTTACGTGCCATACGTGATACACGCTCTTTCGAGACATGACTGACTGGGCAGAAGATTATCTCGCAGTAGGTTGCCATTGCTTTCTGCGGTAGAGTGGTTGCCAGCCAAGGCTATAGATCCCAGTCTGTCCTATTATTTAACCCATAGCTGGAGGGAAGAGACGGATTAATACTTTCCCAAGAGTATTTGTGCGTAAGTGAATGCAATGATTTCAACTGGGATTCGAACTCGGCACCCCGATTTGGCGTTCCGAGTTGATATCCACAAGGAACGACTGTAAGATACCTATGAAAAACTAAGCGGTTTTTCTGGTATTTAATTTTGGATGTGTGGCCACTTGGAACAAGGAATCCTAATCTGTAAAAAAAAAAAATCGCTATTTTTACATCTTACAATCAGCAACAGCCCGTAGCCCCCCAAAAAGTATGAATAAAATCGTTAATTTTTATTATTTTTTTAAGTATCTTATGGTCAGCGATTGGCTATTCTAAAAGCCTGTAGACAAAATAAGTATCAATAAAATTGTTATTTTTTTTTTTCATAAGTTCGGAAACTGACTGTTCGACGAGCCCGTAGACAAATAAAAATGTATCAATAAAATCGTTAATTTTTTTTCATAAGTATCTTACGGTCAGCGATTGGCTGTTGCCACAGGCAGTAAACAAAAAGAAGTATTAATAAAAAAAAATAAAAAACAACTTGAGAATCTTTTCAAGTGTGTCTTCGATTTAAAAAATGTTTTGTGGTTGATTCATGTTATCCAAGAAAAAAAAACAGCACAATGACAAAACAATAATTGTTAAAAATTCTTTGAATCAAAAACAAAATTCATCAGAATCTCTGCTTACGCACATGGAAAATCTAATCAACTTTAAACTAAAATTATCAATTTTTTCCGTCTTCTAATGCTCCAGACACTTACAGCAAAGTATAACTTTTTCAACAATTGAACAATTCCTGTTTTTAAGACTTAATAAACCGCTATTTTACCCCATAATATATATATATATATATATATATATATATATATATATATACATATATATATATATATATATTAATTTCATAAGAAAAAGAAACACGGATTAAGCTATTAAATATAGATTAAAGCAGTGGTTCTCAAACGGCACGGCGCCCCTCACAAAACAGAAACGGATAGAAGGTGAGGCGGAATGATTGAAAGCTAATCAAAGATTTAGAAACATTTCAAAAAATTAATATACCAAAAATGAATATGATTTCAAAATTCCAAATATTATTATGGATTACTTGTAATTGCATGTACAAATGAGTCCCAATTAGCTTTAAATAATCATTGACTGATTTTATCATTGTGGTATTTTTGCATTAAACCAAGTATTAAGAATTTATTAACTCGGGTCCGTAAATTGGAGGAGAGAGTTATCAATGATAATGTTCTGACTTTGAATCTGAGGTTATCTCCCTTTAACACTCTCTCTGCTTTTTTTATGTACTTTTTATCACATAAAATTTAGTGAGGAGTGAGTAAATTTTCATTCTGAACATGCAGCCCAGGGAAAACAGCTTGGGAACCACTGGATTAAGGTATCGGCGGGCCAAGGTAGGAAGGAAATAGAGATCTGTAACGAGCGGCAAGTTTTAGGGGCAGTATTTAGGTGTATTATGATAATAAAGTCACATGTTGTCATGAAGTAGAATCTGTTAAGAGAGTCGCCAAATTCTACGACCGCTAAGTGTGGCATAAACAACACGTGATACATCGATTGATTAAGATTAGGAATAAGTTTTTTTTCCAATTTTTTTTTTTTTTTTTGTAGAATTAATAAATAAATTGTAAATAAAACTATACATTTCACTAGGTTTATTTTCGAATAAGGAAAAGTCGGGTTTAAGCCAATAATTTTAATTTAACTAATTTGTCGTGTGCCTACAGAAAAACAGTAACCAACAAAAAAAATCTTGATGTACTGCTTCGATGATTGATTTTTAATGTTTATAACATTTGAATAGCATAGATATTACAAGAAACCTTTTTCTTGTCCTGGTGTGTTTTTTTTTTATTTGTTTTTTATCTTCTAACTTGTTTATAACATGTTTCCAGCCTAGTACCAGGGATCGAAACGTACATCTTGTGGCCTACATTCCAGTTCTTTAGCCATTATTAA
The DNA here is from genome assembly GCA_037127315.1 of Ascarosepion bandense. Taxonomy (NCBI): domain Eukaryota; kingdom Metazoa; phylum Mollusca; class Cephalopoda; order Sepiida; family Sepiidae; genus Ascarosepion; species Ascarosepion bandense. The sequence continues at coordinate 229,368 of JBBBDQ010001385.1, read as the reverse complement.
TCTTTAATGTCTCCATGAATGCAATTATTGTTGATTTTTCATAGTACGCTTTGATCCAATAGCAAACTGTTGATTTATCGAGCAAGATTACCTTAAAAAATAAAACAACTATATATATATATATATATATATATATAAGCATGCGGTGTAGAAAAAGAAGAATCAAAAGGAGTATCCTGTACATACAGTGGTAGGATAACTCTTTAAAAGAGCTCTAAATATACAAAACATTTAGGCAGACACGTTATTTCATGGTAAATCGGAAGTATGGGCCTATTTCAGGCGAACCATCATCAGCTTCCGTCTTTATTGTACAGAAGATTCGTGTAAAATCTTTTGCACAATAAAGAGGGACACCGATGATGGTTCGCCTGAAATAGGCCTATACCACCGATTTACCATGAAATAACGTGTCTGTTTAAATTTTTTCTTATATATATATATATATATATAAATATATATATATATATATATATATATATATATATATATATTATCATCATTATTATTGACATAATCTTTTAAAAAATTTTAATTCAGTTTTCTTTATCTTTTTCACAACAAAAATCGTCAATCTGTAAAATTTCAATTTCTAATTCTCATTTTTTCACTTTCTACCAATTTATCAATCTAATTAAATGTATGTATATGCGTGTGCGTGGGCGTGCGTGTGTGTGTGTGTGTGTGTGTGTGTGTCCGTATGTGTGCGTCCGTATGTGTGCGTGTGTCTGTGTAATTGCTTCAAATTTTATACGTTTCGAGTGGAAGTGTGCTCGATCTAGGCAATAGAGCGTATGTAGATATCGTAATCAACACGGCTTGGGAACTGGCGGTTTCACGCCTCAGTACAATCCTCAGACTATGCGAACTGGTGATCGTTTAAGAAATTTGAAACTGCCAATCACTATTCATGGATGATTTCTCAGTACACACATTATTACACACACACACACACACACACACACACACACACACACACACACATATATATATATAATGTGATAGGTACTGATCTGGCTGCTCGACTGCAGCCACTTCCCCACCGTCGAAATGTGGCCTCCCTTTGTCTGTTCTATAAATACTTTCATGGCTTCTGCTCGGACGAACTTAAGTCACTGGTGCCTCCTCAACAGGTGTTTACTCGTGCAACCAGACTGGCAACTGGGTCCCACCCATTCACAGTCAGGTTAGCCAAATGCAGATGACAATTCTACTCCTGCAGCTTCTTCTCTCGCACTTCCCGCCTGTGGAACTCGCTCCCATATTCTTGCTTTCCTGACGGCTACAACCTCTAGAAATTTAAATGCAATGTCAATACTGAACTCTAGTTCTCTCCCCACCCCCGTATATCCTTCCCTTTCTCTCCACCTATGTATTTGTCATCGCACCTGCATTCTCAACTTTCTATTGCTCCTTTCTAAATAGTTTGTACTCCTCACTCTTTTCTAATTAATCTTTTTACAGTTATGTAGCCCCCCGCTCATCAATGGCCTTTCTGCCTTGCTCGGGGTGAAATGATTAATATATATATATATATATATATATATATATATATATATATATATAGGTATTTGCTAAGAGTGACTTAGATGTGAAACAAGGCCGAAAATATGGGTTACCAAATAAGGATCGAATTCACTACTCAGTCGTAATCGATTTAGCAAGACAAGCCTGCAAGTCATTACACCGATGCACTTTTGACTTCGATTTAATTTCATATACGTAATATTACAAAACATGCACAATATATTCTTGACTATTGTAATATATACACCATCTCATCTAACCTATTATGTTATTTAAAAATGTAACAATCAATATTTAGTGATGTCCGTGTGTTTATCTAAAGTTCGACCTGGAATTAAGTATTTGTGTAGCAACGAAATATCAAAATAAAGTAAATTGGCACATAAAATTGTTTATATATAAAAAAAGTTTTATAAAAAAAGTTTTACAATAAATAAATCGATATTAGAAAGATGGGATAATAAAAGCAAGAAGTAAATCAGGAAAAAATAAAACTGTTACTTAAAAATCAAAATTAGGACTAGAAATGCACTGATAAAAAGAATAAAGTTCTCCTCTTTCTTCACTCACCCTCTCCTATTCTCCAGGAGAAGAGACCAAAATGATAAGAAAGTGAAAAGGACAGCCTTGGTACTAAATAGGCACATCACATCAAAGACAATAAAACTAAGTGAGAAGCAATATGTGAAGGGATGTGCGTTGTGGCGCAGTGAATATCAGCTCGGAACGAGAAATCGGGGAGGCGAGTTCGAATTCTAGTTGAATTCCTTGCATTCATTTACGCGCAAATACCCTTGGGAAAGGTATTAATCCGTCTCCTCCCTCCAGTTATGGGTTAAATAATAGGACAGATTGGGTTCTATAGCCTTGGTCGGCAACCAGTCTACCGCAGAAAGCAATGGCAACCTACTGCGGGATAATCTTCTGCTCAGTCAGTCATGTCTCTTTCGAGACATGATCGCCCAAGCGTGTATCGCGTATGGTACTTAACTGACTGACTGAGAAGCAATAAAAAATAAAAGGAAAAGGGGAAAGATAAAATTAGGTCAAAAGCAGGTTGACATCTTGACCGTTAGGGAGGAAAAAAGAAGAAAAAAAAGAAAAAAAAGGAGGAAAAAAGAGAAAAAAAAGTTAGTCTGTATTCTTTGGGGCCAAATTCCAAAATGAATCTTAGCTCTGATTAGTTAAAAGGAACACACACGTAAATTTTATATCTTCCTACATACATAAACAGCAAACCGAAGTTTTGGGTTTTTTTGTTTTTGTTTTTTTGTATTTAAATGTAAATCATTTGCACAACCAACATCCAACATTGCCTAATGAAGAGAATCTATCTCGAAACATAGAAATTTCTGTGACGCAATGTACAATTAATTCATATTATATATATATATATATATAAAGAGGATCCAAGGTTTTACGATTTTGAGTTCTTTGGCATTTACTTTTTTAAAAAGTGCTCAATACAATAAATACTGTAGAGCATAATATAATCATATAATTAACTTTGTTATACAATTAAAAATACATTGCGATACGGAAATTTCTATATTTCGAGATTTCTATCTTGTCATCAGGCAATGTTAGATGTTAGTTGTGAAAATGATTCTCATTCCTTTAATTGTAAAAATGAAAATCCTTTTCACAACATCTAACATTACCTGATGACGAAATAGAAATCTCGAAACACAGAAATTTCCGTGTCACAATGTATTTTTAATTTTTAATTGTTTTACAAATTTAATGATATATATATATATATATATATTTGATAAAATATAGTTTTAAGCTATGATCTAATAATGGGTTAAAGTACTCAATATCAGAGACAGTGCGTATGTAAATATAAAACTGGACATTGAGGTCAAAGCTAAAAGGCGACAGTCTGTTTCATGCTTATACGCAATTTCCAGGCCATCCTAATCATGAAACAGACTATCGTCTCTTAGCGTTGACCTCAATGTTCACTTTTATATTTTTATGTATATGTATATAGTTGTAACATTTTATTAAAATTAGTGATCGTAATATTATTCCTTCTCTGTCTAATATATGCATTTAAAGAATCTGACTTGGAGTGTTGGGAGTGGGGGGGGTGCTTTTGTCATTTTTGTTTTTTTTTGTTTTTTGTTTTTTTGTTTTTGTTTTTGTTTTTTGTTTTTTTGTTTTTGTTTTTGTTTTATTGAGCGGTGAATTAATAAAAAAATTGGAGTCTATCCACCCAGCTCTCTTGGGAGACAAAATTGAGAAGAGGAAATAAAGAAAGAAAAGAAACAAAAATATCTCATTTAAAAAGGCCTTTCTTCAACTATCATATATATATAACCATTCCAAAAGCCTCATCAAGCACATTCACAAATGAATAGAACACAGTCTATCAAAAAATTCGTCAAGCAAAACAATACTTGATGAAAAGAGAAGAAACTATGAAGAAGCACTAAGAAAATCTGGCCATAAGAACATTTTAGAATACAATCCCCAGCAAAACAGACAAATAAAAAGCCATGATAGAAAACGAAACATTATCTGGTTCAACCCACTATTTAACTTAGAAGTAAAAACCAAAATAGGACATTTTTTTTAAACTGATCGATAAACACTTTCCAAAAAGCTCAAAGCTAAACAAATTTTTCAGTAGGAATACAATCAAACTGAGTTATATAGTTGCTGGCTGCCTATTGATAATTGGGTGCAAATGCATGTAACTATTAGTCGTGGTCGGTCACTGTACACCGAAATGTAATTAAGAAAATTATATTGCTGAATGTCATTAAATGACATCGAGTGTTTTTATACCCCGTGTGCCTTTGTAGCATACTCCATTAAGTTTTGCTTACTTTGTAAGCTGTCAACTGCCAACTGATTTACAGTAATGCCTGAAATCACATTAGTTATTTTAGCTTTCAAATCTTCTAATGAACTGGTTTGGTTGCATACACAATTGTTTTCATATGACTCCATAAAAAAAATCTAATGAAGTCAAATCTGGCGAACGTGGCGGCCAATGAAATGGTCCACCCCTTCCGATTCATCTGTTTACTTATCTAAAAATTGTTGCAAATTTTGTGGTAAAGAATTATTCAATAACTATACTTAAATCTAGGTACATTAAACTTTATAACACTTTTTACAGATTATTTCTATCACAAATCCAAATAAAGTTATAAATTTTTAAAATTCACACGGACTTTATGGACACCCTGTATTATTGTCTTTATTCATTCATTCATATATATATATATATATATATATATATATATATATATATATATATAATTTATTTCTTTGAACATTATTTTTAATCGATACTCGAATTTGAGTACATATTCTGTTTTTAATCAAACAGTATATTTATATATTTATTTCTATCGGCCTGATTATTTACGATAAATTTTGTTACGAAAATGTGTTTCACTCGACAGGATTCGAACTTGCGACCACTATCAACATAGGGGAAGCAACCAATTAATCTGGTGCGTCTTAGACCACTCGACCACGAATGATCACACAGTCTAAGCGAAGTCAAAGAAAATGTGTAAAAACTGTTCAAAAGTTCTACATATGAGGAAGATTTTTATTTTTTAGTGGGTTAGGGATATGTATGTGGCCAAAATTATAGGAATGTTGTATTTTATGAACGCAGTCAGCAGGTTGTGGCCGTGTTTGTAGTTTCCTTTTTTATTTTGAGGGCTTCCATTATTTTTAATCGTTTTTACATATGTATGAGGCTATTATACTTATATTGTCTACTAGTATGTTTCGGATGGAATCGGGTAGGTTTTTGTGTATTTTTAAATTAGTCGTGTGGTGGCGTAGTTGTAAGGTAATTCGTTTAGAGAAGGCATGTATTACTGCGACCAGTGAATTTATTCATGGTTTATTTAAGATTTAATGAAAAACGCAGTTCTTTAAGGGGCATTTGAACTCATAAATAATGTTGATTCTTTGTGGGTTTGATTTTGCAGGTGTGTTGTTATGTTTTATTATAAGGTTAGCTGATTCAAATTTTTTGAATTTTCAAAATATTCTTCATTTGTAAACATTACGTGACCTAGGTTTCTACCATGTGGTGTCTTCAGGCGATTCGCAAATTATTGCAAGTTATTGCAAATTGCCCCTGAAGACACCACATGGTAGAGACATAGGTCGCGTGATAACTCGTTTACAAATGAAGAATATATATATATATATATATATATATATATATATATATATATATATATATATTTTAATTCAGATACTTCAATCCAAGGAAAAAAAGCAGGAAGGTAAATTCCAAAAAACCGGATCCTAATTAATATTAAAAATTTTATTTTAATATTAAAAAATGATACAGGAAGAGAGCTCCATGTAATAAAATATTACAGAGCAAATATATATTAAAAAAGGATTAATTCAAAGATGTTGAATGGCCATTTCGATATGAAGATCCCCACGGGGGACAACACATCACCTCAGCAACAGAAAAATCCTTTCAGAAACTGGAGAAAAATTAGTCTACTTTTCCTTTTTAAATAGATTGCAAAGAAATTAAAAAATAAAATAAAATAAAAATAAAGGGAAAGAAAAAGAAAAAGGAAATAAACATTGACTTTTTTCTTTTCTTATTTATTTTATTTTATTCTATCTTTTCTTTTTCTTTTTCGTTTTCTTTTTCTTTTTCTTTCCCTTTATTTTTATTTTATTTTATTTTTTAATTTCTTTGCAATCTATTTAAAAAGGAAAAGTAGACTAATTTTTCTCCAGTTTCTGAAAGGATTTTTCTGTTGCTGAGGTGATGTGTTGTCCCCCGTGGGGATCTTCATATCGAAATGGCCATTCAACATCTTTGAATTAATCCTTTTTTAATATATATATATATATATATATATATATATATATATATTATTATTATTATTATTATTATTATTATTATTATTACTTTAAATTCCTACCGGTGTGAATATTCCAGAATTCTGCTAGAGCAAATTTTTTCTCTAAGATTTCTCGAATGTTCATTTAGATAGACGAAATAAAATACTGTTTAAAAATAAACTGGGAGTGTACTCAAATATGGGCATCCACTACAAATAATTTTTAAAGTAATAAAAAATATGCTGGATTAAATAAATTAAAATACATTACTTATTTAATATATATATATATATATATATATATATATATATATATAAATTTAAAATTTTGTGTATTTAGGTAGCAAATTTTCTTTTAAACATGTCAGATTAAATAAATTGAAAACAATATATTTGCTTATTTTTAATAAAATCCGCTCATACTCAAGTATAATCTTTCGTGTATTACTATCAAAAGATAGTCATAAATGAGCTGTAACGTTGACAGA